>QXEO01000298.1:1798029-2259277 GCA_007115705.1 Dactylis glomerata
GACGATTGAGCTTTGCTGATATGCAAATTGACAAGCAGCCATTCCCAATGAATACTTTGGAGCTGCATGGAAAGAAAGTCCTAATTCGGCCAGAGACGGCCGGATCTGCTAATAAAGATAATGTTGTTGTTGGTGAACCCAGGAACAACAAGGAAAATAACAAGGTCTTGGGAAGGGAGATTGTTCTTGGAAAGCAACCTGATGGCAAGGAGACGTTGAAGATCACTATAAAAAATCCTGCACCCAGGGGGCAACCAAAAGAACAAGGTGATGTGCGTGCCAAGTTCATCAAGCCCAAGAGTCCAGAAGTTGGCAAGTGGAAGACCAATGAGGTCAAGGCGCAGCGCAAGCAGATCAAGCCAACTTTTGATATGTTAATGTCTAAGTATACAAACCAAGCGACCGGTTCTAACTCAAACCGGTCATCTCATGTGAAACGTCCATGGTCACCTCCAAGAGAGAGATATCCAAGACACTCAAGGCCGTATGGTCAGTGGGTGCCAGGGCCATGGATGGCGCCGCCACCATATGCACCGTATTACTACAATGGAGGATGGATGCAGCCCCCAATGGCGCCATATGCTTTTCATCCAGGATGGGCAGCACCCAGGAAATATGTGCATGACAGGATCACTCGACCTGTTCGAGACCGTTTGAGTTATAATACTAATCGGTCACATCCAAAATCTTCAGAGGGTGCTGAGAAGGAGCGACGTCCTATGTCGCCATGTGCTGAAACGTCAGAGTCTGGCAAGCAACAAGGGAAGAATCCTAATGTCAGCTCAATCATAGTGGGCACACAAGCATTGAAACTCAAAGATCCGGTTGATATTGATAAACCGGCTAGTTCTGATAAGGCTATACTGACTATTCAGCCAAGATCCTCGGCTAATGATCACGAAGCTAGCACAAGCAAAGCCAAGCCGAGGGATCCTAAATATACTCAGCCTAAGTGGTGTCCTCTTGGATTGACAAAAACCAAGAAAAGGAGGCTGCAGCGCATGAGGAATCAAGAGAAGGTAGAGAATGAAGCTCGCCCAGTGCCTTCTAAGAAGTGGGTACGTAAGCAAGTGGAAGATACCACAGTTCCCATGATAATCACAACAGTTCTGACACCATCTCAGGAGGGGAGCACGAGCATTGTTACTACACCACCTCCTACACCTCCTTCAACTGATGAAATTCTAGAGCAAACTCCCGCATCGGAAGATGATGAGGAATTGGTGGACTATGAAAGCTCGCCAACTAGGGAAGGTATGGATATGAATATGGTTTATTATTTACCCTCTGAATTTCGTGTCGTAGATGAAGAAGGGGAGGTAGCACAGCTGGACTTTGGGCCCAAGAATGCCATCTTTGAGAAGCCAAAAGAACCGGTGAAATACTTGAAACCATTATATGTCAAGGGACACATTAATAGGTCGCCGGTTGCTAGAATGCTTGTTGACGGTGGTGCTGTAGTGAATCTTATGCCATATTCGGTTTTCAAGAAGTTGGGGCTTGATGAGAATGATTTAATGAAGACCAACATGGTGCTTAATGGGTTTGAAGGTAAAGAAAAAACTGAGGCCAAAGGTGTCATGAGTGTAGAGCTCACCGTGGGAAGCAAATCTTTGGCTACCGCCTTCTTTATTGCTGAGGTGCAAGGTAATTGCAATGTCATATTAGGCCGCGATTGGCTCCATGCAAACCAATGTGTGCCATCTACTTTGCATCTGTTCTTGATACAGTGGGTTGATGATGAAGTTGAGGTAGTCCATGCTGATAATTCATCGTGCATTGCTTTGGCTGATTCACCGGTGGATTGGCAACATCCTAATGCTACTTGTTTGACGGGGCGTGATCTTTCAGATTTTGATTTTCTTAGTGCCACAAAGAATGGCTTTGTGCCTGTATCTTTAAAGCCGATTTATAGTAATCGGCTCCTAAACATGTGATTTAAATGGATCCCAACGAAGAGTGGTTGCAGAAGAGGCTTGTGGAATATCGGTCCAGTGGGAATGATATGTATGAGTCAATTGAAGAATTAGATGATATGGATAAGTTGGGACAAGGTTTTACATCGGCTGATCCATTGGAAGAGGTAGATATAGGAGATGGTTTAATTCCTAGGCCGACGTTTGTAAACAAAAATCTGAAAGCCGATTATAAGGATATGTTAATCGGGCTGTTAAAAGAATATGTCGATTGCTTTGCGTGGGAGTATCATGAGATGCCTGGTTTGAGCCGGGATTTAGTTGAGCATCGATTGCCTATCAAGGCCGGTTTTAGACCTTATAAACAACCGGCCCGGAAATTCAATCCTAAAATGTATGACCGGATCAAGGAGGAGATCGGTCGTTTGCTTAAAGCTAATTTTATTAAACCTTGCTGGTATGCAGATTGGATTTCTAATATTGTACCTGTGGAGAAAAAAGGATCAAGCAAGTTGAGGGTGTGTATTGATTTCAGGGATCTAAATAGAGCTACACCCAAAGATGAGTATCCTATGCCAATAGCCGATATGCTTATTAATGATGCCTCTGGTAATAAAGTTATTAGTTTTCTTGATGGCAATGCGGGGTATAACCAAATTTTTATGGCCGAAGAGGATGCATTCAAAACAGCCTTTCGGTGCCCTGGCTTTGTTGGTTTATTTGAGTGGACGGTAATGACCTTTGGGTTGAAAAACGCCGGTGCCACATATCAGCGGGCTATGAATTTAATATTTCATGATTTGCTTGGGGTCATACTTGAAGTCTATATTGATGATATTGTTGTCAAATCGGATGCTAATAAATCTCATTTAGCCGATTTGCGCTTAGTTTTTGAGAGGATGAGAAAGTATGGGCTCAAGATGAATCCTTTGAAGTGTGCTTTTGGTGTATCGGCTGGGAAATTCTTGGGTTTTATTATACATCAACATGGCATAGAGATTGATCCACAGAAGATAGAGGCTATCCAGAAAATAGAAGCACCGAAATGCAAGAAAGATATGCAGAAATTCCTTGGCAAGGTTAATTATTTGAGGCGATTCATAGTGAATTTGTCAGGGAAGGATGATGCATTTACCCCTATTCTTCGGTTAAAGAATGATGATGATTTTACCTGGGGGCAAAACAGCAAGAGGCATTCGAAAATATCAAGCTTTGTTTGTCTACTCCGCCGGTATTGAAGGCGCCCAAACATGGAGAGATTTTTAGGCTCTATATCGCTGCAGAGGAAGGCGTTATTGGTGCTGTTTTGACTCAAGAGACCGAAGGAAAGGAACATGTCATAACTTATTTGAGTCGGCGTTTACTGGATGCCGAGACAAGGTATGCTTTTATTGAGAAATTATGCTTGTGCTTGTATTTTGCTTGTACTAAGTTAAGGCATTATTTATTGTCTAGCATGTGCATTGTTGCTTGTCAAACCGATGTCATTAAATATATGTTGCATAGACCAATTCTTAGTGGTAGGATTGGTAAATGGGCTTATGCTTTAATTGAATATGATTTGGCTTATGAATCTTTGAAATCTATGAAAGGCCAAATCGTTGCTAATTTTATTGTTGAACATCGGATTGACAGTGAGCATGATATTGATATTAGCCTTGTCTCTTTAATACCGTGGAGATTATTATTTGATGGTTCAGTCTGTAACAATGGCCAAGGTGTTGGTGTTGTTTATATATCTCCTCATGGTGCTGTGTTTGAAGCCTTATGCCGCTTAGAATATTCTTGCACAAACAATCAAGCCGAATATGAAGCTTTACTATTCGGACTAGAACTTTTAACTGCTGTAGGTGCTACACATATTGAGGCTTATGGTGATTTGTTGTTAGTAGTTCAGCAAATATCCAAGGTTTGCCAATGCTTAGACGAATCACTTAATATGTATCTTGATAAATGTCTAGACATAATTTCTACCTTGGATTATTTTAGCATTGCTCATATATCTAGACAGGATAATTGGAATGCAAATGAGTTAGCACAACAAGCATCTGGCTACCATGTTGATCATGGTGTTTTTCATATATCTTATAAGCCGATGTTTGCTCTTGCTGACGTAGGTAAGACCGAATTAAATCCCATTGATTCGGTCACTAATGAAGGATCTAGTGCAGGTGAAAACAAAGATTGGAGAAGGCCTATTGTTGAATATTTGCAGGATCCTAGCAGGAGGACGGATAGGGCTGTTCAGCGGATTGCTTTCAAATATGTTTTGATAGATGATAATCTTTATCGCCGAACAGTTGATGGTATTCTCTTGAAGTGTTTGGATGAAGACCAAGCAAGGGTCGCTATGGGGGAGGTACATGAAGGTATCTGTGGTACTCATCAGTCGGCGCACAAGATGAAGTGGTTACTACGACGTGCTGGTTTTTATTGGCCGACGATGATAAATGATTGCTTCAGATATTATAAAGGATGCGAAGCTTGTCAAAAGTTTGGTGATATTCAGTTGGCTCCTGCTGCTATGTTGAATCCTATTATCAAGCCGTGGCCATTTAGAGGTTGGGGATTGGATTTCATTGGCATGATTCATCCTTCTTCTTCGAAAGGGCATCGGTTCGTGTTGGTAGCCACTGATTATTTTACCAAATGGTCTGAAGCAATACCTCTCAGGAATATGACCCATAAGGAGGTGATCCAATTCATAACTGAGCACATTATACATAGATTTGGCGTTCCTCAAACTTTGACCACAGATCAGGGTTCATCATTTATGGCAAAGGAAGTAAAAGAATTCGCCGAATCATATAAGATAAAGATGCTCAATTCATCTCCATATTATGCTCAAGCTAATGGACAAGCTGAATCTAGCAATAAAACTTTGATCAAGCTCATCAAGAAGAAGATTGAAGATCATCCAAGGAGATGGCATGAAGTGTTGTCTGAAGCTTTGTGGGTGCATAGGATTTCAAGGCATGGTGCAACAAAAGTAACTCCATATGAGCTCGTGTATGGGCAAGAAGCCGTTTTACCAGTAGAGGTGAATCTGGCTGCTTTGAGGTTCGCTAAGCAAAATGATTTATCGGCGGTGGATTTTCATAACTTAATGATGGATAACATTGATGAAGTCGCCGATAAACGTCTAATTGCTCTAAGAGACATAGAGAAGGAGAAATTGCAGGTAGCAAGAGCATATAACAAAAAGGTAAAGTTAAAGAGCTTCCAGGTTGGTGACCTAGTGTGGAAGGTAATCCTGCCAGTTGGTTCAAAAGACAGAAAATTTGGCAAATGGTCTCCGAGCTGGGAGGGTCCTTTCAAGGTCATGAGAGTAGTTCCTGGAAATTCATATTTGGTTGAATCTATGGAGGGAAATTTATTACCTCGAGCTCTCAATGGAAGATATCTAAAGAAGTTTTACCCGAGCGTGTGGCAAGAAGCTTAAACACACATATGGCCGATATACAATTATCGCCCTTAGCATACATGGCCGATATAGATTTATCGCCCTAAGAACAGATGGCCGATGGAGTGTTGACATCGTCCTTAGACAAAATGTGGTGCAAGTTATTTTTCGGCACGCAAGTATTGCCGAAAAACAGAGGGGCATGTGTTGACAACCATTTTTGGCTTACAAAGAAGATACCTTAAGATGGCCTCAAATGAGAAAATAATAGTTGAGAAAGTTGTGCGTCTCGTCGAAACAAGCAACTTTGGTTTTTGGATCATCTCAATCCGAGGTCATATGCAATTTCTAGGGTCAAACCAAAAAAGCTGGAACACAGGCTAGCTAGTACAAGTACTAGCGAATTTCTGTAGTTTCGTAGCCCAAAGCCGAGGCTGACTAGTACAAATACTAGTCGTGCTCTATACATGCCGAAATCAAATAAAATTCAGAAATCGATGAAAAAGACCCTTCAGACTATCTCGGATGGAAAAATGTCTAACATGAAAGTTCTTCGTTTTTTCGAGATAAACAACTTTGTAGTTTATGGGATTTAGATCCGAGGTCGTTTACTGCCTCTTCTAGGGCCCGTGAGTCGCAGTCAAGTTTTTGACCGAACAGTTTTGGAAAGTTCGGACTCACCCATCCGAATTCGACCCAAACTAGGGTTTTGGACGTGAATGCAGCCCTCTTTCTTGCACGGGAAGTCCAGCCGCTCCATATATACATGAGGGGTGACGGTCAATTGAAAAACAACACACAATCGCAAAAACCAATCTACAAACCTCTATTTTTTCTCTCTCGCCCTTGTTTTCTGCTCATCGTTCATCGGTGTTCTTCGTGTTGGAGAGCTTCGATCTGCGAAGTCCTAGGGGCGGGCGAACCGACCAAGGGCAGCCCATCACCGCCGTGCGCCCAGACGAGGTCTCTCCCGGGTGTGTGGGGTTTCGGGTCTTCAAAAGAGCCAGCCGGATTGTCCTGCGTATCGCGCTTCCGGCTAGCCTCCTCCGGCGACGTGTCCTGCGTATCGCGCTCGACGTCGGAGGTACACGGTGACGTGTTCGTGTGCGAACAGGATGGGGAAATAATTCCAAGAGCTGGGATTCTCTTGCTGACAGGTTCATGAACCGTGTTGAGCACAATTCTGAGATGATTTGTAACCTCGGTCACAAGATTGATGATCTGAAATATTTGATTGAGAAGCTTATTAAAGATTATCCACCGCCACCGCCAAAGGAATAATTCATCATCGGTAATGGCATCCCCTTGGCTTGTTCCAAGCTTGGGGGAGTGCCGCGGTATCACATCATTACCTTTTTACTCATTTACTTTTCAAGTAGAGTCATATCATGAATAGAGAAATTACCCTATAGAATAGTTTGCAGTGTGGAAGTATCCTCCTTAGTTGGTTATCTATGTATCCCTTGGTGTGAGTTGCGGTAATGAAATATTAATGAGAAGTTCTATCATTTACTTTCTGCACACTTTATTTTAGTTTGCAAAGTCTCTTATATGATTAGTCTTGTTGATTAGTATTGGTATCACTTTGGGAGCATGAGTAAATTTAGTTGGTTTTGGCAAATTTAGCTTGGTCAGTAGCAGCATTACCTTGAGGTTTGAGTAGAAAAGAATAAAGAAGTGTTTGTGGTTACATCACTTCAGTTTTCCTTATGTTTGGCTTATAAGCATTGTTATTCTCAAAGTTAAAATCATTGTACCTTCAAGAGAGTTTGCATGATTGTTCTTATTATATGTATGTTTGTTTATTTCATGCAACTCTTATGCTTGCTACCCAGCCTTGCTAGCCAAAGACCTGTACTGAGAGGAAATACTTCTCGTGCATCCAAATTCCAAAAGCCAAGTCACTTCCAAAGAGTCCACTATAAATTCCTATGCATGGTATTTTAAGCCATTCCAAGTAAATTTTCATGTGCTACCTTTCAAAAACCTTCAAACACTTCTCATTTTGTGCCACTATTTTTAGCTCATGAGGACGTAGTGGATGAGTTTGTTATCTTCCATACTAAATTAAGTACCCCTCGACTAGGCAGCTTCATCTGCTCGTCACTAATTTTGCAAGGGAGCTGGTCAGACCATTATAATCTCAAAAAGAAAAGAAAAAGAAGCACTCCTCCATGGTATGTGAAAGTTGGTCGGCACCCGACAGAAACCTAAACCTCCATTGGGAAACCATTGCACCAGGGAGTGTAGGATCTTAGAGTTTAAGGTTGTGGTTAGATTTATCTTAATTACTTTCTTATATTTGCGGATGCTTGCAAGGGGTATAATCACAAGTGTGTATTTATCCTAGTAAGGGTAGTGCGCTAGCATAGGTTCACCCCCATAACACCTATCAAACCAATAAAGACTATTAGCGGTATGAAGCGAAAGCTCTTGATAGAAACTCCCGTGTGTCCTCGAGAACATTTAGTTACTATAAGTTACACAACCGGCTTGTCCTTTGCTGAAGAAATGATTGGGCCACTTGCTGCAATTATTACTACTGTCTTTTATTTACTCGCACTTTATTTACTTGTATTGCCAAATACCTCTGAAAACCCGTTTCCTAGTATTTGCAGTGAATCCTTGATCAAAACCACTCATCAACACCTTCTGCTCCTCGTTGGGTTCGACATTCTTATTTATCGAAAGTACTACGATACACCCCCTATACTTGTGGGTCATCAGTGTCCACTAGTGAAAGTATGATCCCTAGGCCTTGTTTCCAAGCATTGCACACCGTTTTCTTTCAGTTTTGTTACATGTTTGCTTCCAGCGATATTTATTTTAGGTTATATTTACTACTTATAATCATCACTACTACTTGTATTTCACTATCTCTTCGCCGAACTAGTGCACCTATACATCTGACAAGTGTATTGGGTGTGTTGGGGACACAAGAGACTTTCTGTATCGTAATTGCAGGGTTGTTTGAGAGGGATAGCTTTGACCTCTTCCTCCTTGAGTTCGATAAACCTTGGGTGATCCACTTAAGAGAAACTTGCTGATGTTCTACAAACCTCTGCACTTGGAGGCCCAACACTGTCTACAAGGATAGAAGCATGCGTAGACATCAAGCTCTTTTCTGGCGCCGTTGCCGGGGAGGTAAAGTAAAAGGTACTCATATTCTTTGGTTACTAAGTCTTTTAGTTGCTGGTGAGTGCTCGGAGTTATTTCCTTTAGATTCTGCAATTATATCTTTTTGTTTCTTGTTTTTATTTTCACTAGTTAGGCTTAATGGAAAGTAAAGAGTTCTTTAGTCTTTTTCCTGAGTTTAGATTTGAAGAGAAAATCGAAAAACCTTTGGAGCTTGTTTCGCATAGCAATGTTATTAGTATGAATGCTTTGAATACCGTTATTGCTAATGCTATAGAAAAGTCTAAGCTTGGGGAAGCTGGTTTTTTAAGCATGATATTTTTAGTCCCCCAGCTTTAGTGGAGAAAGTTTGCTCTGATGATATTTTATCTCCCCTTTGTGATGTTTCTAATGATGCTTGTGCTCCTCATCCTTTTAAAATACCCATGAAGATTGTTGAACGTGCTATGGATAACTGCTATTTAGGAGATGGAACTGTCCATCCTGGTGATCATTTGCTTTCTATACATGAATTATGTGAGTTGTTCAAGTGTTCAGGTATTTCGATGAACCGAGTTAAGAAGAAGCTATTCTCTTTATCATTGAAAGATAGAGCTGAGGAATGGTATAAAACACTGAAGGATGGTCGATCTATTGACTGTGAGGAAATTGTACCTCTCTTTTATTCTAAATTCTATCGTTCTAGTGAGGTTTATAAAGATAGGAATTATATTTATAATTTTCATCCGCATGAGGGAGAAAGCATTGCCCAAGCGTGGGAAGATTGAAGTTACTAATACACAAATGTCCTATTTATGATCTTCCCCGTAATATTGTCATAAATAATTTTTATGCAAGGCTTTCAGGATATTACAAGGACTATCTAGATGCATGCTTTGATGGGTCTTTCACAAGCAAGGATATTGACACCAAGTGGGACCTGCTTGAAACAATTCAAAACAATATTGAAGGTTGGGATAGCGACAAAGGCAAAGGATCAGGTATGAATTACGAGTTTGATTGCATTAAGTCTTTCGTTGAAACTGCTAATTTTCAAGAGCTTAGTGCTAAATATGGTCTTGATCCTCAAATTATGGTTGATTGCTTTAAAGCCTTTGCTTCTCATATGAATGTTCCTAAAGGAAATGGGGACGTGTATCATGAACCTTTTAAGGACACTTGCATAGAAAGTGATATGGTTGTTGATAATTGCAATAAACATGCTCAAAATTCTGAAAGTACTACTTTCTATAAGCATGTTAATTTTTGCGGAGTACATAGACCTTGGGAACAGAGTCACAACAAGGAAGATTATTGCATCACCCACGGGAATGAATAAACCAATATGTGGCTCAGGGCTCTAGATGAGCTTGGTGAAAAGGTTTGTGAGCTTTATCCTTTTCTTTGTGAACTTTGCGATAACACGGGTCACTTTAATTTTCAATGCTCATTTAATCGAATGAGTACCGTAAATTTGTATTGTGATGACAAGATTACTCTCAATCAGCAAGATGAGCTTACTTTGTTTTTGGAGTGTGAAAAGATATCTAGAAAGATTTCTTTGGTTGATATGAGAGATGTGGATATTAATAGCACCCTTCATGGTTGTCATCTCTATTCACTACAAGAAATGTGTTGACTAGTGACGTTTTCATCATGACCCTGGAGAAAAGTGTCATAAAGTAGTGACAATTTTGTACTAGATCGTCATGGGCTAATTGAGTAGGCCAACAGCCCTAAAAATTACGATGATTTGAACCAGAAATGTCATAATCCAATGGGCACCAAATCGTCATAACCTATCCCATGTTGTTTGAGACCTTATCCGGAGCCGCTTACGACGAAAATAGATCGTCATAACGCATATATTATAATTTTTTTAATATAACAGAGTGACTAGACTGACACCTCATCATTTTACCTAAGTGTCATGTCTACGTGGCTATTTAAATTAGCAAATTTCCTGACAACGGGTCCCATAGGCGGGTCCAATAGACCTGCAGGTGGATCCCACCAACTGATCCTGACATTAGGTCCAGTGGACCTGGCAGGCAGGCCCCATGGCTGACTGGCGGGGTCCCATGGGCGGGTCTGCGAACAGGGTTGACGAGCGGGTCCCAAATCGACCTGCCAGGCGGGTCCATGGCATTCTGGTGGGTCCCATGGGCAGACCTTGCAACTGGTCAACCTGGGCTGACGAGCGGGACCCGAGACATGCAGGCTGACGGGCGGATCCTGTAGGCTGACGGGCGGGTCGGGCGGGCTAACGGGCGGGTCCCGCGGCGGACTGGCAAAATATTTTGTAATATTGCATAGGCCGGGTTTCGAACCCGCGACCTCCCCTTATGCGATGGGTCTCCTTACCACCAAGGTAAAGCAGCTCTTGTGGTAGGAGGCCACGCTAGTTCTTTTTAAGTAGATGAAAGTTTCGTATATTGGGCTTGGGCCGCTGCAGCCATAACCTGGGCTGATGTGGACTAAGGATCCGGGTAATGTTTTTTTTTCCTCTTTGCTTTCTCCATTTCTGTTAAGATTTTAACACAAAAGATATGAAGAAGATTCAAGATTAGGTCAAATAAATTCAAAAAACTTTGTAAATTCTTTTCCTTACATATATAACAACATTAAATATTTTTATCCGCAAAATAAATTAGTAAACTAAAATTTAATCACTAAAATGCTATTAAGGTGTATTTAAAATGCGATAAAAACGACGAGCATGACCCTTCTTAGGTAGGTGTTGAATCTTGCGAAACTCTTGATGGATCTCTGATAAAATAGATACTTGTGTACCTAAAAATGATTTTTGGAAAAAAAAACATTAGCAAACTATGAAGCACCTGTAGTTCAAAATTGACCCGCTTCCAGCTGAATCGGCACATATTTGTCAATTTCTTAAGAGTTTGATATAAAACATTTTCCATTAAAAAAATTGATGAATTGTGCATTAATTATGGTATAATATCATTTAAATTTTTGTTCGTCCATTTGTGTAACGTATTTTTGATAGATGCTTTACAAAAAAACCCAATTGTTGCATTAAGAAAATAAAAAATGAATTTTTTGTGCAACAAAAATTAAAACTTCCCAAGTAAACATTGTTTATCATCCCAAGATGCATACATGTGCACAAAATAGGGTCATTTGAACAAACTATGTCACGATCATGGCCATAACTAGCTCATTTGGCTTCAAAGCCATGAAACTTCGTACGAGATAACTCTTTTTCATGAACACTTTTTCAAAATGTTTGCAATATTTCAAGTCTACTATTTTTCCTGGCAACTAGATCACATAACATGACACAACGCGAAGGATTTGTATTTTTTTGAAATTTTTTGAATTTCTTATGCCAATTTTAAAATGCTGCCAAAATGGTGGGCGTGACCGTTCCTATGTCGGGATAGAATATTGCAAAACTCTTTATGGATCTCTGATGAAATAGATAATTTTGTACCTAAAAATGATTTTTTGAAAAAAACATGAGCAAACTATGAAGCACATGTAGTTCAAATTTGACCCGCTTCCACCTGAATCGGCAAAATTTTGTCAATTTCTTGAGGGGTGTTCAGAAAACTTTTTCCATGCAAACAAATGGTTAATTCTGCATAAAATATGGTACAATATCATTTAAAATTTTATTGGTCCATTTTTAAAACTTATTTTTGGTAGATGCTTCACAAAATAACCCATTTTTAGCATTAAGAAAATAAAAAATGAATTTTTTGTGCAAAGAAAATTAATACTCCCCAAAGCAACTTTGTTTTCCATATCAAGATGCACACATGTGCATAATATGGGGTCATTTGAACAAACTATGCCATGATTATGGCCATAACTAGCTCATCTGGCTTGAAAGCCATGAAACTTCATAAAAGGTAGCTCTTTTTTGTGAACCCTTTTTCAAAATGTTAGCAATATTCAAAGTTTGTTATTTTTCCTAGCAACTAAGTCACATAACAGGATACAACGCAAATGGTTTGTATTTTTTTGATTTTTTTTTGAATTTCTTATGTCGATTTCAAAATGCGGCCAAAACGGCGGGCGTGACCGTTCCTATGACGGGACGGAATCTTGCAAAACTATTTATGGATCTCTGATGAAATAGATGCTTGTGTACCTAAAAATGATTTTTTGAAAAAAACTTGAGCAAACTATGAAGCACCTGTAGTTCAAATTTGACCCGCTTCCTACTGAATCGGCAGAATTTTGTCAATTTCTTGAGGGGTGTCTAGATAACTTTTTCCATGCAAAAAAATGATGAATTGTGCATAAAATATGGTATAATATGATTTAAATTTGTGGTGGTCCATTTTTGGAACTTATTTTTGGTAGATGCTTCACAAAATAACCCATTTTTAGCATTAAGAAAATGAAAAATGAATTTTTTGTGCAAAGAAAATTAATGCTCCCCAAAGCAACTTTGTTTTCCATATCAAGATGCACACATGTGCCCAATATGGGGTCATTTGAACGAACTATGCCATGATTATGGCCATAACTAGCTCATCTGGCTTGAAAGCCATGAAACTTCGTACAAGGTAGCTCTTTTTTGTGAACATTTTTTCAAAATGTTGGCAATATTCAAAGTTTGTTATTTTTCCTAGCAACTAGGTCACATAACATGATACAACGCAAAGGTTTTGTATTTTTTTTTGATTTTTTTTGAATTTTTTATGTCAATTTCAAAATGCGGCCAAAACGGCGGGGGTGACCGTTCCTATGACGGGATAGAATCTTGCAAAACTATTTATGAATCTCTGATTAAATAGATGCTTGTGTACCTAAAAATGATTTTTTGAAAAAAAACTTGAGCAAACTATGAAGCACCTGTAGTTCAAATTTGACCCGCTTCCTACTGAATCGGCAGAATTTTGTCAATTTCTTGAGGGGTGTCTAGATAACTTTTTCCATGCAAAAAATGATGAATTGTGCATAAAATATGGTATAATATGATTTAAATTTGTGGTGGTCCATTTTTGGAACATATATTCGGTAGGTGTTTCACAAAAAAAAACCCATTTTTAGCATTAAGAAAATGAAAAATGAATTTTTTGTGCAAAGAAAATTAAAACTCCCCAAAGCAACTTTGTTTGTGATACCAAGATGAACACATGGGCACAATATAGGGTCATCTTAGCAAACTATACTATTTTTGCAGCATATTTTTGATAGATGATTAACAGAAACCACATTTTTGATGCTACCCTCTTTTCAGCCAATCAAATATCCAGGATAGACCTCCCACGGATCGTCCTATCAAACGATCTAAACCGTTGAACCGCAGCATCCGACGCCCCTCGTTTCTCAGAACAAACACACAGCAGAAAGCAGACCCTACTCCCACGGATCGCGCCGCCCCTAGCCAAACCCTAGCCATTTCGCCCCCCCCCCCCCCCGCTCGCATTTCCCTTCTCGCCCCCCCCCCCCTCTCTTCTCCCTAGCGCCGCTGAGATCCAGACGCTGCCTCGACCGCCACCACCTCGACCACCTCGACCCTGCGTCCTCGTTCCCCTCTGCCCAGATCTGCCCCCTCTGGCGCTCTTCTGGCCCTCCACGACATCTTCATCCTCATCCGTGTCGATCTCCTGGCGGCGCGGGTCGACGGCGTTCAGGGTGCCACCCATCTCGGCATGCGCCTCTCCAGCGCGATGGCAGCAGCGCTCCACGGTCGGCATGCAGCGCTCCAGTTCCTTGGTGGCGGCGCTCCAGTTCCATGGTGAAGGACATCAACCCCCATGCGTTCGTCAAGGCCTACTCCGCCCACCTAAAGCGCTCCGGCAAGGTAACACACCCAGCTCTCTCAGATCCTTCGCTATGGCTGATTCCTGCAGGATGCTCATCGGTGGGGTCCCTCAGGATCTTACCGCCGTCCCATGCGATTTGTTTGTGATGTCGACCGTGTATATTCTGGTCATTCTCGAATAGAAGTTTGTTGCGATATAGTATAACTGTTTCGGTTAGGCCATCTACGTCTGCCTCGGTTGAAACTTCTGATGTTGTATTTTAGTTGCTAGGATAATACTTGTGGATCTCGATTTATTTCTTGAGTCATACCCTAGTTGCGATTGGTGTACCAGTATGATAAACCGAGTGATCAGATACTGACATCTCTTAGTAGATCTCATGGAAATGATTGGATGTGTTGTGTGTCTGTCTCTGGTTATATAGTTTCTTGATCATTGCTTCTGTTGGTATTCATGTTTGTAGTTTTATAGTGTATTGTCACATGGATGTGTATTGCTCTGGTTATATAGTGTATTGCGTTTGCCTGGATGTGCTTGCAGTGGCTGGAAAGAATAAGTGGGTGATGCAACCGAGTAAATGACCGGCCAGTTGGGAACCCTAAGAGGAAGGTGTGATGAATATAGTAGCAAGATTTTCCCTCAGTAAGAAACCAAGGTTATCAATCCAGTAGGAGGAAGACAAACGACTGAAGGTGATGCCCACTAGCTTGCGACAGCTCTGGACAATTTATAGGGCACCTCGTCCAGGATTTGCTTTGCGAGCGGCAACGTGGAACCTGCATACAACACAACCAAATATTTGTTCCCAACTTACGATGAGGTTGTCAATCTCACCGGTTTGCTTGAAACAAAGGGTATGAGCGTATCGAGTGGAAAGTGATAATAGTATGCGAGTAAAGTAAACAGTGCGAGTAAAGTAAACAGTGCGAGTAAAGTAAACAGGTGATAGCAATATAAAGGAAATAGGACCGGGGTCCACAGTTCACTAGTGGTGTCTCTCCATAAGATAAAATAATACATGTTGGGTAAACAAATTACAGTTGGGCAATTGATAGAATAGAGACAACGTGCATATGATGAGAGGATCACTATGATATTTACTTTGGGCATTACAACAAGATACATAGACCGCCATCCAACTGCATCTATGACTAATAATCCACTTGTGGTGAATCAATCTGAGAACTCCACAAGTATTAAGTTGCGAACAACAGATAATTGCATTAAGCAAAGTGTGTAATGTAAACAAAGCATATACCCTCGAGCATATGATTGTTGTTTTCTCCCTAGTAGCAACATCACATCTACAACCTTAGAGGTTTATGTCACTCCCCCAGATTAAATAGAGGCATGAACCCACTATCGAGCATAAATACCCCCTCTTGGAGTCACTAGCAACTACTTGGCCAAGATAGCTACTAACAACGGAGAGCATGCAAGATCATAAACAACATAGAGATAACATAAGATAAATTTTAGTACATCAACTCAAGCATAACACCAATATTCATCGGATCCCAACAAACCAAACATGTAGAATTACATAACGGTGATCTCAATCATGTAGGGCAGCTCATGAGATCTAAACATGAAGTACATGGTGGAGAAGACAACCATCTAGCTACTGCTATGGACCCATAGTCCAAGGTAGACTACTCACTCATCGCTCCGAAGGCAAGCATGGCGATGAAGAAGACCTCCGGTGGCGATTCCCCTCTCCGGTAGGGTGCCGGGAAGAGCTTCTGGACCCTCCCGATCTTTGGGTCGACGGCGGCGGCGGATCGCGATGTGTTCTGGAAAACTGATCAGGTCTTTAGGTTTTTCCCGTCGGGGGGTCTTTATAGGCGAAGGGGCATCGTCAGAAGTGGAACGAGGTGCTCTCACACATAGGAGGCGCGGCCTACCCCTGGGCCGCGCCGCCCTGGTGTGTGGGGTCCTCGTGGCCCCACTCCATCTCCTCTTTGGTTCTCTGGAAGCTTCGGTGAAATTCTGGGCGACTGGCTTTGGTTTCGTCCAATTCTGAGAATATTTCCTGGGTAACTTTTCTGAAACACAAAAACAGCGGAAAACAGGGAACTGGCACTGTGGCGACTTGTTAATAGGTTAGTTCCGGAAAATGCAAAAAAGTGCCACGAAGTATAAGAAAACACTAAGCAAATGGTGTAAAAACAAGCATGGAGCATAAAAAATTATGGATATGTTGGAGACGTATCAGCATCCCCAAGCTTAACTCCTGCTCATCCTCGAGTAGGTAAGTGATAACAAAAGAAATAATTTTTGAGGTGACATGCACCTACACAATCTTGATCATGTATGTAAGCATTGTGTGCTGGGATCAAAAGAACTTAAAACATGGGCATGAAAGACATAATCTTGATAGAAGAAACTTAGCAACCATGTTATAACATGAAAATGAACACAAACAAAAGATCATGAAAATGAAACAATGAAAGTCAAACATGTGTTCAAATCATAAGGAAAAAACATACAAATGGTTTTCAGCTTGTCCTTCATGGAGAGCAAAACATAAATTGATAGGACACATTCAAGTTTAAGAGGGCGACTAGATACAAATAATTTGAGAACAAGTGAAACCAACAATATGAATCAATCAATGAAAACTTTAGGACAATGCACATTATACTAAAAATGACAACTATGCTCTCTTAATGGTGCATAAAGATAGAAGGTGGTGACTCAACATAAAAGTAAAAGAAAGGCCCTTCGCGGAGGGAAGCAGTGATTAAACATGTCTTAGAGCTTTTCATTTGTAAAACAGAGAGATAAAAATTAGGTTTTGAGAGGTGGTTGCTTTTATCAACGACTAGCAATGGGGTTCTTACTATCTTCCATATAAAAATGAAGCAAGTTTTCGAGAGAGAGATTGGCACTTTTTGTGCTCTTTTTATAAAGCTTGGCACTCCTCCCCACCTTTTTTCCTTTCTCAAACCATGGCTAACCGATTCCATCGGGTGCCCACCAACATTCACATACCATGGAGGAGTGCCTTTTTTCTTTTTCTTTTTTTTTCTTTTTTTTCTTTTTTTTGGAATAAGCAATATGGAAGATAGCAAATCCGACCACTACGTCCCCATGAGCTAAAAACAGTGGCACAAAACGAGAAGTAGTTGAAAGTTTTGAAAGGTAGCACATGAAAATTTACTTTGGAATGGCTTACAAATACCATGCATAGGAATTTATAGTGGACACAATGGCAAACTTGGTTTTTAGGAGTTGGATGCACGAGTAGAGCTCATACTCAGTACAAAACGAAGGCTAGCAAAAGACTGGGAGCGACCAACTAAGAGAGCAATAATGGCCATAATCATGCAAAGCGACAAAGCGACATTAAAAGAAGCATAAGATGGCATCAAAAGTCAAAAACTAAATGATCATAGAGGCTATTGGCGACTTTGTAAGAGTCTAACATGTGTGAGCATGTGCCAAGTCAACCCAAATAAAGCATGAAGGAGAAAACTAAAATAATGCTTCCAAATAATTAAAACAGCGCATGATTTTTTCAAAGGCTCATTAAGCAATCTCAGTTATTTGAGACAAGTCATGCTACAGGAAAACCACTAAGCATACTATCAAAAAGACATCAAGCACGACATGCAAAAGCCTAGGCCGCAGTCTACACAAGCTCCTTCTTGTACCACTTTTTTGCATAAAGCTTTTTCTCTTTTCCAACACCATTCAAACTTTTTATAAACACCTCTTTTGATAAAAACCAATAAGGACCAGAGGCAAAAATACACCTTGATGAAAAGATATAACAAGATCTGAATGCAAATCAAGGCGAAAACGAAAGCTAAACGCAGTTCTAGAAAAAGAAGAACACTCATTGAAACGAATAGAGTGAAAAATGGAGTGTTCTTGGCAAATTAAAAGCAAGGCAACTTCTCCAAAAGAAATTTGTTGGGGTCCAACCATTTATTGCAGCAAACAAAACTAAACTAAACTGAAAACTAAAAACAACTGACGCTCCAAGAAAAACGCATAATGCATGAAGCAATAAAAATATAGTGTCTTGAAAGGTGACCTGATTTTTGCCGATGAAGAAGGGGTGCCTCGGGGGCATCCCCAAGCTTTGATGCTTGTACTTCTTGGATATTTCTTGGGGTGATGCATGGGAATCCCCAAGCTTGAGCTTTTGTCCATTCTTCAACTCATCTCATCACTCTCCGATCCCTACACTTGAAAACTTCCTTCATACAAAACTAAACACAAATCTATTAGCAACATTAGTGTAAGCATAACATAGAATCAACCCTTTTTGCTTCAAGTTTCAACTCAAAACCACCACATATAAAGCATATACTACTGTAGCAACTTCCTCAAAAGTTCCGTGATCAAAAGAACTCAAAAAGAAAGCGATAAAGCGGCAAACACAAATATTGGCAGAAATCTATCAAAACAGAATAGCTGATAAAGGTCGAATATTTGAGGGGTTTTTTGTAGCTCAAATCAAAAAGTGTTCAACTAATGAAAGTTTGGATATAACCTGGGGCATATGCACAAGAAATCGCAGGTCCAAAAGATATACAGAGAATTTTCCCGAATTTTTACGGTGCAGCACCGAAAACATTTTCAAGACATTAACATCCCCAAATCTTACCTCGCTCAAATTAGAGGCTTCTCTTGGCACAAAAACGAAATAAAAAGGATAAGGAGAGGTCATTACAGTAGTAATAACTTCCAAGACTCAAATAAAAGAAAAAGAACTAAAAATAAAAACATTGGGTTATCTCCCAAGAGTGCTTTTCTTTAACGCCTTTGAGCTAGGCGCAGAAAATTGCGGATCAAGTAATTATGAAAGAAGCATTAGGATCCACTATAGGAGTCTTTTCAACAATGAAGGGAATTGTGTCCAAATGAGTTTTTGAAGACCCTTTATGATCACTCTTTGGTACACTACTTTCATCAAAAAAGTTTTTAGGACAAATCCAACAAAAATTCTTTTCCTCAACTTCTTTATGCATACTAATATGATTAAAGAACTCCTCAATGTTATCTTTCCCAATAATTGAACCACTACCTACTGAGAGGTCCTCCAAAACGTACTTAGGGAACAACATAATGAACTAGAAGTAAAAAGATAACAACTATCAAAGATTCTAAATTTTTTTGGGTTTTTGATAAAACGATGCAAGTAAAAATAAAGTAAAGCAAAATAATAAAACAAAGTAAAGGATGTGCGTGCGAAAAGTCCCCTCGCAGAAGTCTTCTTCCTCCCCGGCAACGGCGCCAGAAAATAGCTTGATGCAACCGAGTAAATGACCGGCCAGTTGGGAACCCCAAGAGGAAGGTGTGATGAATATAGCAGCAAGATTTTCCCTCAGTAAGAAACCAAGGTTATCAATCCAGTAGGAGGCAGACAAATGACTGAAGGTGATGCCCACTAGCTTGCGACAGCTCCGGACAATTTATAGGGCACCTCGTCCAGGCTTTGCTTTGCGAGCGGCAACATGGAACCTGCACACAACATAACCAAATACTTTGTTCCCAACTTACGATGAGGTTGTCAATCTCACCGGTTTGCTTGAAACAAAGGGTATGAGCATATCGAGTGGAAAGTGATAATAGTATGCGAGTAAAGTAAATAGTGCGAGTAAAGTAAACAGTGCGAGTAAAGTAAACAGGTGATAGTAATATAAAGGAAATAGGACCGGGGTCCACAGTTCATTAGTGCACTACTAGGAAAATAGCTATAGGTAGCAGTGATACCCGTAGCGCATTTAAAAGATGGTGCGCTGTGAGTATTTACCCGTAGCGCACTGTGCACTATGCGTCACGACTATATCAACTACCCGCAGTGCACCACGTTTAGCCATGCGCTACGGGTATTTGTAGACCCAAAATACTAACGTTCCTCACCTTAGCGATAACGCACAAGAAGGCATACACTACGGGTACTAAAATTAGTCGTAGCGCATTTCTAACCAATACGCTACGGATATAATTGTCGGAGCACACCTACCCAACCAAACCCTAGCAAACCTACCCTCGAAGCCCCATCCTCACGTCAATTTCCTTACCTGATCCAACTCCCGCCGCCGCTGCAGCCGGAAACCCACCCGCCGCCGCCCTTCTCCCCGCGCGAGCTGGGCTTCCCGTCTCGATGCGCCAGCTGAGGCCTCCTCCCAATCAAGCGTCCTCCTCCTCCCGGTTGTTGTGGTCGTCCTCCTCCCGCTCGCCCGCTCTGACGCTGGATCCAGCCCTGCCACCGCGTACGACGAGCTCCGCCTCCACGGCTTCCCGCGGGGCCTGCTCTTGGCCAACATCTGCGGCTACACGCTCGACGCCGGCTCGGTGGACTTCACCGTAGACCTCGTCTCCAGCTGCCGCATCGTCTCCATACCATCTCAGAGAGGAGCAGTAGTAGCCGGGGAGGAACCAAGCACATTGATCTTCACAAGATCTGGGAGCTTGGACTTCTAAATCCCTAGGTAATTTTCGAATCAAGTGAACATACTATTGTGCGTGTGTGGTCTGGTGTGGATTCAGTTAGAGAAGATTTATTTGCTTAATTTTTTATTTCGTTCTGCACTTAGGAGTCCTCGTTAGTGCTCTCTCAAGATTCCATTTGAGCAAATGAATGCATACACTCACATACACTTCTGATGTAGCACGGCTAGTACTGGTAATTGTTGGCTTAGGGAGATTATGGATCATCTAATCATATCAATGAAATCATGACCTGAGACTTGCTCATGCCATACACTACACCAGAATTAAAGTGAGAAGTTAACCAAAATAAGTTTCATGTTAGATCTCTGAAGATATTTGTACAGGTGCTTGCTCTGAATCTGAATTTGCTACTGTCCATCTTTAAAATGCAGTAAACACATATTCTCATACGTTACAACTGCTATAATATCTTACTAGTCTGATTAACTGCAGTTGTGCTGTCATTGTTCCTTAAAATTGAGTAACAACGGATATTTTTGAGTTGGCATCGAAGAAATTACTGGCACAACTGAATTGGAAAAATACTTGACTCTGCTCTTGTTAACATAGGGTTGCTCTGATACGTTTGTGTAAATCTTTTGCTTGCTTGTAAATCTGAACTGCAGACTATCCATCTTGTCCAAATAGTTTCTAAACTGAATCTTCCTAATTCGGAATCCATCAGCAAGCAAATAAAGTCTGGTAGCATTTGGAGTAGTAGATGTATTTCAGTTCCACAACCCAGATTATACTTGAGAACCAATTTGCGTGGGAGCCGTGTAGCATACCTATTCAGTTTTAGAGTTAAACTTGTTTCATGAAACCATCAGGCTGTTGGTTCAGGTTAATTCTTATAGTATGAACCAAATCAGCATGAGTTTCATAGGTCTTAGTGTGACATTAGAACTAATGAGGCATGCCTATATTTGTAACCTGTGGATACTCATTTATCATGAGCAGCAAACTAAAATACTTCACCTAAGTTTGTCTTGTATGCTCGGCTCAATCGCACGGATTAACTATCAAGTTAATTCCCTCTACCTTGTTGTAGCATTTAGCTGGACCAAATTAACTATTTCCCTTCCATGCTAGGACTAGAAATTCACATGGCCAATTGTAAGATAAATAGTATTACTACATTTCTCTTTTGATATGCTTTAAGTGATGCTTTAAGAATTAACCTATTTTATCGGTGAGAGACTTAGATGAGACCATTCAGGTACTGAAATGACATGGTGATGAAGAAGGCTAGCATAGTACGCCGTTGTACATGGTCATATTAAGGCTGCATGTTGTCGATGCTAGTTCTGATTGCTGTAGTGCGAATTGTTTTCACTTTCCACTAGTTTCAATAACTAGTTAACTACGCAATGAAATTCAACTGAATTGTTTTCTTACAATTTCAGTGCTCTCTATTTGGATGCTTAATTGTTTTTTATGATTGCAGTTTACCATTTTCTAATGATTACCAATCACAGTATGCTCATTCTTTCTAGCTTGTTTATATTCGTTGTTTCATTATTCTTGATTTGGCATTATACCAATTCAGCTTTGTTTGGTGTCTAGAAGTCAAGATGGTTCCTTATTTGATAAAAGTTGCTATTTGTTGTATTCTGGCAATCTGGATCATATAAAATATGAAGTACCAAAGGAGGTATGAAGTAGTCTCCCATGATATGACTGATCAGTATTAGTAGAATAATATACTAGCAATGTCTCACCCGGAAGTATCAGGGATAGTCATCATGTAAATAGACAAATATATCATGTTAGGTTTTTCTTTGTGAGATTTGTTGATAACATGGTTGGGTGCTGCTGATGGGCATCAAGCTCCACTAGTTCTAGTTCCCATCCTTCATCTACTACGGCCTTATGTCATATACAGTATAGTACATTGACTTGTCTCAAACACCATTCAACGTACAATTTCCAGGGTGAGGGGATGCTCAATTTTTTATCATGGGAGAGCCTTTTACAGGATGTTCTACATGGCTAGGCAGACACCATATAAGAGAAACATGGCTCAATTTTTTATCATGGGAGAGCCTTTTACAGAAGGTTTCCGTGTAGAAATCCAGCAAGCTACTGCTTTCTTTATGCATCCAGTCATCTGAAGCTTTAACTACCATAATTATTTTTCTTATTCATTGATTTGTGATTATTACATATTATATCTTGACTTGGCCTGGAGAGAATGATAGGGGACCTCCATTTGTTGTTTATTTACGACCTATGCTTCTTTCATTAATTATGAGAGATGTAATAGCTGGGACTAGAAATATTTTGTGCTATCTTGCTAGATGTTGTGATTGAATACATAGGGTGCATGGAAAGTAGCTCTGCCTGTAGATATTTTTTATTTGCCCAGCTGCTATTATTTTTGGGATGTACTTTGCTTATTCTTTTGTTCTTGGTATTGGCTATACAATTTTTCTACAGCTGTATGATTCTAATATGGTAATAAATATCTAATTTTGGGCAGGTATAAGCTGAGTTGGAAGCCATTGTGGTGGCAAGAAGCTGCAATGAAAGATAGGAAAGAAACCCTAACGGAATATAGGAAATACTATGGAACCTTTCATTGCCTTAGTACTAGTCTGATGCCATGAGATTCATTGCGTAGTACTAGCCCGCTGTCAAGCCTTGTTGTTTTTTATGTTGCTTTTCCTGTACCAAATAGTATTGGTCTGTTGATTTTTGTAATAAATATGTAATTGTAAATTTGGTGTGAATATTTGGAACAGTTTGTTTATGTATTTAACTAGTCACAAAGTTTTGCTGCGGGACTAAATATAAATAGAGTAGAAAATTAATCAAATGACTTGATAATCTCACAAATAATCTGAAACAGCAGTATGAGTGATGGGGAGCTAGTATCGTAATTAAAAAGGAAGTATTAGTAGCGCACTGCTATGCGCTGCGGGTAGTTTAGATACCCGTGGCGCATGTGTTGATGCGTTGCAGGTAGAAATACCCATAGCGCATCAGCATATGCGCTACGGGTATTTAAACTACCCGCAGCGCATGTGTAGGTGCGCTACGGGTAACGTATTATCAGTGGCGTGATACCCGCAGCGCGGGGACATGCGCTACGGGTAACAAATATTGGTGCGCTACGGGTAGCTATTTTTCTAGTAGTGACGTGGTGTCTCTCCATAAGATAAAATAATACATGTTGGGTAAATAAATTACAGTTGGGCAATTGATAGAATAGAGACAACGTGCATATGATGAGAGGATCACTATGAGATTTACTCTGGGCATTACAACAAGATACATAGACCGCCATCCAACTGCATCTATGATTAATAATCCACTTGTGACGAATCAATCTGAGAACTCCACAAGTATTAAGTTGCGAACAACAGATAATTGCATTAAGCAAAGTGTGTAATGTAAACAAAGCATTTGCCCTCGAGCATATGATTATTTTTTTCTCCCTAGTAGCAACATCACATCTACAACCTTAGAGGTTTCTGTCACCCCCCCCCCCCAGATTAAATAAAGGCATGAACCCACTATCGAGCATAAATACCCCCTCTTGGAGTCACTAGCAACTACTTGGCCAAGATAGCTACTAACAACGGAGAGCATGCAAGATCATAAACAACATAGAGATAACATAAGATAAATTTCAGTACATCAACTCAAGCATAACACCAATATTCATCGGATCCCAACAAACCAAACATGTAGAATTACATAACGGTGATCTCAATCATGTAGGGAAGCTCATGAGATCTAAACATGAAGCACATGGTGGAGAAGACAACCATCTAGCTACTGCTATAGACCCATAGTCCAAGGTAGACTACTCACTCATCGCTCCGGAGGCAAGCATGGCGATGAAGAAGACCTCCGGTGGCGATTCCCCTCTCCGGCAGGCTACCGGGAAGAGCTTTTGGACCCTCCCGATCTTCAGGTCGATGGCGGCGGCAGATCGCGATGTGTTCTGGAAAAGTGATCGGGTCTTTAGGTTTTTCCCGTCGGGGGGTCTTTATAGGCAAAGGGGCATCATCAGAAGTGGACCGAGGTGCTCTCACACATAGGGGGCGCGGCCTACCCCTGGGCCGCGCCGCCCTGGTGTGTGGGGTCCTTGTGGCCCCACTCCGTCTCCTCTTCGGTTCTCTGGAAGCTTCGGTGAAATTCTGGGCGACTGGCTTTGGTTTCGTCCAATTCCTAGAATATTTCCTGTGTAACTTTTCTGAAATACAAAAACAGCGGAAAACAGGAAACTGGCACTGTGGCGACTTGTTAATAGGTTAGTTCCGGAAAATGCATAAAAGTGCCATGAAGTGTAATGAAACACTAAGCAAATGGTGTAAAAACAAGCATGGAGCATCAAAAATTATGGATACGTTGGAGACGTATCAGTGGGTTGAATTACCAGTGTTAAAAAATATCTTTTAATAGAAGATGCAAGTAAGCAGTATTCATGTTTGCTTACCAGTGCATAGCTTAGCTTGTAGGATGCATAGCTTTAAGTATGTATGCTTAGTTTGTAGTATGCTTAGCTTTATTTATTGTTAAAACTTGGTAATACATTAATATATCTGTCATGTCAACATGCTGTGAGCTTTATACATGAAGCCGATTGTGTTAGGAATTTTATTACTATTTGTTCTAATTATCAAACCTTTGTTCTATTTATATTGAACTAACTGAACTCTTTTCTCCACCCTCTTATCTCTGGAGTATGCGCGGGTGCTTGACAAGCTCAAGGCTGATGCAAACAGATCTGACTCATATGACCTGGTTTAACACGAACCTGAACTGAAAACAGAACATATAATGAGCATATTGTCTTGTGCATTGCTGAATCTGGAGCATAGTTTAATCTTCAGAATAGTGCTAAAAACTGAATCTGGAGCAAATAAATTTGCTGAATGCTGATCTGCTATTCCTTGAAAGATTTCAGTACACTTCCATATTGATCCGAACTGTATCATAGTGTTTCCCTTGGATTTTAAGATAATACTGTTTCTTAATTTGGTGCTAAATAAGAAGTTCTAAGTTATTATTTTTTTGGATAAATTATATAAGAAGTTCTAAGTTATAGATATACACTGTCTCTGAAATTGATAACTTTTTACTCCTTATTAGTATTGATATTGTACCAATCATAGTTTGTAGACAACTATAATGGTAATCGAATTGATAACTTTCTGGAACAACTTCCCAAATCTAGGAGCCTTGCTATAATGGTAATTCGTGCATAAATTGTTTGTTTCTAAATGTTCTTACTGGAACGATTATGATTGAAGCATAGACATTTGGGTCGGCATTATATGCTTGACACCATGCTGGCTGGTTTCTATTATTATTGTGGATGGTTGCTGACTAACCATGTTGTAATACGCTCATGAATTAGCTGAATAGATGTTATTTGATCATCTATGCTGCCGTTGGCTGTCTCATCTGGGTTATTTGTCTGTGTGGTGTAGGACAGAGCTGCAGATCTTCATTGTTGAGCTCAGTCGACTGCAACCGAAGCAATGATGTCTTCTCTGGATTAGATAAGTCTTTAGTTTATCCCATTCTCCTGTATGCTTGATGGGCAAAGTAATTCTATGATTTTCTTACTTTTATGAAATAACTTTATGTTCTTATAGTGAAGTAACTCTGTATAATGTAGCTTTTTTATTTTTTGATGCAGAAGTAAGTGTTCTGGTTGCAACAAACCAGCCATGCAAGTGATTTTAAAATGCTAACTAATTTACTTGTTCTTTGTAAACCTATTGGGTATACTGATGCAGAAGCATGTAGCCTTTTTATTTTCTGATGCAGAAGCATGTATGCATTTATGGAGTATATATTGAATATGATTTTTTACTGGTATATACTGCAGTGGTTGCATCTGACTAACAAGTCGTATGCTTGTTCTTTGTAAACCTATTGGGTAGTGCTTCAAGTATGAAATTGCACATTTGTGTTGATTTTCTCATGTTTTATTTCCCAAATACTACTGTCCAGTTAACATCTGATCAATCAACGCTGTCTAAGTAAAGATTGATCTTGTTGATACCATAGAGTTCATGATACCATGGAATTCGTCATGTATTCTTGCAAACTTTTCTTGCACTAAACTGTTATGTTGCATGCACTTATATGTACCATTATCTCAACTCTGAACAGTTAGTCACTTACATGTCATTTCTGAACTTATTTGCTTCTGTTTGTAATTGTTTTGTCGAAACTTTTTGCAGATATCCTTTAGTTACAAGAGCTACAACTGAAGAAGTGAAAGTGTGAGGACGTCAAGATATTCCGTAGAGTGTTATTTGTAGTTCTGATTAGAATATACTGCAGTTAGCAGGCTAATGAGCTGTACATTGAAGTTTATTGGCTAAAAGTTTGCTAGATCCAGCCTTGTATATATTGTATATATATGTGTTATGTGGAAATTTTGTTATGCTTGTGAAAAGAATTTTATCTGTTCATTGCTTCTTATATGGTATTTAATTGTTGTCAAATTGTGGGAAAATAAGACCTAATCAGTGGGACCAGTATGATAATACGAACTGACAAGTGGGACCAGTGCGAGAATGAACAGGTGGGACCAGCCCAGTAAAAATTAACTGTAGAAAATTGAAAAAGGATGTAAAAAAGCTATACGGCCCAATAGAGATATTGACCAAAACAAGGCCAAGGCCCAGGGAAAAAAGGCTAGACTTATTGGGCTTGGCCCATATAGATCACTGAAATGGATTGGGCTGATTTCAATTTACATGTCTGCCACGTGTATGCCACCTGTATTCCACATCGGGTAGCTGATGTGGCCTCCTGCCACGCGTATGCCACGTCGGATTGCTGATGTGGCCTCCTCAAATTGCCCATGACGATACTGAATCGTCATAAGCGTTATGACGGTCCAATATAGTCATAGACGGTTATGACGATCTCAGTGAATTCGTCATGTTCGATCATCAACGATGCCCCGTTTTTTACGATCATTTTTTCATCATAAAATCATCATAGATCAACCATTATGATGATCTAGTAATTAGTTAGAGAGGAGTATCATAAAATCATAATAGATCAACCATTATTTTTTTCTTAATTTCGTAATGGTTGCTCAATATACTTTGCAAAATAGTTGTTCTCTAGCTTGTGATGATACTGAACCTCTAGTCTATGATGGTTACAATGATGAGTATAATATTTTCAGTTCACCTACTTTTGAGGAGAAAAATAGTTATGATTACAATATACCTCCTGTTTTTGATGATTATGGTAATGAGAATAATTATTCTGTTGAATCTGCTCCTACTACGATTGTTCATGTGGGGAGTATTAATTCTTTTATGCATATGGCTCATGGTAGAGATGCTTTATGTGATAGTTATATTGTTAATTCTATTCATGATGCTACTGAAAGTTACTATGAGAGAGGGAAATATGGTTTGATGGGTCTCAACAATGTTAAGTTTCTCCTCCTTATGCTGCAAATCTTGAAGTTGCACTTGTTTTATCTAACCATGCTTGTTACTATGTGCCTCATTGATTCATTTTCTTACAAGATTCCTATGCATAGGAAGTGGTTTAGATTTAAATGTGTTTCATATTTGCTTTTTGATGCTCTCTCTCTTGCTTTAAGTTCCTATATAGCGCCTTTGCCTTAAGCTCTTTTATGGCGCCAACATGAGCATCTTTCCAAACTACTGCGCCTAGCTCAAAGGCGTTAAAGAAAAGCACTCTTGGGAGATATCCCAATATTTTTACTTTCAGTTCTTTTTCTTTTATTTGAGTCTTGGAAGTTATTACTACTGTAATAACTGCTCCTTATCCTTTTTATTTTGTTGTTGTGTCAAGGAGAACCTCTAATTTGAGTGAGGTAAGATTTGGGGATATTGCTGTCCTGAAACAGATTTCGGTGCTGCACCGTAAAAATTCGTGAAAATTCTCTGTATATCTTTTGGACTTGCGATTTCTTGTGCATATGCCGCAGGTTATATCCAAACTTTCATTAGTTATACACTTTTTGATTTCAGCAACAGAAAACCCTCTAAAAATTCGACCTTTGTCACCTGTTCTGTTTTGACAGATTTCTGCCAATATTTGTGTTTGCCGCTTTATCGCTTTCTTTTTGAGTTCTTTTGATCACGGAACTTTTGAGAAAGTTTCTACAGTAGTATATGCTTTATATGTGGTGGTTTTGAGTTGAAACCTGAAGCAATAAGGGTTGATTCATTATTATGTTTATGCTAATGTTGCTAATATAATTGTGTTAAGTTTTGTATGAAGAAAGTTTTCAAGTGTAGGGATTGGAGAATGATGAGATAAGATGAAGAATGGACAAAAGCTCAAGCTTGGGGATGCCCATGCCACCCCAAGAAATACCCAAGAAGTACAAGCGTCAAAGCTTGGGGATGCCCCCGAGGCACCCCTTTCTTCATCGGCAAAAATCAGGTCACCTTCCAAGACACTATATTTTTATTGCTTCATGCATTATGCGTTTTCCTTGGAGCGTCAGTTGTTTTTGCTTTCAGTTTTATTTTGTTTTGATTGCTGCAATAAATGGTTTGATCACATCATGTTGTTTTGGAGGGAGATGAACTCCGTTTTTCATTGCTAAGAACACTCTAGTTTTCACTCTTTTCGTTCAACGAGTGTTCTCTTTTTCTGCTACTGCGTTTAGCTTTTGTTTTTCGCCTTGATTTTTGTTCAGATCTTCTTTTATCTTTGCATGAAGGTGTATTTTTACCACTGGTCTATGTTGGTTTTCATCAAAAGAGTTTCCTCAAAAAGGTTTGAATGGTGTTGGAAAAGAGAAAAAGTTTCATGCAAAAAAGTGGTACAAAAAGGAGCTTGTGTAGACTGCGGCCTAGGCTTTTGCATATCGTGCTTGATGTCGTTTTGATAGTATGCTTAGTGGTTTTGCTGTAGCATGACTCGTCTAAAATGACTGAGATTGCTTAGTGAGCATTTGAAAAAATCATGCGTTGTTTTAATTATTTGGAAGCATTATTTTGGTTTTCTCCTTTGATGCTTTATTTGGGTTGACTTGGCGCATGCTCACACATGTTTGACTCATACAAAGTCACCATAAGCCTCTATGATCATTTAGTTTTTGACTTTTTATGCCATCTTATGCTTCTTTTAATATCGCTTTGCATGATTATGGCCATTATTGCTCTCTTAGTTGGTCGCTTCCAGTCTTTTGCTAGCCCTCGTTTTGTACTGAGTATGATCTCTACTCGTGCATCCAACTCCTAAAAACCAAGTTGTTCCAATGTGTCCACCATACATACCTATTAGCAATTTGCTATTCCTAGTACATTTGACTTGCTTTTATCTATCCTTCAAATTAAACTCTTTTTGGTGTTATGCGAAAATTGGTCTGTAAAGCTCTCATGAACCTGATGGCACACTTTACTTTTCTCGTTTTAAAATTTTGATATTGTGGCTCTCTTATGTTGAGTTGTTATGCTTGCAAGTTGTAAGTTGGAAATTAGCCCAGTCATGCCGTCATGGGGCAAGCTTTCAACATTGCATTATCTTTCATTTGAGTTGATATCGTGATCTTTTGTTTATGGATACTCACGATGTGAAATGAATTGGAAATCTTGCGGGATCATGGAGTTTGTATACGTGTTAGAGAAACGCGTGGGCCGCTAATCTAATCCATGCATAATTCATGGTGGAAATTTATAGCATGCCCATAGTGAATATTCGACGACGCATCTCACTATAAAAAGCTATACCAATGGTAAATAAAAGAGATGCCGAGGTGTTCATTGTCTGTTTGTCCTGTCATTTTGATGTGGGCTTGTTCCATGTCATCGGGTACGGAGGTACCCCGTTGGCAGTTCTCGATGATACGTGTATACTTACAATGACAAGAGCTTGCTTGGGACTCTAAGTAAAGTAGCATGAGGTTTGGGTATTCGTACTTCATGGGACACGAGGTTTTCAACTTATGATTTGTCAAGCATATGCATCATAAGTGTACTCACATTAACTTTAACCATTCAAGAAGCCTATGATGAGGGCAATGAGAGCTCAAAGCTAGTAAGTACCATAATTTTTGAAGGTTTATAAAACTTGCAATCACTGCTTCCCTCCGCGAAGGGCCTTTCTTTTACTTTTATGTTGAGTCAGCACCTTCTATCTTTATGCACCGTCTAAGAGAGCATAGTTGTCATTCTGAGTATAATGTGCATTGTTCCAAAGTTTTCATTGATTGATTCATGATGTTGGTTTCACTTGTTCCTAAATTATTTGTATCTGGTCGCCCTCTTAAACTTGAAGGTGTCCTATGCATTTATGTTTTGCTCTCTCATGAAGGACAAGCTGAAAGCTATTTATATGTTTTTCCATATGATTTGAACACACATTTGACTTCATTGTTTTATTTTCATGATCTTTCGTTTGTGTTCTTTTTCATGTTATAACATGGTTGCTAAGTTTCTTATTGTCAAGATTATATCTTCATGCCCATGTTTTAAGTTCTTTGATCTCAGCACTCAATGCTCTATCTCGTTGATCAAATTATGATGGTGCATGTCACCTCAAAAATTATTCTTTTGTTATCACTTACCTACTCGAGGACGAGCAGGAGTTAAGCTTGGGGATGCTGATACGTCTCAAACGTATCTATAATTTTTGATGCTCCATGCTTGTTTTTACACCATTTGCCTTGTATTTCGTTACACTTTGTGGCGTTTTTATGCGATTTCCAAAACTAACCTATTTCAGAAAAGCTACACAGGAAATATTCTCGGAATTGGACGAAACAAGTTCCAGAACTCCTATTTTTCTCGGAAGAGGACCGAAGACCGAACGGGAGCTGGAGAGGGGCCAGAGGCTGCCCACACCATGAGGGGGCGCGGCCTAGGCCCTGGCTGCGCCCAACTGTGGTGAGGAGCCCCTGGTCCACTCCTGACGACGCCCCTTCGCGTATAAGAAGCCTCCCGATGGAAAACCCTAGATCAATCGGCGTTTTTCCCAGAACAGTTCCGCAGCTCCGCCGCCGTCGAAGACAAATTTCGGGGGATAGAAGTCCCTGTTCTGGCACCCTGCCGGGACAGGGAAGTGCCCCCGGAGCCATCTCCATCGGTCTCCATCGCCGTCTCCGCCGTCTCCATCGATCTCACCGCCATCTCCATCAACCTTGCTGTCTCCTATGATGAGGAGGGAGTAGTTCTCCCCCGGGGCTGAGGGCTCTACCGGTAGCTATGTGGTTCACCTCTCTCTCCCATGATGTGATCTTTATGTGATCATGAGCTTTGTATCTAGTTGAATTGGTAGATGTTATTATTTAGATATTATGCTACTCCAGTGCTTTATATTTGTAATCTCCGGAGATACCTTGTATCATGGTGTGAAGGTGACTAGTGTGCGCATCATGTGTATCTTTTTGATTAATGTCTCTATGAATTGTTGGTGTTTGTTGGAACCATCTAGTGCGTTCATGGTGATAGTGTGGGACAATCTAGTTTGGGTACATACGGACTTTGGGAGTGCTTCGTAGCCCTACACATGATTAGTGTTTGTTTTCCATTGGAGAATTATTTTGAGTTGCATATTGAAGTTAGCATCTATTGGTTCAATTATGTTATATTTGTTGGGAGTGTGTCCACTAGTGAAAGTATGATCCCTAGGCCTTGTTTCCAAGCATTGCACACCGTTTCCTTTCAGTTTTGTTACATGTTTGCTTGCAGCGATATTTATTTCAGGTTACATTTACTACTTATAATCATCACTACTACTTGTATTTCACTATCTCTTCGCCGAACTAGTGCACCTATACATCTGACAAGTGTATTGGGTGTGTTGGGGACACAAGAGACTTTCTGTATCGTAATTGCAGGGTTGTTTGAGAGGGATAGCTTTGACCTCTTCCTCCCTAAGTTCGATAAACCTTGGGTGATCCACTTAAGGGAAACTTGCTGCTGTTCTACAAACCTCTGCACTTGGAGGCCCAACACTGTCTACAAGGATAGAAGTGTGCGTAGACATCACATCTTCATGACCAGTTTCTTATGACTGATCTTGGTCCTCTTTGCTACTTTCTTGGGATTGAGGTTTCCTGTGCTTCTGATGGTTTTTCTATATCCTAGGAAAAGTATATCTAGGATCTTGTTGCTCATGTTGCTCTTGGGGATGAGCGCACTGTTGAGACTCCTGTGGAGCTCAATGTCCAGCTTCGTGCTAGTGATGGTGATCCTCTTCCTGACCCAACACGTTATCATCATCTTGTTGGGAGACTTGTCTATCTTGCTGTCACTCATCCCGACATCTCTTATCATGTTCATATTCTAAGTCAGTTTGTCTCAGCTCCTACCAATGTTCACTATAGTCATCTCCTCCGTGTTCTACGCTACCTTCGTGGCCCGATCACTCGTCGTCTTTTCTTCCCTCGTTCTAGCTCTCTCCAGCTCCAGGCCTACTCGAATGCTACGTGGGCGAGCGATCCTATGGATCACCGTTCGCTTTTTGCTTACTGTATGTTTCTTGGTGGTTCGCATGGAAGACGAAGAAACAGACCATAGTTTCCCGTTCGAGTGTAGAGGCTGAGTTGCGAGCTATGGCCTTGTTGACTACTGAGGTGACCTGGTTGCAATGGTTACTTGCCGACTTTGGGGTCTCTGTTATGACACCCACTCCACTTTTGTCTGACAGTACAGGTGCTATCAGTATTGCACGTGATCTAGTAAAGCATGAGCATACCAAGCATATTGGTGTTGATGCCTTTTATACACGTGCTAGTGTGCAGGATCAGGTGATTGTGCTCCACTATGTGCCTTCAGAGTTGCAGTTAGCGGATTTCTTTACAAAGGCACAGACTAGAGCACAACATAGTTTCTTTCTCTCCAAACTCAGTGTTGTGGATCCACCATGAGTTTGAGGGGAGGGTGTTAGATGTATATTTGTATACTGTAGTTTCCCCACTTGTTAGGGGATTTCCTGCATATTTGCACACCTGCACATGTACTATATCTATGGCCTTTGGCCCCTATGGAATACAACAAGTCTATTCCTAACAGTTTAGAGTAAGAAATATCTCTATTATCAAAGCGTTGGAGAGAGTGTACCTTAGTAGTGGAGGAGCGAGGGATTGGCTTACATAGTTTTTCTATAGGTGGTAGATTCTTCACATCCTCAGATTTAATACCCTTCTCCTTAAGAGATTTCTTGGCTTCTCTCATCACTTCATCATTTAATTCAATCATTCCTCTCTTCTTTGGTGTTGGCGCTGGTGTTGGCTCAGCCATAATCCAATCATCATAATTCCGGCTTATTTTAGCCATTAATTCTTCAGCTTCAGGAGGAGTTCTTTTCCTAAAAACACAACCAGCACAACTATCCAAGTATGTCTTAGATTCAACAGTTAGTCCATTATAAAATATATCAGGGAGTTCATTTTTAGGCAATGGCTCTCCGGACAGTGCTCTAATTAAAGAACAAAACCTTGCCCATGATTCAAGCAGTTTCTCTCCTTTTACCTGCTCAAAGTCAAAGATTTTCTGCAAAGCAGCATGTTGAGCACTAGCAGGAAAATATTTCTGAAAGAAAGCATTAACCAAAGCAATAGGACTATCAATAGATCCAGGAGACAAATTATTAAACCAAGCTTTAGCTGTACCTTTCAATGAAAAAGGGAAAATCTTGGCAACAAAGTAAGTACGCAGCTTAGTATCATCAGAAAACAAATTACTCAAAGAAGAGAGCTCATTCATGTGTTCCATAGCACTTTCATTTTCAGTACCACAAAAAGGTTCTTTCTCAACAATAAATATGTAAGATAAATCCAAAGAGAAATCATAGTTCTTATCACTAATATTTATGGGAGAAGCAGCAAACTTAGCATCAAGAGATAACTTATATCTAACAGCGCGTCTTGCAAGAAGATCTCTAATAGCACTAGCATCACTAGTAGCATGAAATTCATCAATAAAATCATCATCGAGCTCAATATAAGCCTCCTCAAGATCGTCACTAGGGCATTCCCTAGACTCAGGTGAACTAGCAAGTGTAACAGTAGTGTTCCCCATTTGCTTAGCCCTAGCAATTGTAGCATCTAAAAAGAAACCTAACGAACCACTCTCATCAAGCACAGTAGAAGCATTATCAAAACTATCAGTAGCATTTTCAAACTCAGCAGAAGTAGTAGCATGTGCTTGTGGTGGTGTAAGCAACTTACTCATCACAGATGGTGAATCAAGAGCAACAGAGGTGTTCAGAGTAGTACCTCTTCTTGTAGTGGATGGAAATATAGGAAAATTTCCATCACGAGGTTTACCCATGATGAATGGATTGCAGCGAACAATATGAATTCTTAGTGAACTTACAAATAAAGCTATGCTCCCTGGCAACGGCGCCAGAAAATAGTCTTGATGACCCACAAGTATAGGGGATCGCAACAGTCTTCGAGGGAAGTAAAACCCAAATTTATTGATTCAACACAAGGGGAGCCAAAGAATATTTATAAGCCTTAACAGATGAGTTGTCAATTCAGCTGCACCTGGAAATAGACTTGCTCGCAGCGGTTTATCAGTAGCAACAGTTTTATAGTGGTGACAGTAGTAAAATAGTAGCAGCAATAGTAAAGTAAAGAAAGTAACGGTATCAATAGTAAATAGTAGGATTAAATACTATATGCATAGGGATGGATGAACGGGCGTTGCATGGAAAAGATAACATGGGCAATTGCAGATAAATAATGATTAAGCATCCTAGTACAAAACAACCATAGGCATGTGTTCCGTAAATAGTTGTACATGCTCGCAATGAGAAACTTGCACGACATCTTCTGTCCTACCAGCCCGTTTGCATCGGGGCCTCAAGGGAATCTACTGGTAATTAAGGTACTCCTTTTAATAGAGTACCGGAGCAAAGCATTAACACTCAGTGAACACATGTGATCCTCACATCACAGCCATCCCCTCCGGTTATCCCAATTACTGTCACTTTGGGGCCTCGGGTTCCGGACAACGATATGTGTAAACAACTTGCAGGTAAGATCATAAACAACAATTATCATCATAAAACAATAACAAGTTCAGATCTGAGATCATGGCACTCGGGCCCAAAGTGAAAAGCATTAAGCACAACAAGTTGCAACAATGTCATAAGCACTAACAATAGATACTAGGCACCATGCCCTAAGAATCTCATAGCAATTGCATGAATGATCTCATCCAATCCCTACCATCCCCTTCGCCTACAGCAGGAATTACTCACACATGGATGGGGGAAACATGGATGGTTGATGAGGAGACGTTGGTGATGATGATGATGAAGATCTCCTCCAAATCCCTGTCCCGGCAGGTTGCCAGAACGGAGTTTCTGGTTCCGAATCGTGGTTTCTGATGGTGGCGGCGCAGCGGAACTCTATCTAGGAAAAATGTCGAACCCCCGATATTTTCAGGTCAGAGGGTATATGTAGGCGGAAGGAGGGGTCGAGAAGATAGCTGGGGCGGCCACAACACCCGCGGCCGGGCCTGGCCCGCGCCACCAGGTGGAGTGGTGCCCTCCTGCCCCCCCCTTCGTCTCGTACTCTGGCTCCATGGGTCTTCTAGTAAAATAGGATTTTTGTAGTATTTTCCGGGATTTTTCCTGAAAGTTGGATTTCTGCACAAAAATAAGACACCAGGGCAATTCTGCTGAAAACAATGTTAGTCCGTGTTAGTTGTATTCAAAACACACAAATTAGAGGAGAAACAACAGCAAAAGTGTTTGGGAAAGTAGATACGTTTTGGACGTATCACCGGTCACGACATCACACACCCGTAGCAGGACCTGCTCCTCTTGGTCGTCCACCACCGACGAGAACTGTCGGGGAAGTTTGAGCGTCCATGTCCATGGCCCTGTGTAGGGTCATGCTGAACTCAAACCTATCAATGGGCTCGGTCTTCGATGGTGGCGATGAGGATGGCAACGGATAAGGAGGCGATGCATAGCTCTGGTCGCGACCTCCACGTCTTCCTCAAAGGCCTCGGCTCGATGGCGGCGTAGAGCTCTGGCTGCGACTCCCACGGCTTCCTCCATGGCCACGGCCCGGTGGCCGTCCAAGCTGCCCTCCCCTTGATCCAATGCCACCGGCCATGGCCTAGCTAGCGTGGCGCCTGCGGTGATGTTGATGGGTGGGTGGTTGGAGGGAGGAGGAGAGTGTGGAAGAAGATGGCCCCGGGTGGCCGCTTAAAAGAGGGATGCGGTATTAAATGCCGGCGCAGAGGTGGAAACACCGACATTGATGTGGCGCGGCTGGCATCGGGCGGCGGCTCAGTTGCACATGCATCGGGCGACGCGACAGAATCACAGCGTCGGGCGGCGTAGCAGGAGGCCAGGCGACGCGGCCAGGCTTTGACCAACATAGCTTCCTTCATTGGTAGCTACTATGCGGGCCCTAGACTCACGCAGGAGAACACACATTTTGTCCGCATGTGTCAGTCCTACGCATCGGTCACCCAAATTTGGTGGACCAATAGGTCGTGTCAAACATGTTGGTTCGGATGGGGTCGCAGCGCTCGAGAGGGCGCGACTGGCCCCCGTACGGTCAGACAAGTTCGGTTGCGGTCAGACGGTTTGCATCGGTATGCTGGAGATGTCTAAAAAACCAACTTTCACAAAGAGAAGGGCATGTGGTGCAATAAATTCATTCTCCAACGTGACACTTGTCGCAAAAGGAAGCAAAGTGGAGATGAGATGAGAGAGAAGCTTAAAGGAAAGCAAAATAGAGATGAGATCAGAGAGTTGCATACGCAAGGATAGGATGTCTCAGTTTTCTCCTTTTTTGAGACCCAAATATTCAAAACAAAATATCTTAATAACCGTTTGTATATGTGACCATCTTGCTTCGAGCTTGTATAAGTGATTAGATGACTTGACTTCTATCATCAGTAAATGGATCCTTTATAATATCCCTCACCACATTAGGAGGAATAATAAAAGGCAATTATTTTCCTTTTTCCTTTTTAGCATTAGCAGAGAATAAAAGTAACTCACAAGAGATGCATTAACTTGATTCCTTGCAGAATGAAACTATTTTTTTCTATACTTATCATACTACAGTTATATTTGGTTTCACCGTGTGCTCGGATTTTAGTGTGGTTTTACTTCACACTTGAAAGTACACCATAGTGTATTCCCAAAATATAATTGCGACGAGAAAAAGTATAGCTGAAGTACACCATAGAATAGAACTGCGAGCAGAAGTGTATCTAAAAGTGAACTCAAAAGTACACCATAGTGTATTCTCTGACTACTCCTGTGAGTAAAGTTACGCTTATACTATATGTTCGCATTGGTGTACTTTTGTATTTATACCTTGTAGGGCACTACGGGTGTAGGAATCACGATTTTTTTTTTGTACTCTCTCCAACCACTATTACCTATTTTTACATAAATATATCTACATATTTTATAACCCGGACGTTTGGCTCTGGGATGCCACACTCCCCGATAGATCCACCGTTTAAGGGTGTGTTCGGTTCTGGAATTTGGAGGAATGGAACGGGTCGGTTCCGTCCCTAGGACCAATTCCTGTGTTCGGTTGGAGAGAAGGAACGGAACCAACTAGTCCCCCAAAATGGAATATTCCTCCCAGATGCGGAACGGACCGATCCGGCCAAATCGGCCGGACGAGGTGGAATGGCACAGTGCCTTCCTCTAATTAATCAAGTTTAGCAATAATTAATCAAGATTAGGCTATAATTAATCATGTTTAGTAATAATTAATTAAGATTAGAAATAATTAATCAAGATTAGGAATAATTAATCAAGTTTAGCAATAATTAATTAAGTTTAGTAATAATTAATCCAATTTAGGAAATAAATAATCGAGTTTAGAATAATTCCATTCTCATTCCATTCCATTACATTCTCATCCCATTCCAAAACCGAACACAGGGATGAAACCGTTCCGTTCCTCGAATTTTTCCGAACCGAACACAGGGTCGGAACCATTCCATGCCCTAGGAATGGAACCATTCCATTCCGTCCTCCCCGGTTCCAGAACCAAACACATTCTAAGATTGGTTGAAGATGGACCAAAAGCACTGCATATTATTATTCTGACAAGTTTTGCATTCAATTGCGATAGGAGGCAATACATGTTCATATACCTGACATGCCAGTGAAGCCCTGAGAGTCCCTGCTCCTATTGTATTAAATGCTCAAGCAGTTTAAACGCGAACATGTGAGTACAGAAACCCCTATGGGTCTACTCTAGAGTAAACTTTATGTCCGGTTTGTTGGTGTCAGGTTATATGATAAATTGTGATCAGGTGAGATGACATAGTGTGAATAGACTTTAAGTCCATGACATGTGAGCCCCAATGGTGACGGCTCCACTGGTTAGTGACCTAAAAGACACGCACTAGGAAGGGTAGTTCTAAAAATTCGCGAGTGATAGTTCTAAAACGAATTTTTGACATATGAGACCACCTGCGCGAGTGAAATGCTAGAAAAAACCCCCTGCGAAATTTTTTGCCAAAAAGGACCTGCTGTGGGTGGCGGCACCCCGGGGCAGGCGACACGTGGCACCTGCCGCCATTGGCATCGCCGGCAGGCCCCTGCCGCCGTTGGCATCGCCGGCACGTCCGCCTCCGTTCAGCCGGGTGACGTGGCCCAAGACCTGCCGCCAATGGGGGTGGCGGCATGGCCCCCTGCCGCCAATGGGGGTGGCGGCATGGCCCCTGCCCTGCCACCTGCCGCCAGTAGGGGTGGCGGCATGCTGCCTGCCGCCAGGGGGGGTGGCGGCATGCTGCCTGCCGGGCCTGCCGGCGATGCCAACGGCGGCAGGTGCCACGTGTCGCCTGCCCCGGGGGTGCCGCCACCCACAGCAGGTCCTTTTTGACAAAAAATTTCGGAGGGGGTCTTTTCTAGCATTTCACTCGCGCAGGTGGTTGATGCGTCAAAAATTCGTTCTAAAACAAATACAGGAACCAGTTCAGCCACTTGAGAGAGGAGCATTGAAGAGGTCATAAGTAGGTATGAGGAAGGAATCCAATGTTACAAAACCGGTGACATTATCTTGATTTCTTCTATGGATTAATAGAGGACGAGGTCAAGTAAACAAGGAATCAGCTGAAATATTATAAGACACGTACTAGGAGGAGTACACTTAATTAATGGAGTGCTAAACTATTTCCGACATGAACTATGCAGAATTGCAGAGCATATGACATTTCACAGTTCTTATCAACAAAATTTAAAGTTAACTGATAAACAAAATTTTAAATTAATTAAAAAACTAAATCTACTGTTTAAAATTCTAGGAATTGAAATAATAAAATTCTTAGTTGTTATAAAAAAAATCGAGAATAAAATGTGCTCTTGGTATCAGGAAAAAGTAAATTTGTTTTAAATTGCAAAAAATGAAAATGATGAAACCTATGAATCTGAGCTATTTATAAGTTAATTGATGCGATGAAGTTGTGAGCCTGATGGAATAGAGAACAGGAATAAATTCACTCTAGTTGAGGTTGAGGGGTAGAAGGTAGCTCCCTGCATACGCATAAAGTACATAGTCTCTTAATGAGATGGGCCAAAGATGCTTGTGTAATAGATCAATACCGTCCGGCTATACAAGCATGCAATACATCCGCATGTAGTGGTCCCCAGGACAGATGTTAGACAAAGAAATCAGTGAGTGTAGCACCTAGGAGCTCCTATGCATTTCTCCATATTTTAGTGTCTATATACATTCATATAGAGACATGTATTAGTGGTCAGAGGGAGTACTTTGTGCTTCCGTGTCATATTTTGAACTTTCGAGTGCAAAATTGTTGCTGCACGCGGGAAATGAATCCTTTGCTCTCGGCTGGCTTGCTACTGGTCACACACGGGGCACGCGTGTACGAATTGTTCCACAAGAGGAGACAAGAAATAGTTGGACACATGATAGAGGAAGCTATGATCCAGTCCAATCTATAAAGATGGCTCAGGAAGCTCTAGCATTGCTTGAAGTTCCCAAGAGATATGCTGCTATCTTGCCGGGTCCTAGATGGCGGCCGCCGGAGGAGACATGATGAAGATCAACACGGACGGAGGCCTGTCAATGGATGCTCGAAGAGGAGGAGCAGGAGGGGTGGCGAGGTCGCACTCTGCATATCTTGGCGCCTGGAGTAAACCCTACGAAGGGATTACTGATCCTCTTATCGTCGAGGCTTTGGCATTGCGTGACGGTGTGAGTTTCGCCAAGTTGAGAGGATTTCCCAAGGTGGTGATGGAGACTGATAGTCTGGAGTTAATAAATCTCTAGAACACTCGCCAAGGTTCACGTTCAGCCGTGGCACCGATTCTTTAAGAAATAGGAGAGCTAGTTCTAAGATTTTCTTCTTTTGTTATTCAGCATGTTGCGATCGGTAAATTATTCGGCGCATCTTTGTGCTAAGTTAGCTTGCACTTTGATTGTGACGAATAGCTGGCTCGATTGTACCCCAGACTTCTGGTTATCAGTCTTTTGGCTGATCAATCGGGTTCAGTTTTAGTTGAATAAAAGCTCTCCGAAGTTCCCTGCAAAAAAGTGGAGAATGACCCAATTTCTTTTTCATATCTTCAGTTGGGGTCCTTTTGAAGTTGAGAAATTAGTTGTATTTATTTATATTCTGAAGTCCTCCATATAATATGTAACCTCGCCGTCTAACGCAGCATTGTGTTAAGCAATGGAGAGTGCTAGGCCACGTGTGCTAACTGCTTGTTGGCAAATTTCATATATTTTGAAAAATCTGGCTTTTTTTTGGAAAACTTATCCCACATCTGACCCATCCGGCAAACTATATTGGTGTCCGACCCCTCCGTTCGGCACCACCACGACCGGCGTCAAAGTCATGCAGGTCGGCGCTGTATTACCTTGGCGCCGAATCGCTTGGCTGGGGTCCCAGAAAATCCGACGCGGCAAGTTCGACGTCGTCCCTCCCTGGCGCCGACATAGTGGGAAGCAGGTTTAGTCGACCTAGGTCGGCGCTGTCCTCCCTAGCGCCAAACCTAGAGTTACTTACTCAGCTGAAACGCTTCCAGATTCACTTGTCCTCATATAATTTCTACTCCTCACCGCCGCCCAAGCTATCTCTCTCTCCTGTCTTGCCCCCTCCCATCCAAATCAACCCAAAACTGCCATGTTTCTCCAATCTAGACCTTGGGAAGTCTTCTTAGAGGTAATCTCCCTCAACTCCCCTTTGTTTCCACCAATTTTTATGTGAATTTAGATCTCATTTCTTCAAATTATTGTTGAACCCTAAATATGGTCAATTAGATTGGTTTGAATGGTGGTGATTTTCTAATGAATTACTACATGTATGTGTGCATTTAGTTTGTGTTTGGCAATTGTTTTGTTAACCTTTCTATGGCAAAAAAGGAATTGCTAGATATATATGGATCATGGTGTGCACTATGTGGTATTTTGGAGATTAAATCAAAATTAGATAGGTTGAATTGTAGTACTTACTATGTATGTTTGTGTATCACATTAATCATGCCATTTAGAGCATACGTATGTATGGAATACATAATAGGCCGGTTGGAGAACAATTGTAACACTTGCTAGATTCTCCGGACACGTGGATAACAATTGTATGCCAAATGAATTTTGCAGAAACAACCAAAGAAAAGTGTCCAAATGTATCATGCAAAGATGCTCCGGTGCCACCAAGATATCCGGTACCAAAGTGTTGTTGTGGAAAGCCTTGTAGAATCACTCAATCTAAACACAAAGCAATTGTGGGCCGTGCATACTACTATTGCGTTGATCAACGCGTGATTGTTTTTATATTGTCCTAGAGTTTTGTTCACATATTGTGCATAATTGATTGCTTAATGTGTAAATATTGCTTGATAGGAGTATTGTGCATAATTGATTGATTTCTTCCTTTCAAGACAATTTCATCACCTATGTCATTCCAACTAAGCACCGCTTTGATCTTCAAAGCAACTTTACTGAAACTAGGACTATGCAGAAAGAATAACATTTGGCTAGTCATATAAACAAACTCGACCCCACAGCCCGAGGACACAACACTCCCACCGTGATGCACATGAAGAACTTTTGAATAGGCCATCTATATTCACAACCAAAAGATAAACCGAAACCCATTAGCGAATATTCGGCAAAATATCTAGTAATATCACTACCCAGACTATACGCAAATTATCTAACATACCAAACCATATCTAAAACGTAAACTACAATGCTAGCTATCATATCAAATTCTATCTAATAATGCAAGCTAAGATCATACAAACACCAAATTCATATCCAAATAATTTGGCCCATATTATACACTAAATTTACAGTACAACCTACTGAATCAACCATAAATTTTGCACAAAAAATGATAACAACAGAGAGAAAGGGAGGTAGGCAGGGGAATGGGCTATACCTCTCCCTACGACGGGGAGGTCATGGTAGCTCGGGATGGAACGGAGGTCGGCATAGGAGGGGCTCGGAGATGGGTATGGACGCCGGGGACAGAGGCCTCCGACGGGGAGAGACGCCATCGTCGGGGACGGTGACCTCTGATGCGGACACCCCACCGCCGATGGAGACGGGGAGGTTGAACATGGTGCGGCGAGGGGCAGCGTCGCCATGGGCAGCCGTACTGGATGGCTTCCCGGTGTGGGTGAAGGGGGGAGATGGCAGGTGGCGACGTCGCGTGCTCTGATAAAAAATAGGGAAATGACAATTGGGAAAATACGTTTGTCGCTGAGTAAGTAACCCTAGGTTCGGCGCCAGGGAGGACGACGCCAAACTAGGTCGGCTGAATCTTGCTTCCCACTATGTCGGCGCCAGGGAGGAAGGCGCCGAACTTGCCACGTCGGATTTTCTAGGACCCCAGCCAAGCGATTCAGCGCCAAGGTTATACGGCGCCGACCTGCACGACTTCGGCGCCGGTCGTGGTGACGCTGCACGGAGGGGTCAGACATCGAAATAGTTTCCGGGAGGGGTTGATGTCTACACACGCGTCTATTCTTGTAGACAGTGTTGGCCTCCAAGTGCAGAGGTTTGTAGAGCAGCAGCAAGTTTCCCTTAAGTGGATCACCCAAGGTTTATCGAACTCAGGGAGGAAGAGGTCAAAGCTATCCCTCTCAAACAACCCTGCAATTACGATACAGAAAGTCTCTTGTGTCCCCAACACACCCAATACACTTGTCAGATGTATAGGTGCACTAGTTCGGCGAAGAGATAGTGAAATATAAGTGGTATAGATGATTATAAGTAGTAAATGCAATCTGGAATAAATATGGCAGCAAGCAAACAAGTAACAAAACAGCAAGTAAATGGTGTGCAAAGCTTGGAAACAAGGCCTAGAGATCATACTTTCACTAGTGGACACACTCCCAATAAATATAACATAATTGAACAAATAAATAACTTCTCTTCACTATGGTACTCTGAATTACTCTCCTATTGAATAACACTAATCATTGCGTAGGGCTATGAAGCACTCCTCAAAGTTCATCAAGTGCTTGAAAAACACCACTCATAGAGATATCCAAATCAAATCACAACTCAAGATAGATATTATTGCAACTTAGACCAAGTACTAACACGGTGCACACACTGTCAACATTACACCATGAAAGGAGGAATAGATCACTTCAATACTATCATAGTGATAATTATTCTCATAATCCATAAGAGATCACAATCATAGCCTAGACCAAGTACCACCATGATGCACGCACTGTCACCATTACACCATGGCAGGAGGAATAGATTACTTTAATAACACACTAGAGTACACATAATGAAGAAGAGTAACATCTACTTATTCAACATGATACAAAGCTCACGATCACATAAAGATCACATCATGGGAGAGAGAGGTGAACCACATAGCTACCGGCAGAGCCCTCAGCCCCGGGGCAGAACTACTCCCTCCTCATCATAGGAGACAACAAGGTTGATGGAGATGGCGGTGAGGACGATGGAGACGGCAGAGACGGCGATGGAGACCGATGGAGATGGCTCCGAGGGCACTTCCCCGTCCCGGCAGGGTGCCGGAACATAGACTTCTGTCCCCCGAAATTTGTCGACGGCGGCGGCGGAGCTGCGGAACTCTTTCTGGAAAATTGCCGACTCCCCTAGGGTTTTCCGTCCCGAGGCTTTATATAGGCGAAGGGGCGTCGTAAGGAGGCAACCAGGGGATCCTCACACCAGGTGGGCGCGGCCAGGGGCTGGGCCGCGCCCCCTACGTGTGAGGGCGGCCTCTGGCCCCCCTCCGGCTCTCTTTCGGTCTTCGGGAAGCTTCCGGGAAAAATAAGACTTCTGGAACTTATTTCGTCCAATTCCGAGAATATTTCCGGTATAGCTTTTCTGAAACACAAAAACAGCAGAAAACAGGGAACTGGCACTGTGGAATCTTGTCAATAGGTTAGTTCCGGAAATCGCATAAAAACGCCACGAAGTGTAACGAAACACAAGGCAAATGGTGTAAAAACAAGCATAGAGCATCAAAAATTATAGATACGTTTGAGACGTATCAGTATCCCCAAGCTTAACTCCTGCTCATCCTCGAGTAGGTAAGTGATAACAAAAGAAATAATTTTTGAGGTGACATGCACCATCATATAGGTAAAGCATTGAGTGCTGAGATCAAAGAACTTAAAACATGGGCATGAAAGACATAATCTTCATAATAGAAACTTAGCAACCATGTTATAACATAAAAATGAACACAAACAAATGATCATGCAAATGAAACAATGAAAGTCAAACGTGTGTTCAAATCATATAAAAAAACATAGTAAATGGTTTTCAGCTTGTCCCTCATGGAATAGCAAAACATAAATGCATAGGACACCTTCAAGTTTAAGAGGGCGACTAGATACAAATAATTTAGGAACAAGTGAAACCATAGTCATGAATCAATCAATGATAAACTTTGGGACAACGCACATTATACTCAGAATGACAAGTAGACGGTGCATAAAGGTAGAAGGTGGAGACTCAACATAAAAGTAAAAAGAAAGGCCCTTCGCGGAGGGAAGCAGTGACTAAACATGTGCTAGAGCTTTTCATTTGTAAAACAAAGAGATAAAACTTGAGTTTTGAGAGGTGGTTTCTTTTATCAACGACTAGCAATGGGGTTCTTAATTACTATCTTTCATACAAAAATGAAGCAAGTTTTTGAGAGAGAGATTGGCACTTTTGTGCTCTTTTTATAAAGCTTGGCACTCCTCCCTACCTTTTTTCCTTTCTCAAACCATGGCTAACCGATTCCATCGGGTGCCCACCAACATTCACATACCATGGAGGAGTGCCTTTTTTCTTTCTTTTTTTCTCTTTTTTTTCTTTTTGGAATAAGCAATATGGAAGATAGCAAATCCGACCACTACGTCCCCATGAGCTGAACATAGTGTCACAAAATGAGAAGTATTTTGAAGGTTTTTTTTGAAAGGTAGCATATGCAAATTTACTTGGAATGGCTTTGAAATACCATGCATAGGAATTTATAGTGGACACAATGGCAAACTTGGTTTTTGGCAGTTGGATGCACGAGTAGAGCTCATACTCAGTACAAAATGAGGGCTAGCAAAAGACTGGGAGCGACCAACTAAGAGAGCAATAACGACCATAATCATGCAAAGCGACAAAGCAACATTAAAAGAAGCATAAGATGGCATCAAAAGTCAAAAAATAAATGATCATAGAGGCTATAGGCGACTTATTTTTGTAGTCAACATGGTGTAAGCATGCGCCAAGTCAACCCAAATAAAGCATCAAGGAGAAAACCAAAAGAATGCTTCCAAACGATAAAAACAACGCATGATTCTTTCAAAGGCTCATTAAGCAATCTCAGTTATTTTAGACAAGTCATGCTACAGCAAAAATCACTAAGCATACTATCAAAAAAACATCAAGCACGACATGCAAAAGCCTAGGCCGCAGTCTACACAAGCTCCTTCTTGTACCACTTTTTTGCATAAAGCTTTTTCTCTTTTCCAACACCATTCGAACTTTTTATAAACACCTCTTGTGATGAAAACTAACATGGACCAGAGGTCAAAATACACCTTGATAAAAAGATAAAACAAGATCTGAACAAAAATCAAGGCGAAAAACAAAGGCTAAACGCAGTAGCAGAAAAAGAGAATACTCGTTGAACGATAAGAGTGAAAACTAGAGTGTTCTTGGCAATGAAAAACGAGTTCATCTCCTCCAAAAGAAATATGATCTGATCTAACCATTTATTGCAGCAAACAAAGCAAAACAAAACTGAAAACTAAAACAACTGATGCTCCAAGAAAAACGCATAGTGCATGAAGCAATAAAAATATAGTGTCTTGAAAGGTGACCTGATTTTTGCCGATGAAGAAGGGTGTGCCTCGGGGGCATCCCCAAGCTTTGACGCTTGTACTTCTTGGATATTTCTTGGGGGTTGCATGGGCATCCACAAGCTTGAGCTTTTGTCCATTCTTCATCTCATCTCATCATTCTCCAATCCCTACACTTGAAAACTTCCTTCATACAAAACTAAACAGAAATCTATTAGCAACATTAGTGTAAGCATAGCATTGAATCAACCTATTTTTGCTTCAGGTTTCAATCCAAAACCACCACGTATATAGCATATACTACTGTAGCAACTTCCTCAAAAGTTCCGTGATCAAAAGAACTCAAAAGAAAGCGATAAAGCGGCAAACACAAATATTGGCAGAAATCTGTCAAAACAGAACAGCTGACAAAGGCCGAATTTTTAAGGGGTTTTCTGTTGCTCAAATCAAAAAGTGTTCAACTAATGAAAGTTTGGATATAACCTGGGGCATATGCACAAGAAATCTCAGGTCCAAAAGATATACAGAGAATTTTCACGAATTTTTACGGTGCAGCACCGAAATCTGTTTCAGGACAGCAATATCCCCAAATCTTACCTCACTCAAATTAGAGGCTTCTCTTGGCACAACAACGAAATAAAAAGGATAAGGAGAGGTCATTACAGTAGTAGTAACTTCCAAGACTCAAATAAAAGAAAAAGTACTGAAAATAAAACAATGGGTTATCTCCTAAGATTGCTTTTCTTTAACGCCTTTGAGCTAGGTGCAGTAATTTGCAAAGATGCTCATGTGGGCGCCATATAAGAGCTTGAGACAAAGGCGCCATATAGGAACTTAAAGCAATAGAAAGCATCAAAAAGCAAATGTGAAAGACATTTAAATCTAAACCACTTCCTATGAAAAATAGTCTTGTAAAGAGACAAGTCATGAAAGCGCAATGCAAAAAGCATAGGAAGGCAAAACAAGTACAACTTCAAAAATTGCAACATAAAGAGGGTAAACTCAATATTGTTGAGATCCATTAAACCATGTTTCCCTCTCTCATAATAACTTTCAGTAGCATCATGAATAGAACTAACAATATAACTATCACATAAAGGTTCCCTATCATGAGCCACATGCATAAAAGAATTAATACTCCCCACATGAACAATCGTAGTAGGAGCAGATTCAACAGAATAATTATTCTCATCACCATAATCATAAAAAATAGAAGGCATATTGTAATCATAACTAATTTTATCCTCAATAGTATGTGAACTGAAAATATTATACTCATCATCATAACCATCATAAACTAGAGGTTTAGTATCATTACAAGCTAGAGAATAGCTATTTCGCAAAGCATATTCTTCAAACATATCATCATAAGAAGGAACATCACATATGGGAGATAAAATATCATCAGAGCAAATTTTCTCCACTAAAGCTGGGGAACTAAAAATATCATGCTTAACAAAACCAGCTTCCCCAAGCTTAGACTTTTCTATAGCATTAGCAATAACGGTGTTCAAAGCATTCATACTAACATCACTATTAGCATGCAAATTAAGCTCCAAAGGTTTTTCAATTTTCTCTTCGAACACTTCATATCTAAACTCAGGAAAAAGACTAGAGAACTCTTTGTTTTCTATTAAGCCTAACTAGTGAAAATAAAAACAAGAAACAAAAAGATATAATTGCAGAATCTAAAGGAAATAACTCCGAGCACTCACTAGCAACTAAAAGACTTAGTAACCAAAGGATGTGAGTACCTTTTACCTTACCTCCCCGGCAACGGCGCCAGAAAAGAGCTTGATGTCTACGCACACGTCTGTTCTTGTAGACAATGTTGGGCCTCCAAGTGCAAAGGTTTGTAGAGCAGCAGCAAGTTTCCCTTAAGTGGATCACCCAAGGTTTATCGAACTCAGGGAGGAAGAGGTCAAAGCTATCCCTCTCAAACAACCCTGCAATTACGATACAGAAAGTCTCTTGTGTCCCTAACACACCCAATACACTTGTTAGATGTATAGGTGCACTAGTTCGGCGAGGAGATAGTGAAATACAAGTGGTATAGATGATTATAAGTAGTAAATGCAATCTGGAATAAATATGGCAGCAAGCAAACAAGTAACAAAACAGCAAGTAAACGGTGTGCAAAGCTTGGAAACAAGGCCTAGGGATCATACTTTCACTAGTGTACACACTCCCAACAAATATAACATAATTGAACAAATAAATAACTTCTCTTCACTATGGTACTCTGAATTACTCTCCTATTGAATAACACTAATCATTGCGTAGGGCTACGAAGCACTCCTCAAAGTTCATCAAGTACTTGACAAACACCACTCATAGAGATATCCAAATCAAATCACAACTCAAGATAGATATTATTGCAACTTAGACCAAGTACTAACACGGTGCACACACTGTCAACATTACACCATGAAAGGAGGAATAGATCACTTCAATACTATCATAGTGATAATTATTCTCATAATCCATAAGAGATCACAATCGTAGCCTAGACCAAGTACCACCATGATGCACGCACTGTCACCGTTACACCATGGCAGGAGGAATAGATTACTTTAATAACACACTAGAGTACACATAATGAAGAAGAGTAACATCTACTTATTCAACATGATACAAAGCTCACGATCACATAAAGATCACATCATGGGAGAGAGAGGTGAACCACATAGCTACCGGCAGAGCCCTCAGCCCTAGGGGAGAACTACTCCCTCCTCATCATAGGAGACAACAAGGTTGATGGAGATGGCGGTGAGGTCGATAGAGACGGCGGAGACAACGATGGAGACCGATGGAGATGGCTTCGGGGGCACTTCCCCATCCCGGCAGGGTGCCGGAACAGAGACTTCTGTCCCCAAAATTTGTCGATGGCGGCGGCGGAGCTGCGGAACTCTTTCTGGAAAATTGCCGACTCCCCTAGGGTTTTCTGTTAGAGGCTTTATATAGGTGAAGGGGCGTCGTAAGGAGGCAACCAGGGGCTCCTCACACCAGGTGGACGCGGCCAGGGGCTGGGCCGCGCCCCCTACGTGTGAGGGCGGCCTCTGGCCCCCCTCCGGCTCTCTTTCGGTCTTCGAGAAGCTTCCGGGAAAAATAAGACTTCTGGAACTTGTTTCGTCCAATTCCGAGAATATTTCCTATGTAGCTTTTTGAAACACAAAAACAGCAGAAAACAGGGAACTCACACTGTGGCATCTTGTCAATAGGTTAGTTTCGGAAATCGCATAAAAACACCACGAAGTGTAACGAAACACAAGGCAAATGGTGTAAAAACAAGCATGGAGCATCAAAAATTATAGATACGTTTGAGACGTATCAGGGGTCAATGGAGAAAGTATCCTATGGAAACCAAGTTTGGGTGGAAACATGGAAACCGACGTCGGATCGAAAAATTGTGGTCCAGATCAGTCTCGCGTGTCCCACCTTGACCCATTTGTATAAATCACCCTCTCTATTCCTGTTCTCTCATATCTGGACCAGACCCCCTCCCCTAAATCTCTCCCGATCTGAGTGCGGTGGCTGAGCACGGACGTCTGCACCACTCCAGTGACGAGATCGGCCGCCGCCACCACCAACTGCCGCGAAAAGAGGAGGGGCTTGGGCAGCACCTCGTCGTGGACGAGCTGTTGAGGAAACTCGCTTCCTTCTAGGGTTGGAGACGGGCTTGGGTGGCGATGGTGCTCCGGCCGAGGAGTTTGTGGCCGCCGGCAACTTTCTCGCCTTGGATCTTGTTCTGGAGGGCCTAGATCCGAGGCCCATCATTTTTTTCTGTTTTTTTAGATCCGCCTAAAGTTGTTTGCATGATTCTTTAGGTGTTTTCTTGATTTTATTGAGATCCAGTCTCAATGGTTCTTCCAATCTTTTTGCAAGGTTTAGTGGAGTTTTATTTATCTTGGCGACAAAAATAATTTTTGGAGTGCATCAGATTTCATGTTCAGATGTCCTTTGAAACATGTTTTTTATTACAAGATCTAGTGAGCGAATCTCGTGTGAATTAGTTACTAGTTTTGTATGAAATTTGTATCCTGCTGAATCTATCGTGGATTTGATTAATTTCATAGATCAGTATGGAAGCTTGTCTGAATCTTGTACTACTAATTATACATAGATCGGTAAGTGTTTGCAACTTGTATGAATCTTGTACGATCTACATATTGTTGAAGGAACTTGAATGTATGCACTGTCAATCTTGAGAGCAACATAGTGGATCTGATAATCTTTAGAAATATTATGTAAACTAGCACAATACCCGTGCGTTGCTACGGGTACAGCAATTATTCCAGACATCTTTAGCAAAAAGACTACTTTTTTCTGTATTAGAACGTATCAATTTCATTAGATTACGAACTTAGCGAGATTGCTGGTCATCAGCACCATTATTGAGTTCGGTAGTCTTGTGACACCACAAGCCAAGATCCCCGCTGACTCGCACCAATTGCCGCTAGAGCATGTGCATCATTATTATAATCATAAAGGTTGTATAAAAACACAATAGAGCTAAAATTGAGGGAAACAAAGACACAAATCTAACACAATTGATTGACAAAACCTAGACATTTTTACAAACCCAAATTAAGACATGTTTGGTATGTAGCTATTTAGTTCACTGTGGTCAAATTCTCTATTCATTTGTTGTACTAATAGAAAACAAATCTCTCGATTCTTCATAAGAGAGATTTCCGCCATGTGCTCCCTCTGCCATGAGGATATCCACGGTATCGCTGTAGCTCCAATGCTTTGATACAAATTAATGAAATAGCCTGCTGCCAACGATGTGAGGGTCCGTTCGGGCGCATTAATATGATCCTCTTTCACACCAATCATTTTTCCTGAGAGCAATTGCTAGCTGATCAATCTGATTTACAAAAAGGGCACAAATTTTATCAGCTTCAAGTTTGATTTCAAATACTATGTGCGTCATAGGTTATCAGACCATAAATGATAGGAAGAAATGAACATACTTGAACCCGAAAAAAATAACCATTTATTGATTATTATTGAACTGGCTCTATTTGGTGTATATTGCCGAGCTGATACACCTCGTGCGTTGCTACGGAAAAAAGTAAAATACTGACACATATTGAAATATTAAGTATGCCATAAGTGATAAACTGGTCTTTGACAGTCTTCACTACAAGTATTGATAGCTTGTCTTGCTTCTCCCTCTGTATGACCATTATGCACATTTTCTAGTTTTCTTTGTACGGTGCCATTTCTCTATTTGAAAACGGTTACTTTCTTCTAGTCCATCGTCTTTTGTTTTCACCCATGTAGAAAAAATATTGGCTCCACCGCTAGTGAAATTTAAACAGCAAATATTGTCTATTCGTTTTTTAGTAATTTAAGATTGTAAATTTCCAATCTTTTCTTGCTCCTCATGATATTAGTGTGTACTTCAACCAAATTATGGAATTACCTGACAGTTTTGGCTAGCTAGGCTAGCTTGTGAGGCGTCTTGTTGAGCGCTCCTATTTTGTATAGATCCTTTAATTGGGAGCCATAGACTTAGCTTTGTTTAATAGAGCTATTTTGGAGCATTCTCGTACGTGCTCCATCAGCAGCATGCACCCAGTATTGCTGTTTGCTTTCTGAACTGTTGTCGAGCACGAGCAGTTAAGAGTTTATAGAGCTGAGATTTAGACAGAAATTCCTCGCAGGATAATTTTGGCTTGAGCTTCTTGGCGTCTCTGCACCTCGACGATGCTAGCGGCCAAGATCATAGGTCGTAGCACTAAGGTTAACAAAAATTTCTTTTTCTATGGTCAAGCCCAAGGTCGAAGGAGCTATGCAGCCGTCTTTCTTTTCTGTCAGCCTTCGCGTGCTCCTTCCCTATACTGCCGCCGCCTCCCTTCCCTCGCCGGCTACCAGTGGACTCGTTGAAACACCTAACTTTTGACGGAGAAGCTAGTGTCAAATTTCTTGTTGCTGTCCCTATAATCAATATGTTGGTAGCAGTGATTTGCTCGCCTCCGTTTCAATCTCTCATCTTAATTGTTCTCTGCCGTTGATCGATTGGGATCGAACCAGCGGCAAAGACCTGCGACGACGCGAACTCGCCTCGCCCCAGAGAGCCCTTGTGCACGCCGTCGTCCTCCTCCCCATCAGGCCCTCAAGCAGGCTCCGGGCAACTCCATGGTCTTCTTTCTGCGGGAGCAGCTCCATGGTCTTCTTCCTGCCCGCCTCCTTGCCCTCCGCTCCGGGCAAAATAATCTTCACCTTGACCTCAACCAAAACACAAACAAACAAAGTCATGCTCATATCAGAGAGATGGACTTCTCAATTCGAGCCGCCAGCTTCAATATCCCAAACAAATCGACCAGAAATTCATAGAGATGCTCCCTTCGGCCCTTCCACGGAAGCAGAGGCGGGAGGAGTCCCGTGGTGACCGCTGCCGTGGGCTGAAAAATTCCGGCCGAACCTCATCGGCCCGTCCGCCTCCCCACCTGTTTCTGGCTTGATCCGGCCGATTCCAGCGATTCGCGAGCAGCTCATCGCCCCAGACTCTTCTCCGCTCGATTCGTTCCTTTTACCCTGAAAACGAGCGGATCCCGTGGTGGCCTCACGCCGGTGTACGCGCCCTGACGTTGGAAGGAGAGGCGGCAGGACTCCGGTGAGGGACCGTGAGTTGAGCAGGTGCGGAGGCGGAGGAGGGCGAGGTGGGAGTGCGGAGGTGATCGATTTTTTTTTACGTACCCAGGGGGCGGACGGGACGGTTATTTTGACGTACGAAGTCTTCGTCCGGTTTTTCTAGACGTACGAAATTTAGTCGGTTTTTTTACGTACCACGGTTTTTGAACCGTCACGTCCTCAAACCGTATTATTAGTAGAGATTAAGTATAACTCTTGGCTGACACATATATAGAACTTGTATGAATATTTCGGTGAAAAAATTTATATGACATACTGTGTGACACTTGTATGATTTTTTTAAAGGAATCTTGAATGAAATAGTGTTGAATCTTATTGGAAGAAATATCCTGTGAAAAATACTGTTGAACATTTCTGGTTGATGGTACTTCTTAATGATATAACAGACTTAATGAAAATATTTCAGTGAACTATGTATAAATCCTTTGAGAAATTTGATGTTACTTGTTGAAAATAACATAGAACTGATCTGTGTTTGCTCTCATTACTTTGTTTTAATACTTCTTAATGAAAGAACAGACTTAAGAAAAATACTAATTTACATAAGTTTAACTGGAACTAAATGAGAGAACTGCAAATGCGTGGAGTATAGAGGCGACAATTCAAACTATCATGTGCCAGTTTTCAGGGCTTCATTACTATTTTGGAAGAAAGAACAAGGTCTCTTTAGAAAAATGGCATCCAGAAAGCGGGGGTGTGTTTGCAAAGTGCATGAAGCAGCTGGTTGGCTGATCTGCACCTCTTATATATGATCCAACGACAGTTTCCATATTTTCACTGAAACTTGGTTTTCATAGGATACTTTCTCAGGGTCAATGTGGGATAAGTTTTGAAAAAGGACCGGATTTTGTAAAAAAAAAAGCAACTTTCATCCTACCTACGAACGAATCACCGATTCGTAAGAAAAATCGTGCTCGTGCAAGAACAGGTCTTTCCCCCGGATCTTTTGACCTCTTTGAGACAAGTAGAACGCACGGACACCGTCATAGTGTTCTGATTCCAATGTTCCAATCGAGCCGGCGTCAGCACGAACTCCTTCCCAGATATGCACACATCTGCCGTGAGCCCGCGCGAGCAGCTAAATAATTAAGTTTTCCCAAAGAAACGCGAGCAAACTAAACCGCACGCGGCCCGTCGACCACCTCGATCGACCTGTCGATCGCCGGTAGCGGCGCACGCAGGTCGCGATGGCGTCGTGCTGGGAGTCGTTCACGTCGGCCCTGTCGCCGGCGAGCACGACGCCGCAGCAGGAGGCGGCGCTGCAGGAGCAGCTGCTGGCGCGGGATCAGCGCCTGAGGGAGCGCGCCGTCGCGCTGCGGCGCAAGCATGACGAGGTGGTGTGCGAGACGGCGGCGGACGAGGCGGCCACGCTGGACGCGATGACGCGGGAGCGGGAGGCCGACGCCGACCGGAGGGTCGTCGTGATGACCAAGGAGAGGCACGAGGAGCAGCTGCGGGTGCTGATCACGGATCTCAAGGCCAAGGACGAGCGCATGAGGGTCCTAGAGGCCATCCTCGACACGGTACAGTGCAACAAGAACGCCGCAGGTCGACAAAATCGATAGAAAGATCATAATGGCAGAAGAAAGAACAAGAAAAGGATCTAGCAATGCGAGCTCTCGGTGGTGAACAGAGAGGAACGGTGTGTTCGCAAGTTATTTTCTTCCTTCTTCTTTCAGATGTTCTTCTGTTCCATGTACATATGCTTTGTATCTTTGCACAGATAAACACTGCTCCCTCCTTTTTTATATATAAGGTGTATAGTTTTATTGTCTAAATATTAACATATAGGCTAAAAGAGAAATTTTCATTGCCTTTAGATGTTAATAGAGGTTGGTGATCGACATGGGACTAGAGGGAAAGTAGGGAAATCTCTGCATCATGTCTCTCCTAATCAGATTGACTAAATTACGTAAAAAAAATCTTACAATCTCACCATATATCTTATATTCTGAATTTTTTCACAAAAAACTATACACCATATATTAAAGAACGGAACGAGTAATATTTTTTTTCATCTCAACTGTCTCTAAGTTAGCTCATTCTAAGTCCATTAACTTTCTCATGCATAATGTACCTTTCGTTCCTAGAACTGGTAGGTTTTCATCCTTACATACCTAATCCCTTTTTATTTAAGATTGTATCCTTAAGTAATCTAGAGCTGTATTATCGTTGACATGGTTATTAACTCTGTCTTTTCACATGGCCATCCACACCGGCGCTTTTCTTTGAAAAAATATATTGAGAGAACGTTTGAATTTTAGTATAAGAATGAATGAGTTGCAAGCTATTGAATTTTTTTATTAATGGTGGATGGCAACTGTGAGGTTGGAACATTGCCATGTGGCAACTTCTTGATATGTTCGCTCCACATAACGTCTGCTCCATATTGGAGCCTTCTTTTTTGCCTCGTTGTTCCGCTTTCGTCCTCACTTGGTACTTCTCCTCCCTCTAACTCCGGCGAGGTCGAGCTTCCAATGTACCGTAGACCCTTCGTTTCCCATGGACATCATGAAACTTCGAAGCCAATGGGTTGGGAGAAGGCAGACGAATAGTTTTATGTCGGCAGTCCACAATGAGAAAGAGATGGGAAGCCATGCATGCATAGCCTTTTGCATATAAATACATTTTATCGAACGAAACAAAGAAATTGCCGCGTTAGCACCCTAAGGCACCAACATGACCGATTATGTTATTATAATTATTAATATTTTCTTGATAAAAGTCGATGTATATATGAGTTGAAAATGCATCCTTCCTCCCATTCTTCCCCAAAGCACTTTTCCCACAAATTTAAAGCAAGAAAATAGAAAAATTTGTAAAGGATAAAATGGAAGCTACAAGTATTTATATGTCAAAGGCACTGTATATTCTAGTGAACAACGTGCTAACAACAAAATTGCAATGGAAAAACACAAAACCGCTGAGGGGTGCCTGAAAGGGTCGAAGGGCCCAGACAGCCAGAGTCTCTAGAAAAAGACTTTTTTAAAGCTATCTCTAGAAATTGAAAGACTGACCTGTACGAATGTTCACTCCTAAATCGTCTCCCAAGCGCATTGCCCCGTTACCTATAAAGCGACATGTAGAAACGCCAGCCTTTCTTTGGACTAACTAGCAAGAGCCGGCGCGGCGTGGCCGGCGCGGCGTGCCGCCGCGCCCGTGCTATAGATCCAGCGAGAATTTTAGGGGCACGATAATACATAATGATTAGGTTGAATGACAAATCATTGTCATTCATGCATATTCCTGGTGGAATTCTGAAGGGTAATCAAGTATAGTAGCAAATAACACTGTTTAATGGATGATATAGCCTGTTCAGGCAGAGCTGATGTGTATCAACCGGTGTTACAACTGAATCCACAGTTGAGAAATTCATCACATAGATAGAATATGCATAGTAATATGAATGATTAAGGCAGATCGTGGACTGTTAGTACCTAGTTTTTGGAAAAGTATGTCTTTATGCGAATTTTCAACAAATAATAACAGGTTTTCCTCAACATTTGAAGAAAATGTCAGCATCATATCTGAATATGAAATACTTCAATGCGAAAACATAATGGTCAGCCTGTTCCACAATTATGTTTGATGATTTCAAGTGGAGGACGGTTTGTTAGCTATGCGGAGCAATATTTCATTGCCTGTGTAATGCAGACAAAGCTACTTTAAACATTGACAACATTAGTAAATCATAAATTCTATGTGTATGACTAAGGAGTAGAGGACAAAGAATCCACCACGACACAAATCAATAAGCTCGTTGGATTGTGTTTCCTACAGTAACAACACATGTCTAAACTTCAAGCTTGTTAGGACATGGAAACAGAAGGGGCTATCTGTACTAACAAAACTTATTTGCTACTATCTTTACACCATGGAAATGCGAGAGCTCCCCGTAAGCGTCGGCCCGAACCGAGGCCGCTCCCGCCGGCGTTGTCGGCAGGGAGCGGCGGAGGGGAGGTGCCGACAGTTATAGATTAGGTTAGTGGTAGAGTCCAGCCTTATACCGGGTGTCGGCCTTGTGCCATGAGGAGGTCGTTGGGTCACTCAGATCTGATCCGGTGGTGTGTGCTGGGTTGGCCTCCATCGCTGCTCGCCGGTGGGTCTCCAGCTCCACTCCAGTAATAAGATCTGCTGCAGCTTTGAGCTTGAGCTGTCGTCGAAGCTCTCTCCTCCGGCTGGCCTTGGTGGCGAGGGGAGTGGTCAGCTTCTTCTTCCTTAGGCTTTCTGCTGTATGGGCTCGTCCCCAACGATGCTTAGGCGCAGCGCCGGATGGCCATCTGCACGCATCTTTCCCGTACTCCTCTGGTCGGAGTTGGGCGAGGTGTTGGCGGCAGGTGGGTGCCCTCAATAAGCACCGGTTCTCGATCTGCTGTTCCTCCAGTGCAGCTTAGTGAGATTGCTTCTGGCCGGCCGTGGTGGCGGGAGGCGGCAATCCTTGCTTCATTGTATTTCGGCAGGCGTGGCTATCCTCTGCGGCGTGTGGGTGGCTGGCGCACCCTCTTCTTTCTTGCTGCCTGACCGTGGTGGTCTTGGCAGAAGGGGAGTTGTGATGTCCTGGGTGCTGTGATGCGCCGCTTGCTTCGGAGCTCTTCTCCGTCGACTTTGGGTCGGCTCCCAGTGGCGGACCTAGAAGAAAACAATCAGTGGGGACACAAAGCTTGACTGGGGGCCATTATGCTGTTAGTTCTAAATTTTCAAACACTTCTTTTTAAAATATAAAAGATTTGAGAAATTTGAGTGGGGGCCTATGTCCCCACTCAGCTCTTCTTGGGTCCGCCCAAGTCGGCTCGTCTCCGTTCCCTCACCGGACTCTAAGGCTGTAGAGCAGCTGCTCCATGTCTTCTCTTGGTCTGAGTTTGGGTTCTCCCGCCGCTCCACCCCAAGTGGCTCGTTCCCTGGCGGTGGTACGGTAGCCGACCTCGGTTGCATCGTCGGAATCATCGAGATGGAGAAGGAAGAAGACTGCGGACCTTATCGCTTTTGCTGCTAATCCTAGGATCTTTTCTGTTCATTTACAAGGTTGTGTTTGTATTTTTCATCTTCTTTAGGGCCTTTCTGTTAATGTACCGACCGACGATATTAATGCAGGATCTTCAGGGTCTTTCTAGACCCGTCACCATTCAAAAAAAAAACTCTAGCGGTGGGCTTACATTTTACAAAGAGGTCCAAAAAAAAGAAAAATACACCAAAGACCTACACTTTTAGAGCAACCGATAATAGGTTTTTCCCAACATTTGAATACGAAGATGCTTCAAGGTGAACTAAATAAAGCAGGAATGGACAGTTTGAATTTTGACAACTTTCGTAGACATGAATTCACCACTGTGCAACTCACCATCCACTTCAATTTCCAAACTATGGATACTAACTGAAGGAACAATATTACTTGGCCTAGTTCGATAAATACATCAACTTTTTTTGTTTTGTCTCTGATTGTTTGACCGAGTATTCATCCTCACAACCTCTCTGGTATGAACTGAACTGTAAAAAAATGAATTGTAACCGACAACCATTTTCTTGGACACCACAAGAGGTTTCTCATTCTGACAATAACAGAGAAAGACAATAAGAATTCTCATGTTATGACTTATGAAAAGAAATACCGACACATAGAATTGAGAAACATCTTTTCATCTAAATGGTAAAAATATAGCAGGTTTCGTCATCTTTTATCCTTCAGTTTTCCCTAACTTGATTGAAAAGAGCAACATGACCTCACAAGTGCAGACAACACGTGCTAACAATAACAGTGCCTCAAAATTTTTCAAATGGTTCCAACGTCCTAGAAGGTAATTTTGGAATAGGGATCCAAATCCTGAGCAAAAAAAATCACAGCAAGAGCAAGTCATACACAACTGAGATATAACTCATCCATATACCCTTGCATAGACTTTATTGAGAAATCTATACCCAGCACAACACAAATTTTATTATGCAAAGGAATGCCAAGCACCAATTGCTAGGTCATCTACCAATATAGATAGTTCGAGTCTCCAACTGGCATCAAATGTACAGAGCATAAGAATACTAATCTAAATTGTCTCTCACCAGTGATAGTGCTGTGCCAGGAAGCATAATTGTGGCTTCGGATTCTGATGTAGCAGTTTGGTTAAGGTTTATCCTCTGTACCGAACAAGAAAGCATTTATGCAATCCCATTATTTTCTATCAAGCTTGTTCATGTGTGTATGCTCCTTCATCTTGTCTTTCTTATTCACATCTTTTCAATGAAATGAAATGCAAAGACTCCTTTACGTTTTCTCGAAAAACTCTCCCTTCATGTTGTGATCTCTTGATTTTTCAGTTGCCTACCTTCTAGGGTGTAAAGCTAAGCATATCTGCCCTTCATACACTTTGACGATGATGCATAACCAACAGGTTCACCTACATTTGTCAAAATTATATCTGTGCATAATTCACATCTTGCAATGTAATCTATATTTTTCTTGTGTTACTTGACCCCATATGGATGTAGAAGGCCAGGAGGATGAAATCCATAGAAATTTCCAAACAAGGTATGCGGCCACTGTAGCTCCTTCTCAATGCTCCATGCAATCTATTGTGGATTAAAACCACTACAAGTCAAGATTGTGATTTTCGGAGAAGTAAAATCTCAAAATAAAGTATGTCACGAATCAACAGTAGCCTAGGAGGTGAATGGAACAGCCTGCAACAAATATTTCTGCAGGGTGAAACAATCTATACAATTATTATGAAGAAATTTAACCTTGAGTGATGGCCAATGAAAAATTAAAAACATATTTAAAAAAATATAAGCAAGCGTCGCTGATATATCTAGAGGTGATCTATTTGGATGTAGAAACCTGAACATAATATAAGTTGACATGCAGTTGTGATCTTTGGCTATAGAAAAATGCCTCAGATTTGATAACTTCTTTACATCAACCACTGTTGATGTTGATTTGCAAAGTTCTGGTAAAAGTTCATAAGAAACGTGTTCTAAGAGTTCAAGTAAGAAAGAGGTTGAGGCCCGAGGGCGCAATGGATCGATCTCTCTTGTCATCGCGTCCACTGCTGCCTTGAGCTTCCGATTACCCTCCTCCACTTTGCGGTTCATCACTGGCATGATCTTGCCAGCCATGGTACTCTGCGGTTCATAACTGGAAGTCCATGCTACCTTCATAAGAGAGAATTTTTGAAACCTCACAAGCAGAAGAAAGACTTGCTGATTAGGGAAATAGGATGCTTACGATGTGTAAGTCATAGTTACAACTTAAAGAGCCTGATGTAATATATTTATGTACTCAAGAACTTCTCAAAGCAAATTAGTCAATTTGCCCTGGGTCAGTGTAGATTCAGAATGTGTCATCTAATCGATAGCTAAATATGATCAATTGTGATTGTGTTTTCCTTGGGGCACTGCAGCAGCTAGTGCTTCCACAATGAACCACTAATAAAAATGTGTGAACATCTATCTGGGATTCTGGGTAAGGAGTACTTCCGATGTGACAACATCAAAATTCAAGTCTTACATTAGTCAGATATAGCATCCATCACTAAACATGTCTTAAACATAATTGTAAAACAGCAGTAGAGCTAAGCTCCTTAACAATCCATTAGCAGACAACTACTTAGTTCATCAGGAACATTACTCGTGAGGAGATACATTAAGGTTCAGTCTGCTTCCCTCTGCATAGTAGTTCAGTTCAGGTACGCCGGCATGTGGATGTTCATCAGGCCCTCACTGATACATTTCATCTGAAACCTACAGGAACCATGCCTCATGCAGTGGAAACACCGAAGCTCACCAGGCCTTTCAGGATACAGCATATAGGATCCATGAGTGCCACTACAGTTCTCTGACCAAATGCAACTTGAAATTGCGTATAAAAGAGTATCTTAAGCTTATTCTAAACAATGTTATTGTTCTAGGGAACTATAGTGAGCAAATTTAGCTAGAGAAATTTTCAGTCGATATTTATCATTTTGAAACATCCTCCTTTACACAAGAAAAAGAAGATTAGTCTGCTCACTTATTTTGACCAATAATAACTACGACCAAGCCAAAAAAGACACGAATTTGGCAGAAGCGATACCAAAGTCCAAACCGAGGAGTCAAAATATACAATAACTATCTAGAGAAAACTTTATCCTACATTTGAATTTTAGAGCAAATGTAGCATTTATAATGCCGACTACCAGGCTTCTAATTCTCTGTTTGGCTTCAATTGACCATTGGACCCTCGAAACAAAGCTTTATAAGTTATTTCTTAGAAAGCTCTGATAACACACTGTTCCAGGAGAACTCAGTTATCATGATACTAATTCCTTTTCTGTATGTATAGTAACCTTATCTCAGCCATACTAAAATAATGAAAAGACTATGTATAGTATGAAGAACTTTAGTATGTTCTGGACTCCTTAATGGAAGTGCACACTACATGACACTTTTTAATATGTTTGTCTCGAATAGGATAATAGACAAGGACATATCTGAATTACATATGACAGCTTACAATGATTCCTTCAACTCAAGTATGAACTCATTATTTTCATAGAGAATAAATATAAATTCACCATTGCAACTATAACTGGTAACTTCTAAAATTTATAGGCAATACAATCAGTCAAATAATTGCATACTGCTGACCAAAGGGTCAGTATCTACATGTAAGTTACATGTATAACTTACATGCAAACATAGTAGGCTAACGACTATCTGAGAAAAACCTACGCCCATATTATAGGCTAACGAACTATCCGAGAAGAACCTACACCATATTATTTTTACTATGACATTTCCACTTGATGATCTTTACTTACCAAGGAAATCTGAAAGATGACATGGTCCAGTCTTCATTAACTTGACATGACAACTATATACCAAATATATCATGTGTGCCAAAAAAAACAAAATAACTCTGCACATTTGCAGTCATCCCTCGATCGGCTACTGGCACATGGAAGGAGATCACAATCGGCATTCAAGTACTCATTGGCATAGGAACTCACTCAATCTTCCAGGCATTTGAGTGAACACATGTGCGCATAAGAAATCACCATATTTTTCTTAGCCCTGTGTCACCAGTGCGTGTACCCAAGAATCTCAATAAGAATCAGCAAACTCTCAAGCAAAAATGATAATAGAGATAGAAGGGCCATGACCTTATTTGTGCCACAAGATTAGTTCACCAGTTTTTCCTTCATCTCCTCCCATGTATGGGCTGCAAAAATCAACAAAAAGTAATATGATCAACAAATAGCACGACTCGTACAGAAAGGAAAGAATAAGGACTGTGAAGAACAAAGAGAGAGAACATACCTGCAGTAGCAAGGGGGTGGTGAGGGGCTCCCGATCATACAGCCTGCAACCAAGAACAAAAAATTACCAAATCGCAGTGGAAAGCATCCAGCGCCATAGTACAGAGTTACAGACCGTCCCCATTTCACACAATTCCATGCTCCCGGAGCACAGCAGAGCAAGTCTGTCAGAGCCGGGCAAAGCGACGGGGCGAGCGAGAGAGAAAGAGAAGAAGGCGGCGGCAGCTCCTGTTCCTCAATGATTTCAGCATGGTGTTTATCTTTGTATTGTCTGCTCGAGGTCTAAGCACAGTAGCGTAGCCAGCTAAAATGCACGCCCCAGGCCAACTGTACTCGCTACAGTGTCGAACAGTGTAAAACAGTGTAAAATCGCTACAGTAAACGAACGGATTTTTCCTCCACGCCCCAGGCCAAGGCCCCTGTGGCCTGGGGCCTAGCTACGCCACTGTCTAAGCATGATCACAAGTAATGAAAATAGGAAAGGCACGTGGTGTAGACTTCTGAATCAACTGTGAGAGTATTGCATTTCAACAAATGTAGTTTCATATGCTACAGCTCACTCAAAAGAAAATGCTCCTCCAGCAACAGCAACACTAAACCATATGACGTCAAACGAACCAGAACGAACATACACCGATCATCACACAGATGCATATGCCATAAAATCAAAGGAAGATGAGAAGGAGGAGCAAGACAGGGCAGGAAACCAACCGATGATGGCGTGGCCCAGACCCAACCTCACCATGAAAAAAGCGAGCTCCAGCCGTAGCACATCGGTGGCATGCACTCCGCCTTAGGCGCATAGTACTTGCCCGCCCGCCGTCCACCGTGCTCCCCCGGTTCACCACGCGCCCCAACCGCCACGACACGGCACCATGGCGGTGCACTGCACATCTCGCTGCCGCCGAGCTCAGCCAGCAGGCCCGTACGTGTAGCCAATCCCTGTGCTGGCTGCAGACGCAGAGATGGAAAACTGGGAGCGCACGAGGACCTTCGCCGGGGTACGCGGAGACCAATGGCGGCGCTGGGCCGCCGAGGCAGCACACAGGGACCTCCGCCCAGGCACGCGGAGACCAACGGCGGCGCCGGGGCGTCTGCTGAGGTAGCTCACAGGGACCTCCGCCCGGGCACGCCGAGACACCAATCAGCTGCGGTGTTGCACGGGGACGTCTGCTCGAAGACCTCCGTCTGGGCACGCCGAGACAGAAATCAACGACGGCGTTGGGAACCAGCTCTGTCCAAGATACAAAGCATCATTGTTAGTCGTTGAGGCTGCCACACGACGGACCAGCCATTGGGGCCGGGGCCGCTTCCATGTGAGGAGCTACGTCGCGGGAGCCGGAGAGCCTCGGCCACGAGCCCACGACCCAACCCACACCAGAGCGCCGGCCACGGATGTGCTCAGCCATGGGGAGCTCGCGGCACCGAAGAGCTCAAGCGGGTGTCACAGCTCCATCTACCACCGATCTTGCCTTGCCCCTCGCGGCCGCTAGTGTGGCGACCCTCGCCAAGAACGTCTCCCCGCCGCTGCCGGCGCCCGTATGGCCGCCGCCGTTCTTGGGGGACGACTGGGTCCACCAACTCCCGCCCAACAACATGGTCGGATGGGGAAGACCCGCACGCAGCCGCGATGCCGGAGCAGGCGCAGCCCCTGCCGTCGCCCCCACAGTAGGACACCTCCTTCCTCCGCTGGATCATCGGCGACCTGGGAGGCGCTGTCGCACCCGCCATCGCAGTCTGCAGAGGTACGCCGGCTCGCCTCCTCCCGCCGCCACGCGCGCCGCGGTCGGACGCGTTGCGCGCATGTGCTTCCGGCAGAGTGTGTTCGCGCGCGCCTGCCAGCTCGCCACCACCTTGCAGGCTGCTGCCGCCTGCCTCTCTGCAGGCGTCTTCATCGTCGTGGTCGCCGCCGCCGAACCTGCATCCGCCCGTGGTGACTCTGCCGCCACCGGGAAAGAGGTTGAGGCCCGAGGGCGCAGCGAGCTCGGCCGCTGCTGGGCGGCCTGAGAAGCCCTCGACGGGGACTCGGGCGGCGCTGTCGCACCCACGGTCCGCGCAGACGAACGCCGGCTTGCCTCCTCCCTCCGCCACGCGTACCGTGGCCGCCGCCGCGCAGACCGCGCAGACGTGCTTCCGGGAGAGCATGTTAACGTCTGCTAGCTCGCCGCCTGCCCTGCAGGCCGCCGATGCCTGCTATCTCGCCGCTGCCGCCCATTTTCTTGTAAGTCGCCGCCGTCCGCCTCCCTGACTCCTTGATTCTCACAGCGTCGCAGCTCGTCCCGACCGACATGATGCCTTCCGCTGTTCTCCGCCGCCTGGGCAGCACGGGAGGAGCCGGCACGGGAGGAGCAGGCCTTGTACCGCCCCGAATCAGACCGCCGCCGCCCACCTGCAGACCTGCTAGCTCTTCGTCGCCGCTCACCTTCTGTAGGCCGCCGTCGCCTGCCAGCTCGTCGACCGGTAAGCGTGCTTGAGCGAGGAGCTTGGAGGAGGCCGATGGAGCACTTCTGGGATCATGCGCCGCAGGTGGAGAGACGCACTTCTTGGGCGAGGACGACGGCGACACGGCCAGGGACCTGAGCAGGAGTCGGAGCAGCGTCTCGGCGGCAGTGGTGGAGGATGTCGCCCTCGCAGAGTCTGGATGCCGAGAGCCCCTTCGTGGATCGTCGGCGGCGAGCAGCAGGTGCGTGGCGGCAACCACACTCGCGGCGCCGCCTGCCACTGCGAGGTGGAGCGCAGTGGCGCCGTCCGTTGTCGACACGCGGGTAGACTCCCGAGGCGCGACGAACAGCACGTACGCCAGCACAGCCATAGACCTCCGATTCCTCGATCCTCGCGGCGTCGCAGCTCCATTGACCGCCGATCGGGACAACCAGTCAAGCACTGAGGCACAAGAAAAGCCCGAGCAAGGAAGAGATCATATAGGGAGACGTCGGTGGGAATTCGTGGAAAAATAATAATAGATGGAGGAAGATGATAATGGAAGAGAAGAAGATTCAAGAGAGGAAGATGATAATTTAGTAAATGGACCAGGTCCATCATCCACTTAGAGTGTGCGGCGCTTAGTAGCAGCCGACCTGATTGGCATATAGGAATCACCCAAATATTGTCTTGCCAAAAGAATCAGTTCAAAAAAAAAATTTAACGAATCAATTCGAGGCCGCAAATCAAGCAGCCGCCTGTGCCGGACCGCTCTGTGAGTTCCTTCTGGTACCTTCTACAGGAGCACCGCTTTCAGATTCCTTTGTGGCACGAACACGTCGACACCTCCCTTCTAAAGCAGCAAAGCTTCGTATAAATTCCTGTCCAGCAGACGAAGCAAAACCAGCTGCAAGAAACACCCAAGTACCAACCAAAGCATCCGCGAGCGGCGATCATGGGAGAACGGGCGCCACCCGATCATCGGCCGCCACACCGTGCACCGCCGGACACGGCTGAAGCACAGACAGAGAAGGGCGCCACCGCAGCCACAAGGGCAGGGAGCAGTGGTCGCGAGGAGCGGAGTACCCGAACCCGCCGGAGCACGGGTGGCTGAAGAGCCCGCGGCCCCCGCACCCGCCAGACCCGGCCAACCCCGACCCCGCGACGCTGCGGGAGCAGTGGCTCCACGTCAGTCGCCGGTTCAGCCGGTGGCACTCGCGCGCCTGGGGCGCCGCCGCCCTCGCCGGGGCCGCGGTCTTCACCGTCGGCTGGGCCGTGAAGGGGTCCAACCCCTCCCCTTCGCACCAGGGCGGCCACGCCGACGAGCCGCCGCGTGACGCGGCGGGCCAGGAACCGTGAGCACCGTCGCTCGGCGTGTCATCTCGCTCTCTGCCACGCGCTCCTGTCGGTGTCGAACAGTCTGTGTATGGTATTGGTATGTGCACTTGCAGTGCAGTACGTGTTGTTCAATAGGTGGTGTTGTTTGCTGAAGATGTAAATTATCGACCAAAAATGTTATGTACGTTTACCACGTACTGCTCATATGAACATCGAAAACCTCTAATGGAGCTCGGGCTCCATGTAGCCCGTTTTCTAAAAAAAAATCAAGAATGATATTTCAAAGTTTCAAAAAATTCGAGATAAAAAATCTTCATGTACATAATTATGGAATCTTCTACTGTGAAAAAAATCAATCCGAAATTCATTCTATTTTTAGCTCAGAAAAAAAGATAAATCTATAGATCTAGATCTAGTAAACAGTGCACAGTTCAAAAGTTTGAAATTTTGGCAGATTTGTTATTTTTGCTGAGCCTAAAATACAACGATTTTCGGATTGTTTTTTGCATATTGGTAGATCTCATCATTATCTATATCAAGATTTTTTTGTCCCGAATTTTTTGAAATTTTAAAAATACATTTTCGAATTTTTTAAAAATCAGGATACATGGAGCTCGAGCTCCATTAGTCCACTCTCAATGCTGGCTTTGCTAGATGTTCAGCAATAGGAATTCAGACTCGCCACCAGTGATTCAGGGCCCATGGCTCCACGTGAAGAGATTATCCACCAATATTCAGCCGCGAGCCCTCACAACTCACATCACGCGTCTCATCAGCATGTGGCATTGCCGCCCAACGCAGGCGCCGGTCGGACCCAACGGCGGCAGCCGCGCGGCGTGGCTGGCCCAAGCACACCAGCCGGCCGGCACGTAGGCCATCCACCGACCCACGGCCACCGGTCCACGCGTATCCCTTGTGCCGGCCACGGACGACGAGCATACCCACAGTGTCTAAGAGCATTCCACCGGTAGGAAAAAAAAAACTGACCGGCGCATGTCGGCGCTAATTTGGGTATCCGACAGCCGCTCATTGTTGGGAGCTTTTTAAGACCGCGGGTGTGACAGTGTTTTGAATCCCGACCCTAAATAATTAACTGGACACGTTTTGCGAGCTGGCTCCCCGGTGGAGATGCTCCAAGGGCATCTCTAGCGGGCCGATACATCGCGTCCGCGTACGTCCGACTGGACCGGCGCGCCGGTTTCAGGCGCTCCAGTGGTTGCGACGCATTCGGACTGATGCGTTCGGCTTGATGCATCCCCGGCCCAAATTTGGGGTGAGTTTGCGTCGGCCCGGACAACGCGCGCGTCCTCTTGCGTCCGCCCAATTAGTTGGCGATCCCTCCCGCCAGAGGCAGATATCTCCCTCCAAAACCCTCCCCAAAAAATTGAGCGGCGGAAGCGGAAGCGCAAGCGATGGATCCCGCCGCTAGTGAAGCCGCTGCGCCTGCCGCCGGCAGCGGGCTGAAGAAGCAGCCCAAGGTGAGGAAGGCGGCGAAGGATCTGACGCCGGACGAGCGGAAGAAGGAGTCGGAGAAGCGCGCCGGCCGGTGAGCAACCATGCGGAACCGCCAGAATGCGGCCCGACTCGACGAGGAGCGCTGGCAAGAGACCCAGCGGTTCCTCGCCGCTCAAGCCTTGGCCAACAGCGAGGAGCTGGCCGGGAAGGGCGCCGCGTGCGCCGTCATGATGATGAAGCAGAAGGCCATCAACATGGCGTTCGGCGGCGTCGCTTCAATGCCTCCGTCGTGTGGCATCGGCGGCGCCTTGTCAACGAGCTCGGTCACCTCGACACCGAGCGGTCGCCCTCCTGCACTGGAGCTGAACACGCCTGTCGTGCATGTTCCTGCGCTGGCGCCCACGGTCGGGGCGGCATCCCGCTCTCCCGATTTGGCGACTTCTGACCCCCGTCAGCACCGATAGGGCCAGGCATCGACCTCAACCGCACACCATTGATAGGGTGCGGCACCCCGGCAGGCTTGAAGAAGCCTCGTTGCATGTCTACTGCTGACATGCCAAGGGCAGTGAAACTGTTCGACGAAATGTCGGCGCCCGACGATGAGGTAATGGCTCATCCCTCTTGGCAACTGGCATTGCGGTGGCCTAGAGCGCCAGCCCATAGGCAGTAATGGCCGAGGCGAGGACCAAGGTAATGGCTCATCCCTCTTTGTCAATTGTCGTTGCAGGAACTCATGGGGGCCAAGGGCGAGGCCATCATGAATGACATGATCAACGACCCCGACGACTACACCCAGGCTGAGCCTAAAACCTAGGCCGAGCCCGATACCCAGGCCGAGGGTTACGACATTGACGCTGAGCAGCTGTTTCCACCCAACGACACACAGGAGGGGATGACGGCCGCAGCATTGGCCGCAACACTTGTCGGGTGCTTTCCCCAAGTCAAGAGGATCAGCCAAAGGACGGCGAGCTACACGCCGGCAGAGGAAAATGTCCTTTGCGAAGCTTGGTTGGAGATATCAACCGATCCCATTTGCGGTGCCGAGCAAAAGGGATTCAACTATTGGAGAAAGGTGGACAAATTCTTCCACGAGCGGAGGAAGATTTGTGAGAAACCATTCCAAGGCGATTGGAATGATCTCTCCCTTTCCAAGAGATGGGGCACTATCCATGCCGAGTGTAGCAAGTTCCAAGGATCATTTGAAAAGATCCAAAAAGGCAAATTAGCGGCCTCTCGGCGGCTGACATGGTAAAACTTTTTTCCTTTCTTCTCATTGATTTTGGCCTATGCATAACGCTATTGTTCATTGCCAAGTGTAGATACTCAAGTCTTTGGAGCACTTCAAGGCGGCGTACGACAACAAGGCCTTTACATTGAGCCATTGTTGGTCCATGCTCAAGGACTCCAAAAAATGGGAAGATAGCTTCGCCCTTTGGCTAGAGCTGGAGAACAACAAGGGCAACGACAATGCCTCGACGGGCGATGTCATCGACATTGATGGCGAGGGGCCAGCCGCCTCGGGCCTGGCAGCGCCGGCCTCTAGGCCACAAGGGCACCAAGGCCGACATCGCCCGTCAAGCCAGCTCCTTGGCGTTGCAAGAAACCTTCAAGGAGCTCATGACCTAGAAGGAAGAGGCCACTGCCGAGAGGGAGGAGCGGGGGCGTAGAGACAAGGAGGCCACCACCAAGAGCTTCGTTGATCTCCAAGAGCGGTCTGTTGCCGCTGACGAGACCATTGCCAAGTCTAGGCTCTTGGAGGCTGAGGCCAAGACAAAGGCCTTGGAAGCCGAGGCCAAGGCAAGGCTCTTGGAGGCCGAGGCGAGGACCAAGCTCTTGGAGACCGAAGACACGACCAAGCTCCTCGGCCCAATCCATGCTCATGTCCGAGGAACCAAGATCATGCTCACCGACTTGGAGACCATCTCCGACCCCGCCCGACAAAATGGTTTGAGAACAGGGAGAAGTCGATCCGGGAGCGGCAGGCTTGAGTGGCTGGCAATGGCGAAGGCGATGGCGATGGCAAGGGCAGACAAGAACGCATCATTCGTGAACTTGTTATTTTTTGGACATGTTGTAGATATTGCCTCATTTTGTATAATTTGGATGAGATGGTCACTTGTTGGCGTTGCCAGGATGGCAATGACATATGTTTGACACTTATTTGCTTGCAAATTATTGTAATTTTCGAGGTTTGGCTGTGCCAATCTTTTCAAATTGGCCAGCGCTGGCTAGTTTGTTGAAACTGACCAAAACAGCCAGCGCGGACATGATACATCGCGGGATTCATCGCACCGCTATGCGCGCTAACTAGACGGGCCGGACCGCGATGCAAATTGTGTCCTCAAATAGACCGTTTATGTCGGCGGGATGTGTCGGCCTACTGGAGATGCCCTAATTGCTGGTGTGCAGCCATGTGACATGCCTGGGGAGAGGCCGAGCGCTCTGCCCTCCCAACCGCAGGCACCAAGGATGTCTCCGGCGTTCTCCCCGGGACTTCGTGTCGACCTGTATGCAGTCTTTGCTCACATCACTTGCAGAAAACAGAAAATCCTATGATCGCCCCGGAGACCCCGTGCTTCGAACTCGACAATTTGGGACTGCCGTCGAGTCTGATCGAACAGGGCCACATGCTTCAGACCGAGCTGGTAGGTACATACACTGATACACGTTGGCCTGTCGCCACACTTGGCAACCGCACACAAGGTTGAGAGTACAGACACTGCTACGTACAGACGCGGCTCGATCACACACTGAACTGTTTTCATCATGGCGTCAGTCGTAGGCGGCGCTGAAGAAGACCTTGGCAGTATTCCCTGCAAGAATCTGCAGGACGCCGGCGTTGGAGCGGGCGACGCAGCGGGGCGACTTGAACTGGCTGACGGGGGAGCCCATGGACAGGTAGTGCCGGAGCACCCTGTGGAACGCGCCCCGCTGCAGCACCCGCAGCTCCAGCGGGCCGATGGCGCCGGACCGCCGCGACCCGACGTACCCGGGGTCGGCGAAGGCGCGGTCCAGCTCGTCGCAGCACCCCTGCAGCGCCTCGTCGGCGGCGTCGGCCGCGGCGGCGTTGAGCTCGAGGAACAGGACGTAGTGGCCCGGGTCCGACGACGTGTCCGCGTGGCTCGTGTAGTCCACCACCTCCAGCTTCTCCGCCGCCAGGAACTTGGCGGCGGCGGTGTCCACGGCGAGTTGTAGGTCCTGCTCGCTGTTCTTGTCGATGTTGATGGAAAGGGCTAGGTTGCGGCGGCATATGAACTTGAGCTTCGGCGTCGCGTTGTGGAACCCGGCCACCTGCACCACGTCCCCCAGCCGGTACCGGTATAGCCCTGCCAAAATTCTTGATGATTTCAGTCACATTTCATTCATACCGAGTGCAATGAAATGCTAAATACAGCATGTGAAATGATAGGCCAACATAAGACAGACATGAGAGGATGCAAACATATTTCAATATTTCTAGCTAGCTATATGATCATCCGGTGACCACTCTGTGTTCACAGATTGGACATCTACCAACTTGCATATTGTGCCGTGACCTGTTCTTATCCGATCATCTGCCAGGACCACGAACAGGACACATCATCTCCTGTAGGCCCATTACGTGGCGCCCATGCTCATCTCACATCCATGGATCCATTTTCAGAAGCTAGGAGTGATCAAAGTCCGAATGCTACGACAGATCCGACGGATTAACTGACGTATACTGAAAACTAAACAAGACAGGATAAGATAGTGGTAGTAGATTGATATTCAGAGTTTTTCTATCTGGTCTTCGTTCTTGGTTAGGTTTGACAGTTGCAGGTGTTGCAATCAAATGTGTGAAAGCATGGCCTACGACCTGCCGCCCTGGTCAAAGTTAAATTGAGGTTAACCTGCTCCGGGGAACGGAACAGTGCGAGTTCCAAGCAGACTGCTAGGTACACGCCAACAACGATATGAACAAACCCAAAGCGACAGAGACCGCCATAGCCCATAGGACTCATCTTTGTCTCTTAACATACTTTTGTTGGTCCACCGGTTCAACACCTAATCTGTGAAATTATTTGCACATAGCCGTACGTGTTTGATAGCCGATGGATGCTAGTCAATTAGCTCCCGAGTGGAAGTCATGTAGTAGCATCCAAGATTTTTCTTTGGGTTTTGGAAAAACAATGAGCATTTTCAGAGATTGAGAGCTATCCATGTACGTATGAAATGATTGTGTTCACTTCAGACAGTGCAGAATAAGTCCTTGGGCTTGCATCACCTTTTTTTTTTTGCTGAGAAAATGATTTGGGCGCGCATCAGCCCCTTCAAGTAGTCAACAAAGTTAAATGTATACTCGACGGTGTAACTTTCATATAGATCATCCAGCATAAGCTACCTTGTGACAGACTGACAGTAATAGCATATCTAATGCAGTAACGCGCACGAGGCGGATATACAGGGTCCTAATACTCCCTCCATTCCATAGAACTTGTCGCTTAATATGGATGTATGTAGCGAGTGCAGCGTTTTGTAGACCGGGCTACATGTAGCTCGTTTTTTTTAAAAAAAAATCACATTTTAAAGTTTCAAAAAAATCTGAATAAAAATTCTAGATGTAGGCAATGATGTATTCTATAAACCTGCAAAGTTACAACTCAAAATACCTTATCTTCTACGCAGTGCAAAAATAACAAAGTGGGAATCTGAAGTAGTGATTGTTGCAAACTTTGAAACCTCCAAAAATTATCAGATTTTATAATTTGTGTGTGGCCCAAAATATGAAGTGTTTTGAATTGCGATTCTTCATGTTGGTAGAATAAATCATTATCGACATCTAGAATTTTCTTTCAGAATTTCTAGAACTTTAGAATATCATTTTCAAAATTTTCAAACAAATGGCCTACATGTAGGCCAAGCTACATTTGTAGTTTCCCTTTATATATAGACACAAGTTCTATGGAACGTAGGGAGTACTAGTTATCATCCCTTCATTATGTCCCAATCAAGGTCTAGTTCATCAGATGGCCGGCTTATTTGTGACCAAATTGATCCACTACTAGACACTAGGCTAGGTAACCAAACAGAAAACGGATTTGCTAAGTAACAGGTGACTGAGAAATTGCTATTTCTCAGTCACCCTAAAAAATACGCATCAGTTGTATTTTTCTCGTAGAAAAGTGCAATTGCACTTTTCTAATAGAAAAGTGCAACTCGTTGCGGTTGCACTTTTCTTTAAACTACGGTTGTACTTTTCTGAGTGACTGGGAAATAACTATTTCTCAGGCGACTGAGACATAGACAAACCCAACAGAAAAACCCTAGTATAAGGTCCACTTCAAATCTGCGTTTCAAATAGGATTCCATCGACCGGTGACCGCCTTTATTTACCTAAAGGCCTTTTGGAATTCTGGATATTTGTGTGAAAAGTGGACGCTCCACTTGTTCAAGTTTGAGCTCAGTGAAGGAGTGATCACCGAGCAAAAGGGTTTGGAGCTGGAAGGCGACAGGCAAAGTCAATTCCCCATTGCCAAGTCAGACGTGATGTCAACAAAGAGGAAATCATAGAGTGAAGAAAAATCTAGTCTGTTCAAAAAAGAAGAGAAAAAACTAGTATATGTACTGTACTGTCTCTGCAAACCACGGAACTTGATTTGCTAGCTTGGCGGGCTCAATGGTAGATGAATGGAACAGTGAACGTACGTAAAAGGGACTACTAGTAATTAAGGTAGCACAGTGGTGTGTGCGTACCTGCGAAGGTGGTCATGACGACCTCGTAGTGCTCGCCGACGGCGACCTCCGTCAAGCCGACGGGCTCCGCCTCGCCGTAGCCGCAGCACGCGTCGTCGTCGTCGTTGTCATGGCTGCGCCGGAGAGGGATGAACTCGAAGTAGCCGATGTCGGGGAGCACGGTAAAGGTGGCGTTCTCCGGGGGCACCGCCGGCTCGACGTTGGCGCCGATCCAGCCCTCGGACGCGCCGTACTCGGCGGCGACCAGCGGCAGGCCGCCGGCGTAGTGCCGGAGCTTCTTCACGTAGTGCTCCATGGACCCCGTCATGATGCCGTACACGTACTTGGCGTTGGGCCACAGCGCCGGGATCACCCCGTACCAGTTGCTCAGGCCGGCGCACCTCCTCGCCACGGCGTCCGCGAGGTCCGGGTTCGGCCTGGACAGGAGCGCCGACACGGCCTGCCGGACGGCCGGCGAGGTTACGCGGGTCGGGGACAGCTCGCCGCGGCGGATGTCGGCGCAGAGCTCTTCCCACACCCGCTCGAAGGTCTGGAAGGCCAGCACGACGCTGTGCGCGAACGTCGCCGACACCATCTGCACCTCGTCCGCGCGGAGCAGGCCGCAGAGGAGGTGGCAGTAGAGCGACTGCGCGAAGTCGGCGCCGAAGATCACCTCGTCGGGGCTGCAGCACTGCGACTGCACGTCGCGCATCGTCGCCTTGAACTCCTCGCTGCGGTAGACGTTGGTGGTCGCCGTCGTCGCCGTCAGCCCGCCCTTGGTCGTGAACTGACTGCTGCTGTAGATGAACTGCAGCGCCTTGCCGTTCTCCACCGGGAACTCCCTGTCACCGTCGTTAAGCAGTCGGTGCGTCAGGTTAGCACACACACAATTGACCTCACCTCATTAATGGAGATCGCTAGAACTACAACGAGAATGACAGACTGACAGTACGACAGCAACGAAAATAAGATGGAGTCGTACGATATTAGGCTCGTAGCGCCGATCACAGGTTTAATTCTAACAACAGGTTATCATTTGATTACTCCATTTCAACTCATCATAGATCGATGGACACTGTTGTTTCACGTGGTGTATGAATTGGGAACAGCAGAATTATGGCAGAGAACGACTCCACGGATGATCGAGGCCGGGCACCAGAATTCGAAATCTGAAGTGAGATTTGCTGTACCTGTTCCTGAAAGCGTAGGAGGTCTTGTATATCTGCATCGTGGACTTGACGAGCTCCTCGTTGAACAGCAGGTACTTGCGCTTCCCCTGCGTCGTGCCGGAGCTGCAAGCACGTCGGGCACCATGGTCAGTACTCGGGGAGCTAATTAAACGCAGGAGCTAGTGGCAACTAACCTTAGGGAAATGGAGGTGACTGGCTTGCCGGTGAGTACGGGCGTGGGGTCGCCGTCGACGATGCGGTTAATGTAGGGCTCGAAGTCGGCGTGCGTGGCGAGCGGCACGCAGGCCCGGAAGCTGGCGGGGTCGGTGCGGCCGGCGAGGCCCAGCTCCTGCAGGTACTCGGCGTCGCCGTTCTCGCTCAGGATCCGCCTCAGCGTCTCCCGCTGCACAATGGCGGCGTCCGGCGTCAGCCGCTCGAACTCCGCGATCACCTTCTCCCCGCTGAACTCGCCGCCCTTCTTCTCCAACATCTTGCCGCCGCTGATGCTTCTTCTTGCAGGATCACTCCTGACGCAGTGGTGCTAGAAGCTACAATAACAAGAACCGACACCAAGTCAAGAACATGGGGGTGGTGGTGGTGGTTCAGCTCTTGAGGAAGAAGCAGAAGAAGAGGTCGACGCCAGCGATGAGATTCTGCATCGAACAGCGCTCGCGTCCTCTTATGGATAAAAAGGCTCAAGCCGGACAAAACCAAGAGCAGGACTTTTCTTTGCCTGTTCGACGAAAACAAAACACCAAAGAGGCGAAAGGAACAGTTCAGAGCAGCGGCCACAGGTGTGCTTTTCGCTACCCGTGAAGCGAAACACAAACGCCGAGAAGAGGGAGCAGAAAAAAGATCTGTTTGCCAAATTAGTTCGGCCGAGAGAAAAAAATCCAGCACTCTTCTCTTGTTCGAGGCAGCAGAGGACACCAAATGAAATGATGTGAATCGACGACAGGAGCTCACGGAGACGAGCTCCCGAGAAGAACAGCGCAAGAGACAAAGAACAGGTCGGAGAACCAAGAAAAGCGACTGCGCACACGCACCTTGGGGAGTCCGCCACGGAACGGGACAGACAACGGTGGCCGGGCACGCCGCACGGGCACCTCGCGCCGCCGCAACGGACAAAGCGCGACCGGCGCCTTCCTTGCCTCGCTCAAACACCTAGGCGCGAGGACAAAGGGCGCGCGCTGTGGAGTGGAAGTGGAGAGTGCGGCGAGAAGGAGACGATATATACGCAGGCGCGACGGGCTCGTGCTCCTGAAGCTGGAAGCGAGCCGAGGTGAAACCTGCCTCTGAGTGCGAGCTGAGGTGAAATCTGCCTGCAAGTACAGGAACAGGGGATCTTTTTTGCCATGTCTTGCTGATGTGACATGTCCACCTGCTCTTCGTCCTGTGGCACGGCACGACACGACACGATCGCGCTGCAGTAACCGAGCCTAGCACAGCGGAAAGCTTGCTATCCACTTTTATCCATGGCTGGAAATGGAGGAGCTACTCCCACATTTAGGAACGGCTTGATTACATTTATGCCGTCACTGCTAGCGACAACGATGCCAAGCTAATCGCAAGTTTCTAGTTGTGTCAGTCAAGTAAACGTTAATTGGACATTATTGGTAAAACATACTCTTTCATTCCTAATAAACCTAAATTAGACAATTTATAGTACTTTTTTTGAACGGGGTGAGGGACCATAGGACCCTCTAAGCTTCATTCATAGCGGTGGGTAAGAGTTACTCAACAGACTTGGAATAAAAAGAAAATTACATTGGAGCCCTTGCAGTTTACAGAAAGAACCCCACATAAAGTATGGAAACGTGATCCGGTCCTCCTCCACCATCACCATTGCCAGCCTTGAAGCAGCAGCCACCAGCTCCATCTTAGGGTGAGACCACTTGAGATGAAGACAGAGTAGAAACGCCGCGATGAAGCCCAAGATGCTCCCATAATGGAGGAAGAGAGATCCTCGGAGCAGAGGCTACCGAGGCGTGGAGCGACCCCCTCGGCCAAGGATAGTTGTAACATCACATAGTTTAAGAGAGTCGAAATGGGTAGAAAGTAGATGTGTGAATTCAATTCATGCATGTAAAATTCGGGGATTTTTTTTATAGAACTTGTCAAAGAGATTGAAGTTTCACTTAAGTTGATGATTTAGAATTAGTTCATCAAGTTGAGTGTTTTAAACTTTGAGGTAACTTCGATAAACTCTACGTTAGAAAGGTAGGAGTAAGATCCGTAACTAAAAATTAAACTATAACACTAACACATTTTCTAAAGAATAAGAATTATATTAATACTTCTTTTACCTTATTTTATCTTATCTTGATCATCATTCTATCTAAGCATCACAATAGTAAAATACCAAGTAAATCATCCAAGTCTGTTGAGCGAATCTTGATCTATCAAAGCTTGTTCTATTTAACTCTTATCTATCCAATTCAATCAATCCCATTAATCAGAGGGAAGAGATTCAGATATGTTAGAAGCGTTACTATCATATTTAGGGTTACAATCCTAGTAGAACACCAAAGCAACTTGGTAGTGGATTATTTAACTCAATATTGAGTATCCTTTGATTAACTAATTGGAACAACTGAAGATGTATCACTTGATGGAACCATTTTCTTACAGGATGAGTTCAGTACTTGATACTAAGATATAAGTAATAACCCATGGATAAACCTTTAGTGAGTGTCATTGAATGACTAGTGTTTATTCTAAAGCCTATAACAAGTGGATATATTGACAAGATCACATAACCATCATCAATTCACCTAGAGAGTTGATGATATAATATCCTTGACCAAACCTAGAGAAATCTAAGAGATTAACCTTATTATAAGTAAACCACATCTAAAGACACTCATAATTTCTAGTTAACCTTAACCAAGTTAAAGATACAACTTAGACATAGTGACAAGGGTATAGATAATAGAGCCCGTCAGTTAAGTACCCCTGAGGCCCATTAAAGCTAGGCCCAATTGTAATGCTAGTCGAAATACAAGTTCGTGTCGTATGTCGATATTGTAATTTGTATCGGACCCCTCCCGATCCTTGAGACCTGGCCACCTATATATAGGGGTCAGAAGAGGACGGTAAGGGACAGATTGAAAGCAAGCTGAGTTTACTCTTACGTTTACTTTCGACACACACCTTGTTTGACTGATTTACCTTCGAGTTCATCTGACGCCCTACTCCCCCAATCCTAAGTCCTTCATATTGGACATTTGTCGAGTTAACCCTCGTCAATTGACGCCGACCGTGGGGACTCTGGGCGTTGGAATCATGAATTCGACGGTTTTTCGCTTTTAGCCAATAGTAATCCAGAAGTCGACGAAAATCAAGAGATGGAGCTAACGATCGGAAGCCTGAGCTTCTACGTCGGACCTTCGGGTTCGACTCGCCTTTCGGATCCGGCAAAATCGGGTCTGTCGGCAAGCAAAACCAAGACAATCACAATGTCTGGCGGGTTGCCTTGTAGTACACGCATAGGACTTAGTCTAGGACTCCATATTGTATCTGCTCTGGTACCATCGTGATGCCCACGCCAGGCGCCTTTATAAGCCGGCGTGGAGAAGCCCTCGAGGCAGAATCTTAGATACGGCCAATCGCATAGCGAAACAGCCAACCTCATCATTGTAACCGAGCACTTGTTATTATATAGTGAATTATAGCAGCACACAGGGTCTCGCCACCGTTGTGAGATCTGAAGCTGGGTAAACTCGTGCTACCACCGTCCCGGATCGCTCCGCCGTGTTCACCCCCTTCCACAAACCGCCATACACCTACCCCTATGGCAGATCTGTTGACGAAACCACGACACATGGGGTTCCCCAAGAGATCCGGCCAGTGACCTGTGTTCTGGATCTAGAGGGCATTGCCCTAGGATAACTCGTGGCTTTTACAGCCTTATTTTTCTACTCTACTTTTTAGCATACTTGTCGCCTATGTCCCCGAAGTCTTTTATTCTTCTCCTGTAGCCTTATCTTGGTCTGACGACTATACCCGCGGTTTCTTCACCTCTGGCTCTGCTGGGTGCCTTTCGAGTTGTTGTGCGATTCCTATAGTCGCGCTTTTTGCCTTGTCTTTGGGTTCTCCATAGCTTGCCATCATGCCAAAATTTTGGGCCATCTTGTGAAATTCCTTGTCGCATAGATTCGATAGTTCGAAGCTTCCTTTTACTGTGATAATTTCATTGGGTCCTGGCATTTTGAGTACCAGGTACGTATAGTGAGGCACCGCCATGAATCGCGAAAACACGGGTCACCCGAGGATCGCGTGATATTGTGATGGCCAGTCCATGACTTTGAAGTCGAGCTTCTCTCTTCTGTAGTTTTGTCGATTCCCGAAGCAGATGTTGAGTGCTATTCGACCTAGAGGATAGTTTGCACTCCCTGGGATGATTCCGTGGAAGGAACAATCAGTTGGTTTCAGGAACTCTAATGAAATGTGCATCGCTCGTAGAGTCTTCGCGTATATGAGATTTATTCCGCTTCCTGCATCCATGAATACTCTGCCGATGTCGTATGTCCCAATTTGGGCTTTGAGTACCAGAGGCGCGTTTCCTGGCCGAGGTACTATTATGGGGTGATCATCCCTGCTGAATTCTATAGGTTGCTCCGACCAGTGTAGATATTCCGTTGTTGCTGGAGGCGAAGTTACTGCTAGGTTAACTTGGTGAGTTATGCTTTTCTCCTCTTTGTTCGACTTTGGCACTGGCTGTATCATTGCTATGATGTGCCCCTTAGATGGAACATATCCTCCGTCATTGTCGTGTCCCTGGTTCGACTGGTCTTGACCTTGAGGAACTCCAGTATTTCCTTGTTGACTTGCAGGCGCGTGATACGTCTCCAACGTATTTATAATTTTTGATGCTCCATGCTTGTTTTTACACCATTTGCCTACTGTTTCGTTACACTTCGTGGCACTTTTATGCATTTTCCGGAACTAACCTACTAACAAGTCGCCACAGTGCCAGTTCCCTGTTTTCTGCTGTTTTTGTGTTTCAGAAGTGATACACAGGAAATATTCTCGGAATTGGACGAAACAAGTTCCCGAAGTCTTATTTTGTTGGAATTATGCCCTAGAGGCAATAATAAAGATGTTATTATTATAATTCTTGTTCATGATAATGTTTATATTCCATGCTAGAATTGTATTAAGCGGAAACTTTAATACTTGTGTGGTTTATGAACAACACTGTGTCCCTAGTACGCCTCTATGGACTAGCTCATTGATTAATGATGGTTAAGGTTTCCTAACCATAGACATGTGTTGTCAATTAATAATGAGATCATATCATTAGGAGAATGGTGTGATGGACAGACCCAAATAAAGCAGAGCAATTAGATCGTGTCATCGTGTTCATCTTTGCGAAGCTTTTCCTATGTCATGTATTGTATTCCTTAGACCATGAGATAATACAACTCCCTAGTATCGGAAGAAAGCTTTGAAGTCATCAAACGTCATCCTATGTGAGGGTGATAATAAAGGTGTCTCTCAGGTGATCAGAAAGTACTTGTTGAGTTGTATGTATCGAGATGGAATTTGTCCCTCCCAAGTCGGAGAGATATACTTCGGGCCCACTCGGTAATCGATATCAACACCGCTTGCAAGCATGTGGTTAAGGAGTTAATCACGGAGTGATATCGGATTACGGAACGAGTAAAGTACTTGCTGTGAACGAGATTGAACTAGGTATGGCGATACCGACGATCAAATCTCGGGCAAGTAAAATATCGTGTGACGAAGGGAATACATATACGGGATTAATTGAATCCTGACATCGTGGTTCATTCGATATGATCATCGATGAATATGTGGGAGTCAATATGGGTTTCCAGATCCCGCTATGGATTATTGATAGAAGATCATGTCTGCATATTCTCGAACCCGTAGGGTCACACACTTAACGTGCATCGACGCTAGGATAGAATGGATAATTGGTTTATGAGTTTTAGTTCGGAGTCTCGGATGAGATCCAGGACGTCACGAGAGGTTCCGGAATGGTCCGGAGAATAAGATTCATATAAAGGAAAGCAGTTTTTGGATTCCGGAAAGGTTTCGGAGTTTATCGGTATTGTACCGGAAGGTTCTAGAAGGTTCCGGAGTGGGACCAACGTGGGCCCACTTGACGGAGGCCTGCGTGGGCCTAAGGGGAAGTGCCCTGGCCGCCCTGGGCCAGGCGCACAAGGCCCCTAAGGCCCAGCCGGCCAGCCCAAGGGGAAACCCTAAGGGAGTCTTCAAATAAGGAAGGGGGGGAAACTTGCCCCCCACTCTTCCTACTCCAAGTCGGCCAGGGTTTGGGGAGAGGCCAAGCTGGCCTTGGCCGGCCACCCCTCTATATATAAGGGGGCAAGGGCGCAGCCCTCTCTCACCTCAACCCAAACCCTAGCCGCCAACTGCTGCCCTCCCTCTCTCTCTCTCTCGCGACTGCGCGTAGGCGAAGCCCTGCCGCAGAAACTCTCCACCATAAGCACCACGCCGTCGTGCTGCCGATCCAATCTATCTCTCCACCATACTTGCTGGACCAAGGAAGGAGGAGACGTCGCTGCACCGCACGTGTGCAACTCTCGGAGGCGCCGCCACTTGCGGCGTAGGATCGGATCGGATCGCGAGGAGGAGACGGCGAGCACGACTACGTCAACCACGTTCTCTTGAACGTTTCCGCTGTGCGAATCTTCAAGGGTATGAAGATCTCATCTACCTCTCTCGTTGATTACATCTCCTATATTAGATCTTGGCTTTCTTGTTCGTTGCGTAGGAAATTTTTGATTTACTATGCTACGAAACCCTTCAGTGGTATCAGAGCCAGATCTATGCGTAGATGTGTTTCACGAGTAGAACGCAACATGTTTGTTGCGGGCGTTGATGTTTTCTGTTGCAAACCTCTTGTTGTGTATCTCTTATGGCGCGGTATAGTGAGATCGAAGCGGTCCAGGCCAACTTTACGCGACCGCGTTCGCGAGACCGGCTCCGCACTTGACGTGTGGCTTGTTCCACATATGCGGCTGGTGGATGCCAGTTTCTCTCACTATAGTAGTCATGGGACTTACATCGGATGTTAGCAACCATAATATCACCGTTGTGGCTTTTCGTAGGTAAGAATCGTTCTTAGCTTGCTACTCCCATAAGCCACGTAAAACATGCAACAACAAAGTAGAGGCGTCTAACTTGTTTTTGCAGGGAGTGTTTTGTGATATGGTATGGCCCAAGACATGATGTGTATGAATTGAGTTGTATGCAATGATCATGTTTTGTAATCTTTCACGACTTGCATGTCGATGAGTTCACAACCGGCTGGAGCCATATGGTTGTCTTTATAATTGTGTATGACCTGCGTGTCAACTTCTTATACGCCATGTAATAGCTTTACTTTATCGCTAAATAGTTAGCAATAGTTGTAGTTGCTATTCGTGGTGGAGGCAATCATGGTGGAGTGATGGAGATCATGCCGGCGCGCACAAGATGGAGATCATGGCGCGGAGATTGGCTATACCATGTCACATAAAATTATATGCATGTGATGTTTATCATTTTATGTATCTTATTTTGCTTAGATCGCGACGGTAGCATTATAAGATGATTCCTCACTTAAAAGATCAAGATAAAATTGTGTTCTCCCCTCGTATGCGCCGTTGCGAAAGTTCGTCGTTTTCAAGCACCTCGTGATGATCGGGTGCTATAAACTCTACGTTCACATACAACGGGTGCAAGCCAGTTTTGCACACGCGGAAAATACTTGGGTTTGACTTGACGAGCCTAGCATGTACAGACATGGCCTCGGAACACACGAACCGAAAGGTTAAACATGAGTCATATGAATGATATGATCGACACTTAGTTGTCCACCATTGAAACCACATCTCTTCTCGTGAAGATCGGATTAGGTGTGGTGAATTTGGATCGTGTTCACTAAACAACTTGAGGGATGTTGAATTTAGTGGGAGTTCATCTAGTAATTTGATTAAGTTGAACTAGTTATCATGAACATAGTCTAAATTGTACTTGCAATGTTGTAGATCAAATGGCTAAGTCCAACTTCAACTTCAACGTTTTTGCTGAGAAAGAAAAGCTTAAGAACAATGGGTCTAACTTCACCAACTGGTTCTGCAATCTGAGAATCATACTCGCTGGCGGACAAAAAGCCTATGTACTTGACAAAGCGCTAGGTGACACCCCTGCTGCAACTGCGAAAACTGAAGAACTTGCTGACTTCAATGCTCGTAGAGATGATTGTGATGCGATTATGAGTACCATGCTGTTTTCTATGGAACCGGAACTTCAAAATCGTTTTGAGAAGTACCGCGGGCCTTTTGAGATACTTGAGGAACTGAAAACGATGTTTCAGACTCAGGCCCGTTCTGAGAGATATGAGATCTCTGAGAAGTTCTTTAACTGCAAGATGGAGGAAGGGAGTTCCGTTAGTGAGCACGCCATTAAGATGTCGGGCTACACTCAACGCCTTGAGCAACTGGACTGCAAGATTCCAGAGGAGCTCAAGATTGACAGAGTTCTGCAATCACTCCCTCCTAGCTACAAAGGTTTTGTAGTTACTCATAATCAAATTGGTTCCACTGATACGATCACTGAGCTCTTCGCTAAACTGAAAGCTGCGGAGGTGGATATCAAGAAAGACAATCATGTGTTGATGGTCAACAAGACCACTAGCTTTAAGAAAGCTAAGGGAGCAAAGGGATCTTTCAAGAAAGGCGGAGGCAAGCGCGTTGCCCCTGCTGAGAAGAAGCTCAAGTCTGGACCTAAGCCGGACACTGAGTGCTTCTATTGCAAGGTCAAGGGTCACTGGAAGCGCAACTGTCCGAAGTACTTAGCGGACAAGAAGGCTGGCACCATCAAAGGTATATTTGATATACATGTTATTGATGTCTACCTTACTAGCGCTCGTTGTAGTGCCTGGGTATATGATACTGGTTCAGTTGCTAATATTTGTAACTCGAAACAGGAGCTACGGAATAGACGGCGGCTAGCAAGAGATGAGGTGACGATGCGCGTTGGCAATGGATCAAAAGTTGATGTGATGGCCGTCGGCACGCTCTCCTTAGTTTTACCTTCGGGATTAGTTTTAAACCTTAATAAGTGTTATTATGTGCCTGCGTTGAGCATGAACATTATATCTGGATCATGTTTATTGCAAGACGGTTATCCATTTAAATCTGAGAATAATGGTTGTTCTATTTATATGAATAACATCTTTTATGGTCATGCACCTGTTGTGAATGGTTTATTTCTTCTGAATCTCGAAAGCAATGAAACACACATCCATAACATTGAGGCTAAAAGATGCAAAGTAGATAGTGATAATCCAACTTATTTGTGGCACTGCCGTCTAGGTCATATTGGTGTAAAACGCATGAAGAAACTCCATTCTGATGGACTTTTGGAGTCTCTTGATTTTGAATCATTTGACACGTGCGAACCATGCCTCATGGGCAAGATGATCAAAACCCCGTTCTCCGGAATAATGGAGCGAGCAACGGACTTATTGGAAATCATACATACTGATGTGTGCGGACCAATGAGTATTTCGACACGCGGTGGATATCGCTATTTTCTCACTTTTACTGATGACTTAAGTAGATATGGGTATATCTATTTAATGAAACATAAATCTGAAACGTTTGAAAAGTTCAAAGAATTTCAGAACGAAGTGGAAAACCATCGTAACAGGAAAATTAAATTTCTACGATCCGATCGTGGAGGTGAGTATTTGAGTTATGATTTTCTCACGCATCTTAAAGCAAGCGGAATCGTTTCGCAACTCACGCCACCCGGAACACCACAGCGCAATGGTGTGTCTGAACGCCGGAATCGAACTCTATTAGATATGGTGCGATCAATGATGTCTCTTACAGATTTGCCGTTATCATTTTGGGGTTATGCATTAGAAACCGCTGCATTCACTTTAAATAGGGCACCATCTAAATCCGTTGAGACGACACCGTATGAACTTTGGTTTGGTGCTAAACCTAAGTTGTCGTTTCTTAAAGTTTGGGGATGCGAAGCTTACGTCAAGAAGTTGATGCCGGACAAGCTCGAACCCAAAGCGGAGAAATGCGTCTTCATAGGATACCCTAAGGAAACGATTGGGTATACCTTCTACCACAGATCCGAAGGCAAAGTGTTTGTTGCAAAGAACGGATCCTTTCTTGAGAAGGAGTTTCTCTCGAAAGAAGTGAGTGGGAGGAAGGTAGAGCTAGACGAGGTTATTGAACCTTCTCTCGAGTTGGAGAGTAGCGCAGCACCAGAAATTGTTCCGGCGCCGCCTGTATCAACAAGAGAGGAAGCTAATGATAAAGATCATGAAACTTCGAACGATGCTACTACTGAACTTCGCAGGTCAACAAGGTCACGTACCACTCCTGAATGGTATGGCAACCCTGTCTTAACCGTCTTGTTGTTAGACAACAACGAACCTGCGAACTATGAGGAAGCAATGATGAGCCCAGACTCTGAGAAATGGCTAGAAGCCATGAAATCCGAATTGGGATCCATGAGTGAAAACCAAGTGTGGACTTTGGTAGACCCTCCTAGCGACCGTAAGGCCGTTGAGTGCAAATGGATTTTCAAGAAGAAAACGGACGCGGATGGTAATGTTACTGTCTATAAAGCTCGGCTTGTCGCAAAAGGTTTTCGGCAAGTTCAAGGTGTTGACTACGATGAGACTTTCTCTCCCGTAGCGATGTTTAAGTCCATTCGGATTTTATTAGCAATTGCTGCATTTCATGATTATGAAATATGGTAGATGGATGTCAAGACTGCGTTCCTCAATGGCAACATTGATGAAGAGTTGTATATGATGCAGCCCGAAGGTTTTGTCGATCCTAAGGATGCTAATAAGGTGTGCAAACTTCAGCGTTCCATTTATGGACTGAAGCAAGCATCTCGGAGTTGGAACCTTCGTTTTGATCAAGTGATCAAGAGTTTTGGATTTGTTCCAAATTGCTACGAAGCTTGTATTTACAAGAAAGTGAGTGGGAGCTCGGTGACATTTTTAGTACTATATGTGGATGACATATTGATTATTGGAAATGACATCGGTATGCTTAACGATGTGAAGAGTTATTTGAATAAATGTTTTTCAATGAAAGACCTAGGGGAAGCTGCTTATATATTAGGCATCAAAATCTATAGAGATAGAGAAAGACGCCTAATAGCTTTAAGCCAAAGTACAAATCTGGACAAAGTTCTGAAGAGGTTCAGAATGGATAAAGCAAAGAAAGGTTCATTGCCCAAGTTGTCAGGTAAGATATTGAGCAAGGCTCAGTGTCCAGCTACGGTAAAAGATAGAGAAACTATGAGCAAAGTGCCATATGCCTCGGCCATAGGTTCTATTATGTATGCCATGCTGTGTACTAGACCGGATGTGTCCAATGCTCTTAGTTTGACGAGCAGATACCAAAGTGATCCAGGAGTGGAACACTGGACAGCCGTAAAGAACATCCTAAAGTATTTAAATAGGACTAAAGAAATGTTCTTGGTCTATGGAGGTGACGAGGAGCTCGTCGTAAAAGGTTACGTCGACGCTAGCTTCGACACCGACCCGGATGATTCTAAGTCTCAGACAGGATACGTTTATATTTTGAATGGTGGAGCTGTGAGCTGGAGAAGCTGCAAGCAAAGCGTGATCGCGGGATCTACAATAGAAGCGGAATACATGGCTGCTTCAGAAGCATCAAGTGAAGGAGTTTGGATCAGAAACTTCATCACTGAGCTTGGTGTGGTTCCAAATGCCTTGGACCCACTGGAGATATTGTGCGACAACACTGGCGCCATAGCACTGGCTAAGGAACCAAGATATCATCCAAAAACCAAGCACATCAACCGCCGTTTCCATATAATTCGAGATTATATAGCAGATGGAGATCTGAAGATTAGCAAAGTACATACGGATCTGAATGTCGCAGATCCGTTGACTAAACCTCTTCCACGAGCAAAACATGATCAGCACCTTAATGCCATGGGTGTTAGATTGTTGCCAGATGTAAACTAGATTATTGACTCTAGTGCAAGTGGGAGACTGTTGGAATTATGCCCTAGAGGCAATAATAAAGATGTTATTATTATAATTCTTGTTCATGATAATGTTTATATTCCATGCTAGAATTGTATTAAGCGGAAACTTTAATACTTGTGTGGTTTATGAACAACACTGTGTCCCTAGTACGCCTCTATGGACTAGCTCATTGATTAATGATGGTTAAGGTTTCCTAACCATAGACATGTGTTGTCAATTAATAATGAGATCATATCATTAGGAGAATGGTGTGATGGACAGACCCAAATAAAGCAGAGCAATTAGATCGTGTCATCGTGTTCATCTTTGCGAAGCTTTTCCTATGTCATGTATTGTATTCCTTAGACCATGAGATAATACAACTCCCTAGTATCGGAAGAAAGCTTTGAAGTCATCAAACGTCATCCTATGTGAGGGTGATAATAAAGGTGTCTCTCAGGTGATCAGAAAGTACTTGTTGAGTTGTATGTATCGAGATGGAATTTGTCCCTCCCAAGTCAGAGAGATATACTTCGGGCCCACTCGGTAATCGATATCAACACCGCTTGCAAGCATGTGGTTAAGGAGTTAATCACGAAGTGATATCGGATTACGGAACGAGTAAAGTACTTGCTGTGAACGAGATTGAACTAGGTATGGCGATACCGACGATCAAATCTCGGGCAAGTAAAATATCGTGTGACGAAGGGAATACATATACGGGATTAATTGAATCCTGACATCGTGGTTCATTCGATATGATCATCGATGAATATGTGGGAGTCAATATGGGTTTCCAGATCCCGCTATGGATTATTGATAGAAGATCATGTCTGCATATTCTCGAACCCGTAGGGTCACACACTTAACGTGCATCGACGCTAGGATAGAATGGATAATTGGTTTATGAGTTTTAGTTCGGAGTCTCGGATGAGATCCAGGACGTCACGAGAGGTTCCGGAATGGTCCGGAGAATAAGATTCATATAAAGGAAAGCAGTTTTTGGATTCCGGAAAGGTTTCGGAGTTTATCGGTATTGTACCGGAAGGTTCTAGAAGGTTCCGGAGTGGGACCAACGTGGGCCCACTTGACGGAGGCCTGCGTGGGCCTAAGGGGAAGTGCCCTGGCCGCCCTGGGCCAGGCGCACAAGGCCCCTAAGGCCTAGCCGGCCAGCCCAAGGGGAAACCCTAAGGGAGTCTTCAAATAAGGAAGGGGGGGAAACTTGCCCCCCACTCTTCCTACTCCAAGTCGGCCAGGGTTTGGGGAGAGGCCAAGCTGGCCTTGGCCGGCCACCCCTCTATATATAAGGGGGCAAGGGCGCAGCCCTCTCTCACCTCAACCCAAACCCTAGCCGCCAACTGCTGCCCTCCCTCCCTCTCTCTCTCGCGACTGCGCGTAGGCGAAGCCCTGCCGCAGAAACTCTCCACCATAAGCACCACGCCGTCGTGCTGCCGATCCAATCTATCTCTCCACCATACTTGCTGGACCAAGGAAGGAGGAGACGTCGCTGCACCGCACGTGTGCAACTCTCGGAGGCGCCGCCACTTGCGGCGTAGGATCGGATCGGATCGCGAGGAGGAGACGGCGAGCACGACTACGTCAACCACGTTCTCTTGAACGTTTCCGCTGTGCGAATCTTCAAGGGTATGAAGATCTCATCTACCTCTCTCGTTGATTACATCTCCTAGATTAGATCTTGGCTTTCTTGTTCGTTGCGTAGGAAATTTTTGATTTACTATGCTACGAAACCCTTCATATTTTTCCCGGAAGCTTCCAGAGATCCAAAGAGAAGTTGGAGGGGGGCCACGAGGGCCCCACACACCAGGGCGGCGCGGCCCAGCCCCTGGCCGCGCCCCCTATGTGTGAGAGCTCCTCGGTCCACTTCTGACGATGCCCCTTCCCCTATAAAGACCCCCCGACGGAAAAAACCTAAGTACCCGATCACTTTTCCAGAACACATCGCGATCCGCCGCCGCCGTCGACCCGAAGATCGGGAGGGTCCAGAAGCTCTTCCCGGCACCCTGCTGGAGAGGGGAATCGCCATCGGAGGTCTTCTTCATCGCCATGCTTGCCTCCGGAGCGATGAGTGAGTAGTCTACCTTGGACTACGGGTCCATAGCAGTAGCTAGATGGTTGTCTCCTCCACCATGTGCTTCATGTTTAGATCTCATGAGCTGCCCTACATGATTGAGATCACCGTTATGTAATTCTATATGTTTGGTTAGTTGGGATCCGATGAATATTGGTGTTATGATTGAGTTGCTATACTGAAATATATCTTATGTTATCTCTATGTTGTTTATGATCTTGCATGCTCTCCGTTGTTAGTAGCTATCTTGGCCGAGTAGTTGCTAGTGACTCCAAGAGGGGGTATTTATGCTCGATAGTGGGTTCATGCCTCTATTTAATCTGGGGGAGTGACAGAAACCCCTAAGGTTGTAGATGTGCTGTTGCTACTAGGGAGAAAACAACATTCATATGCTTGAGGGCATATGCTTTGTTTACATTACACACTTTGCTTAATGCAATTATCTGTTGTTCGCAACTTAATACTCATGGGGTGTTCGGATGATATCCCCGGGAGTGGACTATTAGTCATAGATGTAGTTGGATGGCGGTCTATGTATTTTGTTGTAATGCCCAGAGTAAATCGCATAGTGATCTTCTTGACATATCACGTTTATCTTTATTCTATCAATTGCCCAACTGTAATTTGTTTACCCAGCATGTGTTATTTATCTTATGGAGAGACACCACTAGTGAACTGTGGACCCTGGTCCTATTCCATCATATTGCTATCACTTGTTTACTTTACTCGCACTGTTTACTTTACTCGCATACTTTCACTGCTTTCCACTCGATACGCTAATACCCTTTGTTTCAAGCAAACCGGTGGGATTGACAACCTCATCGTAAGTTGGGAACAAAGTATTTGGTTGTGTGTGTGCAGGTTCCGCGTTGCAACTGGTCAAAGACGAGTCAATAAGTATCGTAAACGGCGCCCTTGTTGGAGTGCTATTAAGCTAGTCCGCATCACCTTCAGTCGTTTGTTTCTCCTCTCCAAGATCGACATACCTTGGTTTCTTAACTGAGGGAAAACCTTGCTGCTGTATTCATCATACCTTCCTCTTGGGGTTCCCAACTGGCTGGACATTCAACTAGGCACCAACTCTTTTCTGGCGCCATCAACCAGCAATCAAGCTCTTTTCTGGCGCCGTTGCCGGGGACTAAAGAAGAATACTTCCAAAGATTGAAGAAAACCTCCCGTGTCAACTTAGCGCCAGCAAGCTCTTTTCTGGCGCCGTTGCCAGGGAGGAAGTAGAAGGCTTCTGCAAGGGGAGTTTTTCGCACGCACATCCTTTACTTTGTTATTGCTTTGCTTTACCTTATTTATTTTACCTGCATCGTTTTATATCAAAAACCCAAAAAAAAATTAGAATCCTTGGTAGTTGTTTTTACTTGTCTGCTTTTAGTTTTGCTGAAATGGCTAATCCTGAAAACACCAAGCTGTGTGACTTTACTAGTACAAACAATAGTGATTTTATCTGCACTCCTATTGCGCCACCTGCTCCTGCTGCAAACTTTTATGAGATTAAGCCTGCTTTATTGAACCTTGTTATGAAAGAGCAATTCTCTGGTGCTAGTACTGAAGATGCTACAGCTCATCTCAACAATTTTGTTGAGCTATGTGAGATGCAAAAGTATGAGAATGTTGATGGTGATATTATTAAGCTCAAGCTGTTTCCTTTTTCTTTGAGAGGAAAAGCTAAGGATTGGTTGTTGTCTTTGACTAAGAATAGTATTGATTCATGGGCTAAGTGTAAGGATGCTTTCATTGGTAGATACTATCCTCCTGCTAAGATTATAGCTTTGCGTAGCAATATTATGAAGTTTAGTCAGTTTGATAATGAACATGTTGCTCAGGCGTGGGAAAGAATGAAATCTATGATAAAGAATTGCCCCACCCATGGACTGACTACTTGGATGATTGTCCAAACCTTTTATGCAGGACTGAATTTTTCTTCAAGGAACCTATTGGATTCAGCTGCTGGAGGCACTTTTATGTCTCTTACCTTGGGCGCCGCAACAAAGCTACTTGACAACATGATGGTAAATTACTCTGAATGGCACACCGAGAGAGCTCCACAAGGTAAGAAGGTAAATTCTGTTGAGGAAACCTCTTCCTTGAGTGATAAGATTGATACCATTATGGCTATGCTTGCTAATGATAGGACTCATGTTGATCCTAATAATGTTCCTTTAGCTTCTTTGGTTGCTCAAGAAGAGCATGTTGATGTGAATTTCATTACAAACAATAATTTTAACAACAATGCTTATAGGAACAATTTTGCTAGTAACAATTATAGGCCGTATCCTTCTACCAATGGTAATGGTTATGGTAATTCTTATGGTAATTCCTCCAACAACACTAGGGCCGCGCCCTCCGAGCTTGAGGTAATGCTCAAGGACTTCATCGGTAAGCAAACTGCTTTTAACAAGTCTGTTGAGGAAAAGTTAGGCAAAATTGATATTCTTGCTTCTAAAGTTGATAGCCTTGCTCATGATGTTGAACTTCTGAAATTAAAAGTGTTGCCTAATGATGTGAAAGAGAACAATGTTTTTGCTACTGCTAATGCTATTCAAGTTGGAATTGATGAAAATATTAGATTGTTAGCAGAATTGCATGCTAGATGGGAAAGAGAGGATGAGATTCCTAGGAATATGAAAGTTTGTACTATTACTACCTCTGATGATGTTGTTCCTAATGCTAGCAATCCTCTTACTTTGATTGGTATAGAGAAAACTCCCACTCCTTGTGTTAAAAATCCTAAAACTGCCAAAAAACTTTTTCTCAAAAGAGTGCTGAAATTTTTTGGAGTGTAGGAGATGATAGCTCTACTTCTTTTAATGATTTTGATGTTGATGGCTGCAATATATCTGAAGTAATTTTGTTCTTGCAAAATCTTGCTTTGACTCCCAATGCTAGTTCTTTAAATATAGCTTTTACTAAGCATATTACCTATGCTCTCATGAAAATTAGGGATGAAAAGTTGAAGCAAAAAGCTTCTGTTCCCAAGAAGTTAGAAGATGGTTGGGAACCCATCATTGATATGCATGTTAATGGTTTTGATTGCCATGCTTTATATGATCTAGGTGCTAGTATTTCTATTATGCCTAGAAAAATTTATGACATGCTTGATTTACCACCGCTTGAAAAATGTTATTATGATGTTCCTATTGCTGATGTTGCTAAGAAGAAACCTTTGGGAAGGATTAATGATGTTCTTATTGTGGTTAACAATAACCTTGTTCCCGTTGATTTTCTCGTTATGGACGTTGAATGCCATGCTTCATGTCCTATTATTTTGGGATGACCTTTTCTTCGAACTGTAGGTGCCATCATTGATATGAGAGAAGGCACCATCAAATATCAATTTCCACTCAAGAAAGGTATGGAACACTTCCCTAGGAAAAGGAATAAATTACTTTTTGACTCTATTCTTAGAGCAAATTATGAGCTTGATGCTTCATCACTTGATGTTACTTGATTCGTAATTTTCTGCGCCTAGCTCAAAGGCGTTAAAGAACAGCACTCTTGGGAGATAACCCAATGTTTTATTTTCAGTACTTTTTCTTTTATTTGAGTCTTGGAAGTCATTACTACTGTAATAACTGCTCCTTATCCTTTTTATTTCATTGTTGTGCCAAGAGAAGCCTCTAATTTGAGTGAGGTAAGATTTGGGGATGTTGCTGTCCTGAAACTGTTTTCGGTGCTGCACCGTAAAAATTCGTATAAATTCTCTGTATATCTTTTGGAACTGCGATTTCTTGTGCATATGCCCCAGGTTATATCCAAACTTTCGTTAGTTGAACACTTTTTTATTTGATCAACAGAAAACCCCTCAAAAAGTCGGCATTTGTCAGCTGTTCTGTTTTGACAGATTTCTGCCAATATTTGTGTTTGCCGCTTTATCGCTTTCTTTTGAGTTCTTTTGATCACGGAACTTTTGGGGAAGTTGCTACAGTAGTATATGCTATATATGTGGTGGTTTTGGGTTGAAACCTGAAGCAAAAAGAGGTTGATTATATGTTATGCTTACACTAATGTTGCTAATAGATTTGTGTTTAGTTTTGTATGAAGGAAGTTTTCAAGTGTAGGGATTGGAGAATGATGAGATGAGTTGAAGAATGGACAAAAGCTCAAGCTTGGGGATGCCCATGCATCACCCCAAGAAATATCCAAGAAGTACCAGCGTCAAAGCTTGGGGATGCCCCCGAGGCACCCCTTCTTCATCGGCAAAAATCAGGTCACCTTTCAAGACACTATATTTTTATTGCTTCATGCACTATGTGTTTTTCTTGGAGCGTCAGTTGTTTTAGTTTTCTTAGCTAGTTTGTTTGTTTGCTGCAATAAATGGTTGGACCCCAACAAATTTCTTTTGGAGAAGTTGCCTTGCTTTTCATTTGCCAAGAACGCTCTAGTTTTCACTCTTATCAAAAACCGAGTGTTCTTCTTTTTCTGCTACTGCTTTTGGTTTTCGTTTTTGCCTTGATTTACATTCAGATCTTCTTATATTTATTCATCAAGGTGTATTTTTGCCTCTGATATTTATTGGTTTTTATCAAAAGAGGTGTCTATAAAAATTTCAAATGGTGTTGGAAAAGAGAAAAAGCTTTATGCAAAAAAGTGGTACAAGAAGGAGCTTGTGTAGACTGCGGCTTAGGCTTTTTCATGTCATGCTTGATGTCTTTTTGATAGTATGCTTAGTGGTTTTGCTGTAGCATGACTTGTCTCACATAACTGAGATTGCTTAATGAGCCTTTGAAAAAAATCATGCGTTGTTTTTATTATTTGGAAGCATTATTTTGGTTTTCTCCTTCATGCTTTATTTGGGTTGACTTGGCGCATGCTCACACATGTTAGACTCTTACAAAGTCGCCAATAGCCTCTATGATCATTTAGTTTTTGACTTTTGATGCCATCTTATGCTTCTTTTAATGTCGCTTTGTCGCTTTGCATGATTATGGCCATTATTGCTCTCTTAGTTGGTCGCTCCCAGTCTTTTGCTAGCCCTCGCCTTGTAATGAGTATGAGCTCTACTCGTGCATCCAACTCCTAAAAACCAAGTTTGCCAAAGTGTCCACCATACATACCTACTAGCAATTTGCTATTCCAAGTAAATTTGACTTGCTTTTATCTTCTCTTCAAATTAAACTCTTACCAGTGTTATGCGAAAATTGGTCAGTAAAGCTCTCACGAACCGGAAGGCACACTTTACCTTTTCTTGTTCTTAAAAATTTGACATTGTGGTCTTTTATGTTGAGTTGTTATGCTTGCAAGTTGTAAGTTGGATTCTAGCCCATCCATGCTGTCATGGGGCAAGCTTTCAACATTGCACTTCTATTTGAGTTGATATCGTGATCTTTTGTTTATGGATGCCCGCGGTGTGAAATGAGTTGGGAATCTTGCGGGGATCATGGAGTTTGTATATGTGTTAGGGAAACGCCTAGGCCGCCAATCTAAGCCATGCATAATTCATGGTGGAAATTTGCAGCATACCCATGGTGGACATTCGACGACGCATCTCAAAATAAAAAGCTATACAAATGGTAAATAAAAGAGATGTCGAGGTGTTCATTGTCAGCTTGTCCTGTCATTTTGATGTGGGCTTGTTCCATGTCATCGGGCATGGAGGTACCCCGTTGGCGGTTCTCGATGATACATATATACTTACAATGACAAGAGCCTTGCTTGGGACTCTAAGTTGAGTAGCATGAGGTTTGGGTACTCGTATTCACGGTACACGAGGTTTTCAACTTATGATTTGTCAAGCATATGCATCATAATTATTCTCGCATTAACTTTAACCATTCAAGATGCTTATGATGGGGGCAATGAGAGCTCAAAGCCGGTAAGTACCATAATTTTTGAAGGTTATAAAACTTGCAATCACTGCTTCCCTCCGTGAAGGGCCTTTCTTCTACTTTTATGTTGAGTCACCACCTTCTATCTTTATGCACCATTAAGAGAGCATAGTTGTCATTCTTAGTATAATGTGCATTGTCCCAAAGTTTTCATTGATTGATTCATATTGCTGGTTTCACTTGTTCTTAAATTATTTGTATCTAGTCGCCCTCTTAAACTTGAAGGTGACCTATGCATTGTTTTGCTCTCTATGAAGGACAAGCTGAAAACCATTTGTATGTTTTACCTTATGATGTGAACACACGTTTGACTTTCATTGTTTCATTTTCATGATCTTTTGTTTGTGTTCATTTGCATGTTTACAACATGGTTGCTAAGTTCTTTATTGTCAAGATTATATCTTTCATGCCCATGTTTTAAGTTCTTATGATCCCAGCTCACAATGCTTATATATATGATCAAGATTGTGTAGGTGCATGTCACCTCAAAAATTATTCTTTGATTATCACATACCTACTCGAGGACGAGTAGGAGTTAAGCTTGGGGATGCTTGATACGTCTCCAACGTATCTATAATTTTTGATGCTCCATGCTTGTTTTTACACCATTTGCCTACTGTTTCGTTACACTTCGTGGCACTTTTATGCATTTTCCGGAACTAACCTACTAACAAGTCGCCACAGTGTCAGTTCCCTGTTTTCTGCTGTTTTTGTGTTTCAGAAGTGATACACAGGAAATATTCTCGGAATTGGATGAAACAAGTTCCTGAAGTCTTATTTTTCCCAGAAGCTTCCAGAGATCCGAAGAGAAGTTGGAGGGGGGCCATGAGGGCCCCACACACCAGGGCGGCGTGGCCTAGCCCCTGGCCCGCCCCCTATGTGTGAGAGCTCCTCGGTCCACTTCTGACGATGCCCCTTCGCCTATAAAAACCCCCCGACGGAAAAAACCTAAGTACCCGATCACTTTTCTAGAACACATCGCGATCCGCCGCCGCCGTCGACCCGAAGATCGGGAGGGTCCAGAAGCTCTTCCCGGCACCCTGCCGGAGAGGGGAATCGCCACCGGAGGTCTTCTTCATCGCCATGCTTGCCTCCGGAGCGATGAGTGAGTAGTCTACCTTGGACTATGGGTCCATAGCAGTAGCTAGATGGTTGTCTCCTCCACCATGTGCTTCATGTTTAGATCTCATGAGCTGCCCTACATGATTAAGATCACCGTTATGTAATTCTATATGTTTGGTTTGTTGGGATCCGATGAATATTGGTGTTATGATTGAGTTGCTATACTTAAATATATCTTATGTTATCTCTATGTTGTTTATGATCTTGCATGCTCTCCGTTGTTAGTAGCTATCTTGGCCGAGTAGTTGCTAGTGACTCCAAGAGGGGGTATTTATGCTCGATAGTGGGTTCATGCCTCTATTTAATCTGGGGAGTGACAGAAACCCCTAAGGTTGTAGATGTGCTGTTGCTAGTAGGGAGAAAACAACATTCATATGCTCGAGGGCATATGCTTTGTTTACATTACACACTTTGCTTAATGCAATTATCTGTTGTTCGCAACTTAATACTCATGGGGTGTTCGGATGATATCCCCGGGAGTGGACTATTAGTCATAGATGCAGTTGGATGGCGGTCTATGTATTTTGTTGTAATGCCCAGAGTAAATCGCATAGTGATCTTCTTGACATATCACGTTTATCTTTATTCTATCAATTGCCCAACTGTAATTTGTTTACCCAGCATGTGTTATTTATCTTATGGAGAGACACCACTAGTGAACTGTGGACCCCGGTCCTATTTCCATCATATTGCTATCACTTGTTTACTTTACTCGCACTGTTTACTTTACTCGCATACTTTCACTGCTTTCCACTTGATACGCTCATACCCTTTGTTTTAAGCAAACCGGTGGGATTGACAACCTCATCGTAAGTTGGGAACAAAGTATTTGGTTGTGTGTGTGCAGGTTCCGCGTTGCAACTGGCCGAAGACGAGTCAACAAGTATCGTAAACGGCGCCCTTGTTGGAGTGCTATTAAGCCAGTCCGCATCACCTTCAGTCGTTTGTCTCTCCTCTCCAAGATCGACATACCTTGGTTTCTTAACTGAGGGAAAACCTTGTTGCTGTATTCATCATACCTTCCTCTTGGGGTTCCCAACGGGCTGGACATTCAACTAGGCACCAACTCTTTTCTGGCGCCATCAACCAGCAATCAAGCTCTTTTCTGGCACCGTTGCCGGGGACTAAAGAAGAATACTTCCAAAGATTGAAGAAAACCTCCCGCGTCAACTTAGCGCCAGCAGCGCGTTGTTTGTGTTCCCTTTGTATCCTTGCCTCCTTGCTTCGGCTTGCTTGTTCAGTGCTGCCTCCTGGAGTTTCAAGAACATCGTGCAGTCTTTCATCGCTTGTCTGGATACTCATTTTCCATCTACAAACGCGGAGTGTATGTGGCATGGTCCGTTTTTAGCATATCCTCTGGTGATGGGTTGTATTCTCTGGGTTCTTTTGTCTGAATTTTTTTGCTACTCCCATAGTCTTCTTTTCCGTAGCTATGGTATCCTGAGCTTTTACGGTCGTTCCCTTGGTAGCTATTGTCTTTGTACCCTGCGTCTACTTGGCTGTGGGAGCCGTAGTTATCATAATTGCGTGATCTCCTCCTTTGGCTTCCATATATGTTTCCTCTATCATCCTCTGGTGATCGTGTCCGTTTGTTGTTGCACGCATCTTCTCCATCTGCAAACCTGTTTGCGATATCCATTAAATCTGATACTATTTTTGGCTTGATTCTGCCCATCTCTTTGGCTAGGTCTCCTCGCCTCAACCCAAGTGTGAATGCGTCTATTGCTCTTTTGTCTGAGACTTCGACTGCTGAGTTTTTGATAATGCTCCACCTTTGGATATACGCCCTTAATGTCTCATTGCGTTGCTGTATGCAGGCCTTGACTTCTTCTATGGATGCTGGCCGCTTATATGTCGACTTGAAGTTGCTCGTAAATTGCTTTGTGAGCTCCTCCCAGCTTCCAATTGTTTCTTTTTCTAATTTTCTCAACCATGACCTTGCTGCGCCGGTGAGGTGTAATTGCAAACTTTGCATGGCTGTTTCCTTGGTTCCTCGCAATATTTTTACTTCCTGTAAATAATCCGAGAGCCATGACTGTGGCTCCTGGGATTCATCGTATTTTTGCTGATCATGGGGTAGTTTGAAACCCTTGGGTACTGGCGTGGTGCGAACCCTGTGAGTAAAGCATGATGCCCCCATCTCCTTTTCGTCGTCTTCGTAGTCGTATGCTTTGCTTGGAGTTAGTCGTCTTCGTAGTCGTATGCTTTGCTTGGAGTTATGGTTCTTCGGGTTCCTCCATGCTTTGGGCTTCTGTGTCGCCTTGGTGATGGTGTTCTAGATCGTCGACTGCCGCTTCTGTGCCGAGGACTGTTGTGACGGTGTGGTGATCTTGGTTTATGTGTTCCTTTGTTGCAATATGCCTCCTCTTCTTTTGCTGATAATTTATTGCCTACCATCTTCAATCCTTGTAGTGCTGCCTGGTGCATATGTTCCCTTGGATCTCCCGGATTTGGTCGTGTTGTGTGCAGGTATGCTTGAGCTGCCACCAGTGCTGCTTCGGGTGTCTTTGGTATAATGTTCCCTTGCTCGTCGACCGATAAGAAAGACGAGTTGAGATTTTTGGAAAGGCTTTGCCTTTCTGAGTACTCGAGGTTTTCAAACCTTGATCCATGTCGACGATGCCTTCTGCTGTTTGTGTATGATGCGTCGCTTCGTGCTTTGCAATAGGCGTCGCTTGCTGCAATGGCTGAGTCTCTTCTCTTCTGTATTTCAATCCTCTCTTTTGCTAGTTGCTTCGACTGCTATCTTAAGGCGTAATGATACCCTAAAAGCATATTCTGGCTGGCGTTTGTTGGTATTGGCGTGCCGTGCTCCACGGCTATTTTGATTATTCCCCACTCGTCGACTGATAGTCGAATTTTCTCCCTAGTTGCCAGGGAATCTGCAGTTTCTCCTTCTGCCAGGTAGTTTGCCCCTCTATTTACATTTGCTGGGTTGAGCACTGGATTGTTGTTTTCGTCGAGCTCTTCTGAGTTGTCCCCTATAATGGCGAGTACTTGGTACCAATTGTCGAACTTGTTGTTGAAGCTTGAGAAAATTGAACTGTCATCTTCATGAAGCTCTAATCCTGTCTTCCAGGTGTCTGCTGATTTGTCTAAAGTATCGTCATGGCAGATCATGAGGTCTTTGAGCTGCACCTCTAAGTCGAAATTCTCCATGGTTTCGTCGTATTCTGTAATTTTTCCTTCTTCTGCTTCTGCGAAGCTGACCGGCGAGTTTACCTTGCTGGAGGAGCCTTCTGGTGATTCTAACATTGCTACTGTCTTGGACTCGCTTGCCGACGGACCCGGTTTTACCGGATCTGAAAGGCGAATCGAACCTAAAGATCCGACGCGAAAGTTTAGACTTCCGATCGTCAGGTCCATATCTTCATCCATGCTCTCGAATACTTGCGTGAAATTTGACTGGTGAGGTTGAAAATCGACGGTTCCGAAGGGTATCTGGATTTTGTCGACTTCCGGATTGCTATTGGCCAAAGGCGAAAAAGCCATCGAATTCATGATTCCAACGTCCAGAGTCCCCACGGTCGGCGCCAATTAACGAGGGTTAACTCGAAAAATGTCCAACATGAAGGACTTAGGATCGGGGAAGTAGGACGTCGGATGAACTCGAAGGTAAAATCACTCAAACAAAGTGTGTATCGAAAGTAAACGTAGGTTGAAGTTTGGCTTACTCTCAATCTGTCCCCCACCGTCCTCTCCTGGCCCCTATATATAGGTGGCCAGGTCTCAAGGAACGGGAGGGATCCGGTACGTATTACAATATCGGTATACGACATGAACTCGTATCTCAACTTGGTTACACTTGGGCCTAGCTTGGCAGGCCTCAGGGGTACTCAACTAACGGGCTCTATTATCTATACCCTTGTTAGATAGCTTGTCACCAATAAACTGTATAACCCATAGTCTATAACAATGCCTAAACCTATGATACCATAATCCTATATCAACCCTATTGAGGCAATTAAATATTTTTAACTTTGCATTTAGTCCAAAGGTTGATGCATGTAACCTTATTGCCTAAGAGTGATCATTTTGTGTGGAAATTAACAACTTCCAGAAATTTTACAGTTAAATCAATGTACGCGGACCTAATGAATGGTCATACTAGATTTCTTCGTAAATATCTTTGGAAGTTAAAGGTACCTCCAAAGATAAAGTTCTTTATGTGGTTCCTGTACAAAAAGGTCTTGCTAACAAAAGATAATTTAGCTAAGCGAAATTGAAATGGTTGTAAAAAATGTGTGTTGTGTGATTCAGTGAAATCTATTCACCATTTATTCATCTCTTGTCCCTTTGCTCATCTTGTTTAGAGAGTTATAGAGTTTACCTTTAATTTATCACCACCAACTAATATTACAAATTTGTTTGGTAATTGGTTGAGTGCGATTGTAAAAGAAGACATGGCACGTATCCGGGTTGGGGTGTTTGCTTTGCTTTGAACTTTGTGGAATTGCAGAAAATGACTTAGTTTTTAATAAGACTGGTCATGCTATTTTTTTACAGGTTATCCACAAGACTACGTACTGGATCCACGCATGGTCTTTCCTTCTCCCGGAGGGGCAGCGGGAGTCTATGGATTCTGGATGTAGCCGACTGGAGACGGTCGCACGGGCTATCTACAGCCAGGCTGGCTGGCGGCATGCTAATAGAATAGATGTTGCTTAAGATCTTGCTATTCATCTTTCGTTGGCTTATCTTTGTCGCCACTTTGAGTAACCCGTGATTTGTAAACTTTTCGTACTACTATTGCTACTATAAAACTATGCAATAAAAAGGCTGTGTGCATCTATTGATGCAGAGGCTGAGATTTCTTGCATGTTTGGCGTCAGACTTCACCATTTGCATGTTCAGACAAGTTGGACATCGTTTAAATGTTGCGCCACATACTCTTGCTCGATAGGGCGAGCCTTCTTTTTTTAATATTTTTGTGGATGTTATCTATTAGGGATATAATTTGTAATGATGTCTTCTGATCAATAAAGCGCCATAATTCTCAAAAAAAACTATTGTATTAAAACTTTGGTGTAAAGGGGAAATGGGGAATACAATGTGGCTATTTTTTATAGATGAAAATTTTCACTTGCATTGCACCATCATATACTTGAGGAAATAAAACTTAAAAATCCATGGCAATGCACATGCATTAAACTAGTAATGTTTAAGAATGATAAAAAAATGAGAATTTCTTAAACTTATAAATGTACTTTAAAAATTAATAAACTAATATGCTACTCAACCTTACTTTAAAACTTGGAAGTTATTTATCTTACTCAAGTAAATCACTTAATAGTAAGAAACAAACCCAAAGGACTCAAACCCTAAACTATTCATGCAAGACACATATAGACCAACCAACATGGTTAAGTACGGGGTAGAACGCTTGAATATCATACCATATGCATAATAGGATATTTAAACATTCTTCAAGCATTAGCCCTTATCGGACTGATGATGCTATTCTTGGAATCAAAGCTTACGATGACTAGAAGAATGTTGATTGCATAATAGTAATACTGAAATTAGGAGGCAAGTTCAATCTTGCTTGTCTTTGATTACTTCATAAAAACTATTCAAAAGCATTAGATTATCACTTGCATTCAAAAGAAAAATGCCCTTTTCAAGAATATGAAATGACCTATGTGTGGTGGGCAAAAGAAACATGGTTGGAATACCCGTGGTGGAGGTTCTATTGTACTGGGAAAGCAGAGCAAGGACTAAGAACAAATGTTGTTAGTGATTCTTTCACTGTATAGACCGCACTGACCACTGATCCCAGTATGGGATGGGTAAGTCAGGTGGATCTTCTTCCTTTTCATATGTCATCGGATGTTAATGTTGGGATGTAATCAATAGAGGAAAACAACGGGTCGGATCCCGTAACATCCCCATCATGCACTACAGGGTGAAGACTTAGGTATCTTAGAAGGGACACTAACTGAGTATAGTTCTTGCACCAAAACTTGTTGCAAAGGGATTGGCGAGTATTTAGATCGGGCCTCATACATGGAAGTTTGAACAGGTAGGCCACTCGACTGTGCAACATGGATAAAGTCATCTCTGGGAAAAGCAGTTTACCTCTGCAATGTATAAAAATGTGACATGTTGCTTAAGGCGATAATCTGTTGCTTGCAACTTAATACCCAACGATTACTCGGATGACATCCGGTGGGTGGATTATTAGTCATAGATGCAGTTGGATTATGGTCTATGTATTATGTTGTAATGCCCAAGTAAATCTCATAGTGATACTCATGACATTTGTATATTTTCTTTATTCTGTCAATTGCCCAACTGTAATTTGTTTACCTAGCATGTTATTTATCTTATGGAGAGACACCTCTAGTGAACTGTGGACCCCGGTCCATTCTTTTGCATTCTTATTACCGTTTACTATTTACTCGCATTATTTACATTCTCGCAAACTACTATCTTTTACCACATGATACGTTTAATCCTTTGTTTACAGCAAACCGGTGAGATTGACAACCTCACTGTAAGTTGGGGCAAAGTACTTTGGTTGTGTTGTGTGCAGGTTCCACATTGCTACTGGTGCAAAGCTACGCCCCATATAAGGCGCCATATATAAATTGTCTGGAGCTGTCGCCAAGCCAGCGAGCATCAACCTTCGGAAGTTGGTTCTTTCTCCTACTGGTTCGATAAACCTCGGTTTCATACTGAGGGAAAACTTGCTGTTGTGCTCATCATACCTTCCTCTTGGGGTTCCCAACTGGGTGCCTAACAAGCACTATCAAGCAATTTTTCTGGCGCCGTTGTTGGGGAGAAAGAGAAATTCTCTAAGGGGAGTCTCTCGCTTCCAATCTTTTACTTTGTTATTGTTTTGCTTTACTTTATTTTTGCTTGCATCTTTTTATCAAAAATACAAAAAAAAATTAGTTCTTCCATAGTTGTTATTTTTGCTTGTCTGCTTTTACTTTTGCTAGAATGGGTACTCATGAGAACACCAAGTTGTGTGATTTTACTAGCACCAACAACAATGATTTTATCTGCACTCCTATTGCGCCACCTGCCCCTGAGGCAATTTTTTATGAGATTAAACCTGCTTTGTTGAATCTTGTTATGAAAGAGCAATTTTCTGGTGTTAGTACTAATGATGCTGCAGCTCATCTCAACAATTTTGTTGAGCTATGTGAGATGCAAAAGTATAAAGATGTAGATGGTGATATTATTAAGCTTAAGTTGTTTCCTTTCTCTTTAAGAGGGAGAGCTAAGGATTGGTTGCTATCTTTGCCTAGAAATAGTATTGATTCTTGGGTTAAGTGTTGATACGTCTCAAACATATCTATAATTTTTGATGCTCCATGCTTGTTTATACACCATTTGCTTTGTGTTTTGTTACACTTCGTGGCATTTTTATGCATTTTCCAGAACTAACCTACTAACGAGATGCCACAGTGCCAGTTCCCTGTTTTTTTTTGCTGTTTTTGTGTTTTAGAAAAGCTACACAGGAAATATTCTTAGAATTGGACGGAACAAAAGCCGAACCTCCTATTTTTCTCGAAGCGAGACGAAGTCCGAAGATGAGACGGAGGGGGGCCAGGGGCCAGCCACACCCTAGGGTGGCGCGGCCCAGGCCCTGGCCGCGCCACCAGGGGGTGAGGCCGCCTAGTCCACCTCCCGACGCCGCCCTTCCGCCTATATATTCCCCTCGATGGGAAAAACCTAAAGCCCCGATCAATTTTCCTCGAAACATACTGCAAGCCGCCGCCGTCGTCGATGCGAGATCGGAAGGGTCCAGAAGCTCTTCCCGGCACTCTGCCGGAGAGGGGAATCCCTGGCGGAGGCCTTCTCCACCACCATAGTCGCCTCCGTAGTGATGTGTGAGTAGTCTACCTTGGACTACGGGTCCATAGCAGTAGCTAGATGGCCATCTCCTCCACCATGTGCTTCATGTTTAGATCTTGTGAGCTGCCTATCATGATCAAGATCATCTTTGTGTAATTCTACATGTTGTGTTTGTTGGGATCCGGTGAGTATTGGTACTATGTCAAGTTCATGTGCTGAATTATTATCTTTATGTTATTTATATGTTGTTTATGATGTTGCATGCTCTCCGTTGCTAGTAGATATCTTGGCCGAGTAGATGCTAGTGACTCCAAGAGGGGGTATTTATGCTCGATAGTTGGGTTCATGCCTCTAGTAATCTGGGGGACTGACAGAAACCTCTAAGGTTGTAGATGTGTTGTTGCCACTAGGGAGAAAACAACATTCTTGTGTTCAAGGACATTTGTATTGTTTATATTATGCACTTTGCTTAATGCAGTTATCCGTTGTTCGCAACTTAATACTCAACGGGTGCTCGGATGACACTTCGAGAGTGGATTATTAGTCATAGATGCAGTTGGATTACGGTCTATGTATTTTGTCGTAATGCCCAGAGTGAATCTCATAGTGATCCTCATGACATATATACGTTATCTTTATTCTATCAATTTCCCAACTGTAATTTGTTTACCCAACATGTTGTTATTTATCTTATGGAGAGACACCACTAGTGAACTATGGACCGCGGTCCATTCCTTTTACATTGCTATTACCGTTTTACTTTTACTTGCATTATTTACATTCTTGCATATTATTACCTTTTACCACTCGATACACTCAATCCTTTGTTTACAGCAAACCGGTGAGATTGACAACCTCATCATAAGTTGGGGCAAAGTACTTGGTTGTGTTGTGTGCAGGTTCCATGTTGCTGCTGGTGAAGAAGCTCCTACGTCAACTACGCACCAGTATTTTTCTGGCGCCATTGTCCGGAGTGTCGCAAAGCTAGCAAGAATCAACCTTCTGAATTTTGGCTTTCTCGTACTGGTTCGATAAACCTTGGTTTCACAACTAAGGGAAACTTACTGCTGTGCTCATCATACCTTCCTCTTGGGGTTCCCAACTGGGTGCCTACTATGCACCATGAAGCAATTTTTTTGGCGCCATTGCCGGGGAGAAAGAAGATTTCTGCAAGGGGAGTCTCTCACGCTCAATCTTTTACTTTGTTATTGTTTTGCTTTACTTTATTTTTGCTTGCATCGTTTTATTGAAAATACAAAAAAATTAGTTTCTTTGATAGCTTGCATTCCATTACTTTTACTTTTAGTTCATTATGTTGTTCTCTAAGTATGCTTTGGAGGACCTCTCAGTAGGTAGTGGTTCTATCATTGGGAAAGGTAACATCGAGGAGTTCTTTAATCATGTTAGAATGCATAAAGATGTTGAGGATAGATCTTTAGCTGAGCTTGCTCCTAGTTATGAAGTTGCTGCTACTTATTTAGTTCACATGTTGGAGGCTAGGTTTGTTAACCTTAATCCTTTTATGCAACAAATGTTTCTAAAGCTTCATGATATCGAAGACTCCGAAAAGAAATATTTTATTTTGGAGACTTTGCGTAGAGAATTTAGAGATGTTGTTATTGAAGCTAGGAAAGTTTTTGAGCGTTTTAATATGCTTGGCTCATGTGTAGAGGTTGTTGGTACAAACAAGGAAGAAATCAAAGTACCAATACCTTGCAAACTTGTAGGATTGCATGAAGCTTTGGAAAAGAATTTTGATTGGATTTGTCCTGAAAACCCTTTTGATGAAAGTAGTGAACCAAAGAGTGTTCACAAAGGATCTTCAAAAACTCATTTGGATACAATTCAATTCATTGTTGAAAAGACTTCTGCAATTGATCTTAATGCCTCATTTGAAAATACTTGATTTCCACTTTCTCCGCCTAGCTCAAAGGCGTTAAAGAAAAGCACTCTTGGGAGATAACCCAATGTCTTCTTTTCAGTACTTTTCTTTTATTTGAGTCTTGGAAGTTATTACTATTGTAATGACCTCTCCTTATCATTTTTTTATTTCGTTGTTGTGCCAAGAAGAACCTCTAATTTGAGGGAGGTAAGATTTGGGGAAGTTGCTATCTTGAAACAGATTTCGGTGCTGCACTGTAAAAATTCGTGAAAATTCTCAGAATATCTTTTTGATCTGTGATTTCTTGTGCATATGCCCAAGGTTATTTCCAAACTTTCATTAGTTTTTCACTTTTCGATTTGAGCAACAGAAGGTCCTCGAAAAAATCGATCTTTGCCAGCTGTTCTGTTTTGATAGATTCTGCCACTATTTGTGTTTGCCTCTCGATCGCTTTCTTTTTGAGTTCTTTTGATCACGGGACTTTTAAGGAAGTTGCTATAGTAGCTTATGCTTTAATAGTTGGTATATTTGAGTTTGAAACTGAACCAAAAGGGTTGATCTACTATCATGTTTATACTAAAGTTGCTAATAGAATTGTGTGAAATTTTGTATGAAGGAACTTTTCAAGTGTAGGGAAAGGAGAGTAATGAGATGAGATGAAGTATGGACAAGAGATCAAGCTTGGGGATTCCCATGTCACCCCAAGAAACATCCAATAGGTTCAAGCGTCAAAGCTTGGGGATGCCCCCGAGGCACCCCTTCTTCATCGGCAAAAATCAGGTCACCTTTCAAGACACTATATTTTTATTGCTTCATGTATTATGCATTTTTCTTGGAGCGTCTTTACTTTTACTTTCAGTTTTCTTTTCTTTTGTTTTCTGCAATAAATGGTTGGAACCCAACAAATTTCTTTTGGAGAAGACATACTTTGTTTTTTATTGCCAAGAACACTCTATTTTTCACTCTTATCGTTCAACGAGTGTTCTCTTTTTCTAGAACTGCGTTTAGCTTTCGTTTTTTGCCTTGATTTTTGTTCAGATCTTGTTATATCTTTGCATCAAGGTGTATTTAGACCTCTGGTCTATGTTGGTTTTCATAAAAAGTGTTGTTTCAAAAAGGTTTGAATGGTGTTGGAAAAGAGAAAAAAGTTTCATGCCAAAAGTGGTACAAAAGGGAGCTTGTTTAGACTGCGGCTTAGAATTTTGCATGCCAGGCTTGATGTCATTTTGATAGTATTCTTAGTAGTTTTTGTTGTAGCATGACTTGTCTCAAATTACTGAGATTGCTTAATGTGCCTTTGAAAAAAATCATGCATTGTTTTTGTTATATGGGAGCATGTTATTGTGGTTTTCTCCTTTGATGCTTTATTTTGGTTGACTCGGCACATGCTTACAACATGTTTGACTCTAACAAAGTCGCCATAAGTCTCTATGATCATTTGGTTTTTGACTTGTGATACCACTTTATGCTTCGGTTAATGATGTTTTATCGCTATGCATGATTATGGCCGTTATTGCTCTCTTAGTTGGTCGCTGCCAGTCTTTTGCTAGCCTTCATTTTATACTAAGTATTAGATCTACTCATACATCCAACTCCCAAAAACCAAGTTTGCCAATGTGTCCACTATAAATTCCTATGCATGGTATTTGCAAGCCATTTTAAGTAAATTTTCATGTGCTACCTTTCAAAAAACCTTCAAAATACTTCTCGTTTTGTGACACTGTTTTCAGCTCATGGGGACATAGTGGTCGGATTTGCTATCTTCCATATTGTTTTATTCCAAAAATAAAAAAAGGAAAGAAAAGGAAAGGAAAGAAAAAAGGCACTCCTCCATGGTATGTGAAAGTTGGTGGGCACCCAATGGAATCGGTTAGCCATGATTTGTGAAAGGAAAAGGTGGGGAGGAGTGCGAAGCATTATAAAAGAGCACCAAAGTGCCAATTTCTCTCTCGAAAATTTGCTTTGTATGGAAGATAGTAAGAACCCCATTGCCAGTCGTTGATAAAGACAACCACCTCTCAAAACCAATTTTTATCTCTCTGTTTTACAAATGAAAAGCTCTAGCACATGTTTAATCACTGCTTCCCTCTGCGAAGGGCATTTCTTTTACTTTTATATTGAGTCTCCACCTTCTACATTTATGCACCGTCTAAGTGAGCATAGTTGCCATTCTGAGTTTAATGTGCATAGTCCCAAAGTTTATCATTGATTGATTCATGATTTTGGTTTTGCTTGTTCTTAAATTATTTGTATCTAGTCGCCCTCTTAAACTTGAAGGTGTCATATGCATTTATGTTTTGCTATTCCATGAAGGACAAGCTGAAAACCACTTTACTATGTTTTTCTATATGATTTGAACACACGTTTGACTTTCAATGTTTCATTACTCATGATCTTTCGTTTGTGTTACTTTTCATGTTATAACATGGCTGCTAAGTTTTATTGTCAAGATTATGTCTCTTATGCCCATGTTTGAAGTACTTTGATCCCAGCACTCAAGGCTTTACCTCGTTGATCAAGATTGTGATGGTTCATGTTACCTCAAAAATTATTATTTTGTTATCACTTACCTACTCGAGGACGAGCAGGAGTTAAGCTTGGGGATGCTTGATACGTCTCAAACATATCTATAATTTTTGATGCTCCATGCTTGTTTATACACCATTTGCTTTGTGTTTTGTTACACTTCATGGCATTTTTATGCATTTTCCGGAACTAACCTACTAACGAGATGCCACAGTGCCAGTTCCCTGTTTTCTGCTATTTTTGTGTTTTAGAAAAGCTACACAGGAAATATTCTCAGAATTGGACGGAACAAAATCCGAACCTCCTATTTTTTCCGAAGCGAGACGAAGTCCGAAGATGAGACGGAGGGGGGGCCAGGGGACAGCCACACCCTAGGGTGGCGCGGCCCAGGCCCTGGCCGCGCCACCAGGGGGTGAGGCCACCTGGTCCACCTACTGATGCCGCCCTTCCGCCTATATATTCCCCTCGACGGGAAAAACCTAAAGCCCCGATCAATTTTCCTCGAAACATACTGCAAGCCGCCGTCGTCGTTGACGCGAGATCGGGAGGGTCCAGAAGCTCTTCCCGGCACCATGCCGGAGGCCTTCTCCACCACCATGGTCGCCTCCGAAGTGATGTGTGAGTAGTCTACCTTGGACTAGGGGTCCATAGCAGTATCTAGATGGTCGTCTCCTCCACCATGTGCTTCATGTTTAGATCTTGTGAGCTGCCTATCATGATCAAGATCATCTTTGTGCAATTCTACATGTTGTGTTTGTTGGGATCCGATGAGTATTGGTACTATGTCAAGTTGATGTGCTGAATTATTATCTTTATGTTATCTCTATGTTGTTTATGATCTTGCATGCTCTCCTTTGCTAGTAGATATCTTGGCCGAGTAGATGCTAGTTGATGCGTGGTGAATGACCAGCCCGTTGGGAACCCCAAGAGGAAGGTGTGATGAGTATAGCAGCTGGTTTTCCCTCAGTTAAGAAACCAAGGTTTATCGTTCTTGGAGAGGAGAGACAAACGACTGAAGGTGATGCTTGCTAGTTTGCGACAGCTTCGGACAATTTATATATGGCGCCTCGTCCAAGCTTTGCTTGCTAGCTGCAACGCGGAACCTGCACACACACAGCCAAGTACTTTGCTCCCAACTTACGATGAGGTTGTCAATCTCACCGGTTTGCTTGAAACAAAGGTTATGAGTGTATCGAGTGGAAAACAGTAAAAGTATGCGAGTAAAGTAAACAGTGCGAGTAAAGTAAACAATGCGAGTAAAGTAAACAGGTGTTAGCAATATGATGGAAATAGGACCGGGGTCCACAGTTCACTAGTGGTGTCTCTCCATGACGAGGGTTAACTCGACAAATGTCCTAGATGAAGGACTTAGGATCGGGGAGATAGGGCGTCGGATGAACTCGAAGGTAAAGTTAGTCGAAATAGGTATGCGTCGAAAGTAAACTTGGGTGTTTAACCTGGCTTGCTTTCAATCTGGCCTACACCGTTCCCTCCTGGCCCCTTTATATAGGTGGCCGGGTCTCAAGGATCAGGTAGGGTCCGAAACAGATTACAATATCGACATACGGTAGGAACTCGTATTCGACTATCATTACAATTGGGCCTAGCTATACGGGCCTTAGGGGTACTCAACTAACGGGCTCTATTAACTAGACCCTTGTCAGTAGCCCCTGAGATTCTACCAGAATTGCAGATTCAGGTTGAATCCCTAATCTTTAAATCTTTGACTTGATCAATTCTTCGACTTCTTCTTATCTTCAAATCTTTGACTTGGTCTTTCGACTTATTTTCATGATATTCTTTCGCAAGGGGTTTTGATGAACAAGCCTGACAACTCTGATGGATCAAGAGGTCAGTTAACTGCCGGAACAGATACTTGTCACCTACTTCAAATTCAATCCCCTTGGACTTGAATTCGGGATACCGGTCAAACCCACTCTTTTGCCGCATTTAGGACTTACAAAGAATGGATCCCAGTGATTCTCAGGGTACCCAGTGCGTCCACCAGGATTTTCTTCGCGTCGTAGACACGGATACATACCAGCAGAGCGCATCCATGTGCATATACCAGGTCACACAGGACAGATCCCGGGGTCTTACCTTCGTGATAAATCACGGCATTCGAGTTTCGTTGCGATAACGCAACTCGAGAATCTTATGTCGCAACCAAGTTTTTGACTGATAAAATTAAAGAATTTCGGACTTTAAATTAACTTCTTCGCTCCCGATGGGAGTAATCTCTTTGTATTTCGTCGACTATGTAGTCGAAGTTTGCATGACAATCTTTCTTCATCTGCACTATTGATTATCTCATCCTCTATCGGGTGCGCGCTCAGCGCTCCCGATAGGAGTAGCCCCCGAGGCTATGTTTGGATACTTGTAGTCAAGCATAGGCTCAAAGTTCAGTTCTTCTTCCTCCTGTTAACGTCTACTGTTTGCAAGCCCCCGAGTCCAAGTCGAGGTTTTCATATCGTGCGACCACAGTCTTCTCTTCTTGTTTTTTCTCTTTGGTATTATCGTCTGCTGCGTGCAGAATTTAACTCCTATTGTAAAATATGTTTACGGGCCTTGCTTTAGCATGGGGGCCCGATAATACGTGCTTATAAATAAAGCACCTTCTGGCAAGGGTAAAAACCCTAATCAGATTCCTCCTCCGCCGCATCATCTTCTCCCTCCATCTAGGGTTTTCCTAGCCTTTTCCTTTGTCCACATGGCTGATGCAGATGGTACCCATCTGAACCTTGGCTCTCTGGTGGCGCCGCGAGGTCGAGGTCGTCCTCGTGGAAGCAAGAACAAGAACAACGCAACTCCGGCCACCGCAGGGTCGTCACTGGCCGTTCCGGCCAAGCGTCATCCCGGCCGCCCACCTGGGAGCAAAAATAAGCCCAAAGTGACTGGTGCTGCCCCAGGTTCAAGCACCACTCCTCTTGCTGCTCCCGCTGCTCCTCCCAGAATCTTTTCCTTCTTTTGCATTGCTATGGCACAGTGCCGTGAGATTCAGCGTCTTCCGCTGAATTTCACCAAGTTCATGGATGGGCGGGAACTACGGGAAGCGGTTCTCCGTGAACAGTCTGGTAGTGGGACTCCATACGAGGTGGATGTTTGGTATGATGGCGACGGCAAACAGTACTTGAAGGGTGGCTGGTCACAATTTGCAGAAGACCACGACATCCACCAAGGCTTCTTCATGGCCTTCGACTTCCACATCAGCACGTCGAAGTTCGACATGAAGATCTATGACGGCACCCAGTGCCAGAAGAAGTACGAAGCTGAAGTCCACTTCCATTAGGATCTTCTTTTTATGTAATTTCACTTGACAATGTCCTTGCCGCCGTGTTTTGCTAGTACCATGAAAACAAGTCACTATTCTGAGGTATGCTTGAGATATATCGGGTTCTTTGCGAACCAATTGGTATGAAGAATATCGGGTTCTTTTGTGAACCAAATTGTTTGAATATTATCGGGTTGTCTGCACAACCTTTATAGTGAAAAAGGTCTCCATGTCGCGATAGAAATCTCGTTCGTACGACCCGAGGGTTTAAGCCCCCGAGCGGAGAAGTAGAAATACTTGTACAATTTTGTCGAGTTTAACCCAAAGAACCCGACCTATGGCCTCATGTTCTGGGTTCAGAAGGTTAACTCGAGTTTAATGATACCACTAGATTCATTCTACGCGTAAAAACGTCGTAGCTGCTCCGCATTCCACGGATTACTCTCGCCTTTTCCTGTCTTCTTGTCTTGTAGTCGATATGCTCCTCCTGGAATTACTTCTATGACGATGTAGGGTCCCACCCAAGGGGACTCCAATTTGCCAGGTCTGTCTTGCCTGAGTCGCAAAACTAGGTCTCCCACCACAAAGGATCGTGGACGAACTCGACTACTGTGGTAGTTTCGTAGACTCTGTTGATACCGTGTGGCTCTTTCTAATGCCTTATCCCTTGCTTCATCTAGTGCATCAACATCGTTTTGCAGTGCTTCTGTCGATGTTGTCTCGTCGTATGCCGTCACTCTTGGGGCCTCGTGTGTAACTTCGACTGGAAGCACGGCTTCTGCACCATGGACCATGAAGAAAGGAGTTTCTTGAGTTGCTGCGTTAGGCGTAGTTCTTATGCTCCAAAGAACGGAGGGCAACTCTTCTACCCAAGCGCTCTTGGCTTTCTCGAGAGGTGCTAAGAGCCTCTTTTTTATCCCACTACATATTAGGCCGTTGGCTTTTTCAACTTGCCCATTTGTCTTCGGGTGCGCCCCAGATGCGTATTTGAGCTTGATCCCTAGTCCTTCGCAATAACTCTTGAATTCCTTTGAAATAAAATTTGTCCCGTTGTCTGTGATGATGCTATATGGTACACCAAAACGGAATACTATTGACTTGATGAAGCTGATTGCTGCTATAGAATCTTGAGTTATCACCGGGGCCGCTTCCACCCACTTGGTAAATTTATCGACTGCCACTAGCATGTAGACATGTCCTCCTGGCCAGGACTTGTGCAATTTTCCCACCATATCGAGGCCCCATTGCGCAAAGGGCCAAGACAATGGTATTGTTTGTAGCTCTGCTGCTGGTGCATGCGGTCTGGATGCAAATCTTTGACATGCTTCACACTTTCGAACTATGTCTTTTGCGTCTTCGATGGCTGTTAGCCAATAAAATCCTGCTCGGAAAGCCTTTGCTGCTATTGCTCTGCTGCTAGCATGATGGCTGCACACTCCATCGTGTATGTCTTTTAGTATTGTTTGTCCTTCCTGGGGCATTACACAACGCTGCAGAACGCCGGTAATACTCTTCTTGTATAACTTCCCCCGCAACATGACAAACGCTTTCGATCTTCGAGTTATCCTCTTGGCCTCCACTGCATCTTCTGGTAATTGTTTATTTATCATGTATGCAAGATATGGCTGCATCCATGTTTCTTCTATCATCATGACCTCCTCTGGCTCCGACGTAGCCCCCGAGTCTGCTGCGGTAGTCGAACTTTTTCCACTTTTTATTGATCTTTCTACTATCTCTTCCCAAAATACTCCGGATGGCACGGGTGAGCACTGTGACCCGATATTTGCCAAATTGTCGGCTTCTTCATTACTATTCCTGCTTATATGCGAGACTTCGCATCCATCAAATGTTCCCTCGAGATAATGATATAAATTCTTGTAGGCCATCATGTTATCATTGATTGTGTCACACCTGTTCATAACTTGCTGGACAACAAGGTTGGAATCTCCAAATATTTTTAGGCGAGTTGCTCCACATGCTTTGGCCATCTTCATACCGTGCAACAAAGCCTCGTATTCTGCTTTGTTATTAGAAGCTTGTGGAAAGCTCATCCTTAAGACATACTTTAATTTGTCGCCATCGGGCGATATCAAGACTACTCCTGCGCCTGCGCCTTGAACTCTCTTAGAACCGTCGAAGTACATTGTCCAAGTACTGGATAAGTCTGGTGGTCCCGTGCTTTGCAGCTCCAGCCATTCTGCCGTAAAATCTGGCAAGACTTGTGACTTAATCGCCTTCCTTTTTTCGTACGTGATGTCCATGGGAGATAACTCGATTCCCCACAAAGAGACACGTCCTGTTGCTAAAGGATTGTTCAATATGTTCGATAGTGGCGCTTCATTGACCACTATAATTGGGTGGACCGCAAAATACTGTCGCAGTTTTCATGCAGTTGTGAAAACACTATATGCAAGCTTCTGATAATGCGGGTACCTCTGTTTTGTCGGAGATAATACTTCACTGATGAAATATACCGGCCTCTGGACGTCGTGCGCTTTTCCTTCTTCGCTTCTTTCGACTACTAATACTGTACTCACCACCTGATGGGTTGCGGCGATGTACAATAGTAGTGGTTCTTTTTCTTTTGGTGCGACCAGCACTGGTGGCGTAGAAAGCACTTTTTTTCAACTGTGCAAACGCTGCGTCTGCTTCTTCTGTCCATTCAAATTTATCATCTGACTTCTTCATAAGTGCATAAAAAGGAAGCGCCTTCTCCCCTAGTCGAGCAACGAAGCGACTTAGTGCCGCGACGCGCCCTGCAAGTTTCTGTACGTCATGTAGTTTCGTGGGTTTCCCCATTGTTAAGATTGCTTGAATTTTCTCTGGGTTTGCCTCTATTCCTCGTGCTGATACCAAGAACCCCAAAAGTTGTCCTGCTGATACGCCGAAGGAACACTTTGTCGGGTTAAGCTTAAGCTTGTACCTGCTCAGGTTGTCGAAGGTTTCCGCCAAGTCGCTGATTAGAGATTTCTCCTCTCTTGTGGTGATGACTACATCATCAATGTAGACTTGGATGTTGCGTCCTATTTGGCTTCCGAGGCAGTTTTGCATCATCCGCTGATAAGTTGCTCCTGCATTTTTAAGGCCGAACGACATTACTTGGTAGCAAAACACTCCGTAAGGTGTGATGAAGGCCGTCTTTTCTTCGTCTTCTTTCTTCAATTTGATCTGATTGTAACCAGAATACGCGTCCAAAAAGGAAAGCCTGGCGCATCCCGCTGTTGAATCGATTATCTGATCGATGCGGGGTAGAGGGAAGGGATCCTTTGGACAGTGCTTATTGAGAGATGTGTAGTCGACACATACTCTTTGTACGTCTGTGTTCTTCTTGGGTACTATGACTGGGTTCGATACCCAACTCGAAGTTTTGATTTCTCTGATAAATCCGGCATTTTCTAGCCTGTGCAATTCTGATGCTATCGCCTTCCTTTTAGGTTCATCAAATCATCTCAATGGTTGCTTGACTGGCTTTGCCTTGGGATCTACATTTAATGCGTGCTCGACGAGTTCCCTGGGAACCCCTGGCATGTCCGATGGACACCAGGCGAAGATTTCCCAGCGCTCACGGAGGAACTCGACGAGCGCGCCTTCCTATGCGGGATCCAAGTTCACCGCAATTGATGTCGTCTTGTTTGGATCTGTAGGGTGGACCTAGATTTTCTTCGAGTCCTGAGTTGTGTCGAAAGCCTGATCTGGCAGGGATCGTCCAACGTCGGGTAGCACATTATGATCCGTTTCTCCTTTTAACCTCTCATATTCCGCTGTCATGCCGAAGGTTTGCGCCATTCTATTGAATTCTCTGTCACATGTGTTGGCTACTTCAAAGCTCCCTTGTACTGTAATTGTTCCTTTGGGTCCTAGAATTTTTAGCGTAAGATACGCGTAGTGTGGTACTGCCATGAATTTTGCAAATGCTGGGCGCCCCAGGATTGCATGGTATTGTGACGGCCAGTCCATAACTTCGAATTCCAGCTTCTCTCTTCGGTAGTTGCCGCTACTGCCAAAGCAGACGTCGAGTTCTATTCTTCCCAAAGGGTAGTTTGCGGCTCCCGGTACTATTCCGTGGAAGGAGCAATCTGTTGGCTTCAGACTCGACAGCGAGATGCACATTGCCTTTAAGGTTCTAGCATATATTAAGTTTATGCCACTCCCTGCATCCATGAATACTCTTCCGATGTCGTATCCTCCTATTTGCGCCTTTAAAGCCATAGGCGAGTGGCCTGGCCTGGGAACTTTTCTCGGGTGGTCTGCTCTACTGAACTTAACTGGTTGATCGGACCACCGTAGGTACTCTGTGGTAGCTAGTGGTGATGATATTGCTAGGTTTACTTGCCTGGATATGCTCTTTCGCTCTTTCTTTGACTTGGGCACCGGTTGAATCATGGCTGATATGTAAACTTTTGACTCTAGGTGCCTTGGTAGCCTTTGCATTTGATATCCTTGACTTCTGTGTTTTTCTCCTTGCCTCCCTCCTTGGCTTGAGCCCATGGCGCTTTGCAGCCTTAGGAATGTTCTACAATCCTTCATCTGGTGATTTCAGACTCTTTTCCCGTCGAGATATGCGTAGTGGATTCGACAAGGTCCGTGTAGCATATCCTCGGCCGAAGGACCGGAGTATCTTGATTTTTCTACTCCTTTTGCTTGAAACCTCCTATTTTCATATCCTTCCTCTTCTTCTACTACGTAGCCTGCGGCTACCTGACTTCGCCTTTCTTGGTTACCCCTGCTGTGGTGTCATCTCCTCTGTCTACTTATTCTATTGACTTCTGGTGAACGTCCTCTTTTGTTGTTATATGCGTCCTCCCCATCAGCGAATTTGTTGGCTTGTTCCATTAATTCGGCTATTGTCGCAGGTCTTGTTCTTCCTATTTCCTCCACGAGATCTGAGCGACGAAGTCCGGCTGTGAAGGCGTCTATTGCTCGTTCGTCGGAGACGTCCTCTGCTGAGTTTTTGATTATACTCCAGCGTTGTATATAAGAACGTAGAGTTTCGCCTTTCCTCTGCACGCACGCCTTAACTTCCTCCAGTGATGCTGGGCGCTTGTATGTCGAACGAAAATTTCTTGCGAATTGACTTTCGAGTTCCTCCCAACTTCCGATGGATTCGTTGGGTAGGGTATTCAACCAGGACCGTGCTGCGCTGGTGAGGTGTAGCTGCAAACTTTGCATTGTAGTCGCCTTTGTTCCCCCCAATATCTGTACTGCCTGCAGATAGTCTGATAACCATAGGGTAGGCTCTGGTGACCCGTCATACTTATGCTGGTCGTGTGGGAGTTTGAATCCTTTGGGTACCCGCGTTTTGCGAACCCTGCGGGTAAAGCATAACGCACCCATCTCTTTATCGTCGTCTTCATAATTTTCTTCCCTCCAAGCATGACGTGATTTGTTTACTCGAGCTTGCGCTATTATATTTCTTGCGTCCTCTTTCCTCTTCTGTCGCCTTTCCTCTTCCGATGACTCGCTGTATTCGTTATCTGCGAAGTTGTATCTGAACTTCTCCTTTTCCTTGCAGCTTGTCGACTTTGTCTCTGGGCCTTTTTCCCTGATCTTGCTTTCCACTATTCCAAGACTTCGTATCGCGGCTTGGTGCATATCTTCTCGCGGGTCCCCAGGTTCTGGCCTTGTAGTTAGTAAATACGCTTGTGCTGCTACCAATGTTGCTTCTGGCGTTTCTTGTATGAAGTCGTCTTCCTCCTCTTCTGACTGTGGGGTAGGGCTCCTTGAGTACCTTTCTTCTTCGCTGCGCGCCGTCACCCCTCTATTGTGCTTTGGGTCTCCGTGCCTTTCTCTGCTGTACTCTGAATCTTCATTATAGTCTTCCCAGTACTCCTCCCTTGATACACTGCTATTGTCTTGAAAAACCATGTCTCTTTTCTCCCTTAGTTTCTTCCTGTGTTGGTATAATGCATGCTGATAGCCCATTAGAACTTTTCTTCTCGATCCTTCGGGTACTTCTGTACCATGATTGATAGCTGATTTAATCATTCTCCATTCGCCAGCCGAAACGTGGACTTTCTCCTTTTCCTTTTTGTTGTGTTCTTTCACTTTGTCGACTTGCTTGTCGACCTTTTTACTTCCTTCGCTGTTGTTTTCTTCTTCTGCTTCAGTGATAATAACGCATAACTGATGTACTTTGGAGACGCCGCTGCTTCCCCCGGCGGAGTCCTTTACGTTGTTGTGCGTCTGGCACGCTCTTTCTTCTGAGTCGAAATTTTCTCGAATTTTGTCGCCTTCTGCGATTGGTGCTTTTTCGAAGCTGACCGGCGAGTTTACCTCGCTGGAAGAGTCTTCTGATGATTCCAACGTTTCCTCTGTTTCGGGCTTGCTTGCCGACGGATCTGGTTTCATCGAATCCGAGAGGCGGGATGAACCCGATGGCCCGATAATGATGCTCAAACTTCCAATGGTTAACTCCATCTCTTGATTTCTGTCGAGTTCTGAACTGTTGTTTGCTAAAAGCGAAAAAGCCGTCGAATTCATGATTCCAGCGCCCCGATCCCCACGGTCGGCGCCAATTGATGAGGGTTAACTCGACAAATGTCCTAGATGAAGGACTTAGGATCGGGGAGATAGGACGTCGGATAAACTCGAAGGTAAAGTTAGTCGAAATAGGTATGCGTCGAAAGTAAACTTAGGTGTTTAACCTGGCTTGCTTTCAATCTGGCCTACACCGTCCCCTCCTGGCCCCTTTATATAGGTGGCCAGGTCTCAAGGATCAGGTAGGGTCCGAAACAGATTACAATATCGACATACGGTAGGAACTCGTATTCGACTATCATTACAATTGGGCCTAGCTCTACGGGCCTTAGGGGTACTCAACTAATGGGCTCTATTAACTATACCCTTGTCACTCCATAAGATAAATAACACATGCTGGGTAAACAAATTACAGTTCGGCAATTGATAGAATAAAGATAAACGTGATATGTCAAGAAGATCACTATGAGATTTACTCTGGGCATTACAACAAAATACATAGACCGCCATCCAACTGCATCTATGACTAATAATCCACTTGTGGCAAATCAATCCGAGAACTCCACAAGTATTAAGTTGCGAACAACAGATAATTGCATTAAGCAAAGTGTGTAATGTAAACAAAGCATATGCCCTTGAGCATATGAATGTTGTTTTCTCCCTAGTAGCAACAACACATCTACGACCTTAGAGGTTTCTGTCACTCCCCCAGGTTAAATAGAGGCATGAACCCACTATCGAGCATAAATACCCCCTCTTGGAGTCACTAGCAACTACTCGGCCAAGATAGCTACTAACAACGGAGAGCATGCAAGATCATAAACAAAATAGAGATAACATAAGATAATATTCAGTACAACAACTCAATCATAAACACCAATATTCATCGGATCCCAACAAACCAAACATGTAGAATTACATAATGGTGATCTCAATCATGTAGGGCAGCTCATGAGATCTAAACATGAAGCACATGGTGGAGAAGACAACCATCTAGCTACTGCTATGGACCCATAGTCCAAGGTAGACTACTCACTCATCGCTCCAGAGGCAAGCATGGCGATGAAGAAGACCTCCGGTGGCGATTCCCCTCCCCGGCAGGGTGCCGGGAAGAGCTTCTGGACCCTCCCGATCTTCGGGTCGACGGCGGCGGCGGATCGCGATGTGTTCTGGAAAAGTGATCGGGTACTTAGGTTTTTTTCGTCGGGGGGTCTTTATAGGCGAAGGGGCAATGTCAGAGGAGGGACCAGGTGGCCTCACACCTGGCTGGCGCGGGCCAGGGGCTGGCCGCGCCGGCCTGGCGTGTGGGACCCTGGTGGCCCCTCTCCTTCTCTCCTTCGGATCTCTGGAAGGTTCCGGGTAAAATAAGACTTCAGGAACTTGTTTCGTCCAATTCCGAGAATATTTCCTGTGTATCACTTCTGAAACACAAAAACAGCAGAAAACAGGGAACTGGCACTGTGGCAACTCGTTAATGTAACGACCCGCCTTTTACTAAAGGCAGAACTCCTGTGTTACTGTGCCATTCCCTGGATCAGTAGATAGCACCATAGTACAAAATAAGTAATCATTGCAATAGCATCAATATTACAACGTAATTCCAGTTACATAGGTCTTCAACCTTACGAGTACACAGCATAAAGCATAGTTGCAGTGAGCCTCCATTCTTCATCACGTGCCACAGGCAGACATGTTGGAATGTAGTCTCGAGATCCTACTCCTGGTTCCCTACTCGAAATAAAACCTGCACGTTTGAATATGCAGCCCCAGAGGGGTCAGTACAATGATGTACTGGCAAATGACACATATTTGGTGGCATTTTTGTGGAAAGACTATACTACATGACATTTGGCTGGTGGATCTCATAGGCTGATTTGCATAAAGCCAAATTTTATCCTATAATCAATTTTAATACTTTCTTTCAACAAATTTTATTTTTCAAGGGTCAAGACAACCCCCATACACTACATACTGGCCGGTATGTAGTTCTGGGCGCAACTCAACAAAGTTTGGAACCTCAGGCACCACCACCCCTCGGAGTGTATGGTCCTTAGTTCCTACCTAGGGGTTTCTAGACAGATTTTAGTCATTCCGAAGAGGTGATGAGATTATTCTGTACATTCCATGTCTAGACACTCAATTGTCCATAACCGAGGACACGGCTAATCGATTAGTTTTATACACCTTGCAAGGGTTGTGCACTTTCACCTTACGATTCATTTTATGCCCATACATAAAATGAAACGAGACCTTTTAGAAGGAGAGGACAACTAACTTGGCAAGCACCGTTCCCAACCTACAATTCAACTACCACCACTTCTTGCCGACAAGTTGTACTCCCACATTCTAATCAGTCAAGATAGAGCCCATAATGTCATAAGGCTGCACTGGAAGTACACTAAGCATGGAAGACATAGCCATCTCTTTGTTCCTGGGTGGCCATCCCGAGCGGTATTCTGTTCCCACATCCTCTTATGAGGCTTGCGTCCCAGAACCCACCTACCTCGCCTCATCTTATCAAACCATTCCACCCAGGTGTTTCATTTTAGTTGAAGTTCTTAACTTTTCACAAAACACTTTTCAAGTGATCTTAGCATGGCATCAATATTAACAAAGTATTTAGCATCCTATCAGGTGGGGTTTGAGGGGTAGCTACACACTACTAGGATCTAAGCATTTGATAAAATGGTTGAGTAAAGCACCTATCATGCATACTACAAGAGGTGAATATACTAATGCATAAGTAAAGTGGGTAGGGAACATGTGTGTCACTTGCCTTTTTGAAGATCACGATGTTTCGCTTCTCTCAACTAAGCACGTAGCTCTTCGCACCAACTATAGCACAGAAATAGCATACCATAAACAATCCATACAACACAATCAAACAAATAGACAAACGGAAGTGTTCGTTTAGCAATTTAGATTTATTGAGATGTTATGACAAGAAGGATATGGTAAAGGATCATGATTTGGGGAGATATGAATCGAAGAGCTTAGTTAGGATAGATCAATATGATTTGAGAGAGAATTGGTCTAGGCAATTATGATTGATGAAGTTTTTATGCTTTATCAAAGCATAAGAGTTTTAGGAATAGCTCATGTGAAATAAATTACACATTTGTGCAACTACAACACTATTGAGTAAATGTGACAACAATTACTCTTAAATAGTATGCATAACACTTAGACATTGGGTAAAAGATTCATGAAGTATTGAGTTACTCAATCAACTCATTTGCAAATTGAATAGTTCAATACATGAGACAAGATTAAGTAGGCATTTGGATTGGGTATGAATGATTGATATTTGAGGACATGGCTCAAATGGTTCATTGATCAACATGGTGTATAACACATACTATGGTACGGGTTATAACAACACCACCTTAATGGAACCTAAGTTTGAGATGAATTCATATTCTACTCAAGTAGCACAATTGCAATTTGAATATATATATATGAATTAGACAAGATTTAATGAGTGAGATCTTTATGCTTTATTAAAGCATATTGAATCTTGTAATATCTCATGTGGGTAAATCACATAAGAGACAACATAGTGCAATAGCAATACTATTGAATAAGTGTGATAACAATTATTCTTAAATAGTATATATTACACTTAAGCTTTAGGCTAGGATTCTTGTAACATAGAAGTGCTCAATTAACTCAAATGCAAATTGAATAGTTCAATGTAAGGCTAAGATTGAGTAGACATGAATAAATGGCTATAGGTAAAGGATATGGTTTAGGAATGACTTATGTGAATAGATTCACAAAAGTATTGAATAATGCAACATAACACTACTGAATAAAGTGTGATAACACTTACTCAAAATAATATATGTTACACATAGGCTTGGGGTTGAATAAGATTGGATGTTATTTAGTATGATGGTTACGGATAGGTATGATCATGAGCTATGGTAGTAGAATTGAATTGACACCACAATAGCAAGATAGAATTCTATGATTGAGATGTATCACACTTTACTCAAATGACACATTTGTAATTTGAATAAGTGAGTACTATGCAAGATAGGTCTAAGTAAATATGATCTTGATCAAGATGTTATTTAGATGGATATGGCATTGGATCAAAGTGATCTCAAGATGATATTTGATAGCTATGTATGATCATAGGATTTTCTAAAGTAGAAGGGATCATTGATTGAAATAGAAATAAGATTAATCCATATAGGAATACTCAAATTCTCATATTAGAATTTGAATAATTGTGAAGTGGTTCAAGAAATTATGGGAGTGATGCTACTGGATAGCTTGCAGTAATACAAAGTCACGGCAATTGGAATCACTCAAAAATAAGTTATAGAAATTAAATTATCACCGAAATAGTGATTTGGGCAAATTTGAATGCACAAAGTGTGTGCACGTATCAAATTTGGATTTTCTTGATCCTATGATGTTCTACAAGTTGAGAGGATTCCAGAGACTACAAATTTGTAATTTTTGGACACTTGGTTCAAAAGATATGAATTAATCATGCTAACAGAGAGTTTGATTCCAATTTGAATATAGTTTCAAATTTATCCCATAAAATATGAATTATTATTGTACTTCTGGATTCTACCAGTCTCAAGGATTCCAACGGTATCTTATTTGCAAATTTTGGACTTACAGAAGATTTTATATTGATTTTACAAGATCAGTACAGAATCTGAGATTTGGATTTCGAATTTGAATTCATTTAGACGAGTTTGACTGGGGGCTGATCCTGGGCGTGACGCGTGGCGCGTTGTGATTCGCCCGTACCGCTTCGGGCGGATCGGCACCGTGGGCCGTTAGATCTGGATTAGATCTAACGCCTCAGATCAGCCCATACCGATTCGGTACTGGTTTCTAATCCTAGCTCTTGATTTCAGATCCGACGGTCAGGAGAGGGTGAAGAAGAAGCTCACCGGAGAGAGGAGTTTTCCGGCGAGGGACGGCACTGGAATTGGTCGGCGGCGGGGCTCTGGTGGTCTCCGGTGGTGATGGACTCAACGACGACGCGAAGGAGAGTACGGCGAAGACGATGGGGTTGGTGGCGTCGCGGATTTCTTCCTGGGACCGCGTCAGGGTGCCGCCGGAGAAGCTACAGGCGCCGGTAAGATGCAGAGGAAGATGGTTTCGTCGATTCGCTGCACGGTAAAATACCCGGGGGCTCTCAGAGGATGCGCAAGGAATTTAGAAGGAGAATAGGACAGGAGAGGGGGCGCGGGGCTTACTATGTCGCCGGAATTTGAAGAAATCTGGCGGCGGGAGCTTCGGGTTCCGGCGAGGAATTTCGTCAGCCTTGCGGCGATTTGAGCGAGGGAAAGGAGGGGGAAAGGCAGAGGGGGTCGAGGCCTTCTTATACGCGTGGTCGGAGCGTCGATTAAGGCAGGCAATAAAGTGTATTGAAGAGGGGTGAGGAGTTACTGTGAAGGAAACGGTCACCGGCGAGATCTCCGGTCTGAGGTTGAAGACGACCTCGTGCTGACGAGGGGGTCCCACCAGTCAGCCGGGGTGAGAGAGAGAGATACCGGTTCGGGCGGGGTTTAGTTGGGCCGCGGGTTGCTTCTTCTACTGGGCCGAAACGGTGCCTTCGGCCCTTTTCTATTTTTCCTTTCTTTTCTTCTTTTTCTTTTTCTGTTTTCTTATTTCTTTTATAAATTTTGCATAACTCCTTCAAATCAATCCAAACCACTTTCAGAAGTTTTGTAAAATTCAAGGCAAGGTTTTAAACCAACAACAAACATGTTTTCACAACCAAAACAAGATATTTATTAAAAGATCTTAATTGAGTCTAATGGCTTTGCTTGCATAAAATAATAGAAATAGAGTTTGAACTCGAATCTTCCTAAAATAGTAAAATAATAGTTTATAAAATAATGATTGAGAAACACACTCAATCATAGGTTTGTAAAACAATCTTTATAAATACTTTTGTAGTTCATCTCTCTGCAAGCAGGCTTGCATAAAGTTGAATAAAAGCAAGAGAAAATAATATTTTGATTTTTGGTTTTTCTCAAGGAGGTTCTTTAAGAGAAAATAGAAAGTTTAAAATACTTTTCTAATAAATCTTTCAAATAGACTCAAAAGTTTTAAATCTTTGCAAAATTCCAAACATCTCAAGCACAACAAAAACAAAAATTTCCCCCCAAAATTTGATAAAATCTTGGGTCGTTACAGTTAATAGGTTAGTTCCGGAAAATGCATAAAAGTGCCACGAAGTGTAACGAAACAGTAGGAAAATGGTGTAAAAACAAGCATGGAGCATCAAAAATTATAGATACGTTGGAGACGTATCAAGCATCCCCAAGCTTAACTCCTGCTTGTCCTCGAGTAGGTAAGTGATAACAAAGAATAATTTTTGAGGTGACATGCACCTACAAAATCTTGATCATATATGTAAGCATTTGTGAGCTGGGATCATAAGAACTTAAAACATGGGCATGAAGATATAATCTTGACAATAAGAACTTAGCAACCATGTTGTAAACATGCAAATGAACACAAACAAAAGATCATGAAAATGAAACAATGAAAGTCAAACGTGTGTTCATCATAAGGTAAAACATACAAATGGTTTTCAACTTGTCCTTCATAGAGAGCAAAACAATGCATAGGACACCTTCAAGTTTAAGAGGGCGACTAGATACAAATAATTTAAGAACAAGTGAAACCAGCAATATGAATCAATCAATGAAAACTTTGGGACAATGCACATTATACTAAGAATGACAACTATGCTCTCTTAATGGTGCATAAAGATAGAAGGTGGTGACTCAACATAAAAGTAGAAGAAAGGCCCTTCACGGAGGGAAGCAGTGATTGCAAGTTTTATAACCTTCAAAAATTATGGTACTTACCGGCTTTGAGCTCTCATTGCCCCCATCATAAGCATCTTGAATGGTTAAAGTTAATGCGAGAACAATTATGATGCATATGCTTGACAAATCATAAGTTGAAAACCTCGTGCCCCATGAATACGAGTACCCAAACCTCATGCTACTTTACTTAGAGTCCCAAGCAAGGCTCTTGTCATTGTAAATATATGCATATCATTGAGAACCGCCAATGGGGTACCTCCGTGCCCGATGACATGGAACAAGCCCACACCAAAATGACAGGACAAGCAGACAATGAACACCTCGACATCTCTTTTATTTGCCTTTTGTTTAGCTTTTTATTGTGAGATGCGTCGTCGTATGTTCACCATGGGTATGCTGCAAATTTACACCATGAATTATGCATGGCTTAGATTGGCGGCCCGGCATTTACCTAACACATATACAAACTCCATGATCCCCACAAGATTCCCAATTCATTTCACACCGCGGGCATCCATAAACAAAAGATCACGATATCAACTCAAATAAGAAGTGCAATGTTGAAAGCTTGCCCATGACAACATGGCTGGGCTAGTCTCCAACTTACAACTTGCAAGCATAACAACTCAACATAAGAGACCACAATGTCAAATTTTTAAGAACAGGAAAAGTAAAGTGTGCCTTCCGGTTCGTGAGAGCTTTACTGACCGAATTTCGCATAACACTGGTAAGAGTTTAATTTGAAGAGAAAATAAAAACAAGTCAAATTTACTTGGAATAGCAAATTGCTAGTAGGTATGTATGGTGGACACTTTGGAAAACTTTGGCTTTTAGGAGTTGGATGCACGAGTAGAGCTCATACTCAGTACAAGGCGAGGGCTAGCAAAAGACTGGGAGCGACCAACTAAGAGAGCAATAATGGCCATAATCATGCAAAGCGACAAAGCGACATTAAAAGAAGCATAAGATGGCATCAAAAGTCAAAAACTAAATGATCATGAAGGCTATTGGCGACTTTGTAAGAGCCTAACATGTGTGAGCATGCGCCAAGTCAACCCAAATAAAGCATCAAGGAGAAAACCAAAATAATGCTTCCATACAATAAGAACAACGCATGATTTTTTCAAAGGCTCATTAAGCAATCTCAGTTATTTGAGACAAGTCATGCTACAGCAAAACCACTAAGCATACTATCAAAAAGACATCAAGCATGACATGAAAAAGCCTAAGCCACAGTCTACACAAGCTCCTTCTTGTACCACTATTTTGCACAAAGCTTTTTCTCTTTTCCAACACCATTTGAAATTTTTAAAGACACCTCTTTTGATGAAAACCAATAAAGATCAGAGGCAAAAATACACCTTGATGAAAAGATATGACAAGGTCTGAACGCAAATCAAGGTGAAAACGAAAACCAAAAGCAGTAGCAGAAAAAGAAGAACACTCGATTTTTAATAAGAGTGAAAACTAGAGCGTTCTTGGCAAATGAAAATCAAGGCAACTTCTCCAAAAGAAACTTGTTGGGGTCCAACCATTTATTGCAGCAAACAAAACAAACTAAACCAACTAAGAAAACTAAAACAACTGACGCTCCAAGAAAATCACATAGTGCATGAAGCAATAAAAATATAGTGTTTTGAAAGGTGACCTGATTTTTGCCGATGAAGAGGGGGTGCCTCGGGGGCATCCCCAAGCTTTGACGCTTGTACTTGTTGGATATTTCTTGGGGTGATGCATGGGCATCCCCAAGCTTGAACTTTTTTCCATTCCTCAACTCATCTCATCATTCTCCAATCCCTACACTTGAAAACTTCCTTCATACAAAACTAAACACAAATCTATTAGCAACATTAGTGTAGCATAACATATAATCAACCTCTTTTTGCTTCAGGTTTCAACCCAAAACCACCACATATATAGCAAATACTACTGTATCAACCTCCCCAAAAGTTCCGTGATCAAAAGAACTCAAAAGAAAGCGATAAAGTGGCAAACACAAATATTGGCAGAAATCTGTCAAAACTGAACAACTGACAAAGGTGGAATTTTTGAGGGGTTTTCTGTTGCTCAAATCAAAAAGTGTTCAACTAACGAAAGTTTGGATATAACCTGGGACATATGCACAAGAAATAGCAGGTCCAAAAGATATACAGAGAATTTATACAAATTTTTACGGTGCAGCACCAAAAACAGTTTTAGGACAGCAACATCCCCAAATCTTTACCTCACTCAAATTAGAGGCTTCTCTTGGCACAAAAACAAAATAAACAAGATAAGGAGCGGTCATTACAGTAGTAATGACTTCCAAGACTCAAATAAAATAAAAAGTACTGAAAATAAAACATTGGGTTATCTCCCAAGAGTGCTTTTCTTTAACGCCTTTGAGCTAGGCGCAGAAAATTGCGAATCAAGTATTTTCAGAAGAAGCATTAAGATCAACTGCAGAGGTCTTGTCAATAAGGCATTGTATTTCATCCACATAAGTTTTTGAAGACCCTTTGTGATCACGCTTTTGCTCACTATTCTCATCAAAAAGATTTTCAGGACAAATCCATTCAAAATTATTTTCAAAAGCTTCACACAATCCCAAAAGCTTGCAAGGTATAGGTATTTCGGCCCCTTCATCATTTGTACTAATAACCTTTATAGGTGAACCGAGTTTATTAAAACGTTTAAGAACTTTCCTAGCTTCAATAACGATATCTTTAAATTCTATGCGCAAAGTTTCCAAGATAAAAGCTTTCTTTTCGGGATCCTCAATTTCATGAAGCTTAAGGAACATGTATTGCATGAAAGGATTAAGACTAGCAAACCTAGTTTCTAACATGTGAATCAAATAAGCAGAAGCAACTTCTGTCGGGGGGATGACCCCCGGTAGGGTCAAGAGACTAGAAAGATACAAGGAATATAGTTGACTTTATGTTGGTTGACCAAGGTTGGGTCTGGCCGGAATATAAGAGCGTCGGTCAGACCGGCATATAAGTGTATCCCGGCTAGAGCATAGATATGCCGGTATAGCCGGGATATTTACTGAGAGGTGCCGGCATATGCATAGATATGCCGGTCTAACTTATTTGATGTGTTGTGCAGGAGCAGAGAGGCCGGATTACCCGACCTTCGTAGGACGTTGGTCCGGCATATAGGTCCAGGATATGGCCAACGGTCATATCCGGGATACATAAGTCAACCAAGGTGTCACGTCCCTACAATCAAGGAGAGGTTCTGCGCAGTATGGAGGGACATCATGTTGACAGGGTGCACAGTGGAGGTTTACCTACCCTCACTGTGCACAAGTACAGCCCTTACCTCACAGTGGTAAGGTCACAGTCCAAGAAGTACAAGGTACAGCGATGGTGAGTCCCATCGAGAGCAATCAGGGAGAAAGTCAAGGGTCTCTGCCTTCGTCAGCCTGCCCTATTTGGAATGTAGTTGGTGTCTCCTGGTCTCGGGTGACCGTTGTAACCCTGGCCACCACTATATAAGGTGGCACAGGGAGCCCGAGAAAGAGGTTGGTCCCATAGAGTTCCTAGACTTAGCGGTTCATCTTCCTCCTCTAGTTGAGAGCTTGGAAGCGCCATTGTTGTGTACTCCATCGATCCAAATATATAACCAGTAGAGCAGGAGCAGGGGTGTTATCTCCTTACGAGAGCCCCGAACCTGGGTAGATCTGTGTTCCTTTCTGTCGTGCTTTTCAGCTCGTTCCCCTCTCCCAAATCCTCTAGCATCTAGTTCGGCCCCCATTTAAGCCATCCCATGGCATATGTTGTTTCACCACGACGACATTTGGCGCCCACCGTGGGGCAGATCGATATGCTGGGCGGGGTGTTTATTCGGACGGGGTCTGTGATAGGAGCTTCGGGAGTGCGCGTGGTCTCTGGCCTCGTCCAGAGGCTAGGCTCGCTCAGCTTCATCAGTGACAACGCCGGATGTCTCGGCGGCCGGCCATTCCCCAGGGATGGCCGGATCATGTCTTTCGGTTCCCACGAGGTGTACGTGGGGACTGAGAGAGTTTGCAGGGAAAATGTGCTGGTGGCGGCGGATCCTCCGTCACATCTGCTGGCTTACGCTGGGCGTAGCGCTCGCCCAGTAGAGTCGGCAGAGGTGATGATGGCTAGCGCATCCGTGCCGCCGGCTGATGGTGCCGGCAAAGCAGCAGCAGCGGACACTCCCCCGGAGCCGCCGAAGGCCAAGAGGTCGGCGCGTCCTCCATTGGAGCGCGTTGAGAATCTGGCCGGCACTTCCGGCGTGCCGGCTACGGGGCAGGTGCTTCTTCCCATCATTGATCGGCTTCTTGAGCCGGTGCGATCCGGCGATGATCCGGAGCAGGCAAGGGAGGTCCTGGAGGGATCTCGCCAAGCCCTCGTCGATGAGGCCCTGGGCATGCACTAGGAGCGCGAACGGTTTAACTGGCAACTCCGTGAGTATGAGGCAGCACATGGTTTTACTCCTGTGGTAACCCGGCCTAGCCGGATAGAGGAAGTTAGAACTAGAGTTAGAGATCTTAACACTGAGCTAGGTAAAGATGCTAAGGCTAAGAGTCATACTGCAACTAGTGCTGTGCCTAAGGTAGTCTATAGCTCACCAGTGAAGAACCTTAGAGCAGCAGCAGAGGTAGCAAAGGACTTATCTAGTTTATCCGGCGAAGCACTGCGTGAGCAGCAAGCCCGGCTTAACCATCTTTTGTCTGAAGCTACCAAGCAGCAGGAGGCCTTCAAGAAGGCGAACCCAGGTGCCGGGGCATCCCAGTACGTTGTGTCGGCAGGAGGTGCCGGTGCGAGGTCGAAGGGCCAAGCTTCATCCCCGCATCCGAGCGTCCGGCGTGCCGGAAGTGTAACCTCTGGCCGCCGGGACAAGCAGATTCAGGTGTATCATCCGGCAATCGCCGGAAAGCAAGCAATAGTTCAGAAGAGTGCCAGCCAAGCTAACAAAAATGTCGGCAACAAGGAGGCTGGTCAGAATGTGCCGGCCGGGCAAGGAGCAGTTTCGGCCGGTGGTGGCCGGAGTAATAGTGCAGCTCGGCGTCAGCAGCAGGGTGCCGGAGGTGCGGTGCAGCAGCAAGGGGCACTTCAGCCGAGACATCGGGAAGATGATGGGAATTCCGCCCTTGCCAGGGCGGGATATCAGCAGCAGCAGCAGTATCAGCAAGGCCAGCAGAACGAGCAGTGCCAGCCAGAGCAGCAGCAGCAAAAGATGATCGCAGGTCCAATTGCATCCCGGCTTGGACCTCGGTCCTTGGCAGCAAGTGACGCGCGCTTCAAGCTGGACAGGATTCACCAGTCAGAGTTGGTGGAGAGGCAAGGAGCTCCGGGTCCTATGTGCTTTGGACCCCGGATCATGGGTGAGCCGGTACCTTACTATTTCTAGCTCGCGCGTGGCGCAAGGACATATAACGGCAGTACAAAGCCGGAAGATTGGTTGGAGGATTACTCCACTGCAGTAAACATCGCCGGAGGAAACCTCAGGTGGGCGGTACGGTATGTGCCGCAAATGCTAGAAGGACCGGCCAGGATATGGTTGAATAATCTGCCGGCCGGAAGCATCAACGGCTAGGTTGATTTCGAAGAGCAGTTTGTGTCAAACTTCACCAGTACATACAAGAGGCCCAACCGTCCTCAGCAGCTGGCTAACTGCCGGCAAGGAGTGAATAAGACAGACCGTGACTACCTGACCAGGTGGTGCACCTTGCGCAATTCCTGCGAGGGAGTTGTGGAACAGCAGGCCATCATGTGGTTCGCTCATGGGTGCCGGCATGGCACCATGTTGTGGCAAAAGCTTCAGAGGGAAATGCCGGCCACGCTGGCCGAGACAATCAAGATTGCTGATAGTTATGCTCTGGGAGATCCTATGCAGCCCACCCTTGATTCACAAGGACAGGGTCAGACCCAGGGGAACAACAATAACACCGGGAGACCGGGGCAATTCTACCGCCCTGATAACCGGAACAAGAGGAGAGATGAAAGGCCGGATTACCGGTATGGAACGGCACAAGTGGCAGCTGTGGAGGAAGAGCAAGGGGGCGCCGGCAGTAGCCAGTGGCCGAGATACGAGGGCTATCAACAACCTCAGCTACAGCAGCAGCAGCCGCAGCAGCAGGCGCAGCCCTTCCAGAAAAGAATGTCTGGATCAACAAGAATGCCGGCGGAGCCGCCGGTCAGAAGAAGCAGTGGCCGAAATATACGGTGGGTTTGGCCATGGACAAGCCTTGTGTGTTTCACACATTCCAGCCGGGTAAGCCGGCAAATCATCTGACCAGAAACTGTTCATGGCTGGACGACATATTGGCCGGTCGTGCAGGTCCGTTTGGGCCGGCTAGACCACCTATCCCGGCAGCCCCATCGCCATTGACAGGTGCGAATACAGTTGCAGTCCCGCCCAGGCCGGTTAATCCCGGGAACCAGAGCAATGCCGGAAATGCCGGCGTAAATCAAGTAGACCAGAGTTATAATCTGGAATACTGTGCCGGAGGCCCAGGAGCGGGCCGGAATGAGTACAAGGAGCATGATCAGAGCTACATGGTCTTTGAGACCGAAAGAACAGACAAGCAGAGCTTGTACCGGCGGTGTTTGGAGGTGAACGCCGTTATGTCGGCAGTTCCGAAGTTGATGTACTGGTCTGACCAGGCCATTGGCTGGGACAGGGCAGATCATCCCAAGATCATGCCAAACCCCGGTGGATATGCTCTAGTGATGGATCCGACATTCGTCGGGCCGGCAAGCAACGTGAGGTTCAGCAAGGTCCTCATTGACAATGGAAGCAGCATCAACATCATGTATCGTGATACGATGCAGAAGTTGGGCATCAAGGAGAATATGCTGGAGCCAAGCAAGACCATGTTCCACGGCATCGTGCCAGGGCTTTCGTGTGCGCCGATGGGCAAAATCCGGATAGATGTCATGTTTGGCAGCCGGGATAACTGCAGGGTGGAGAACCTCATGTTTGAAGTGGTGGATCTGGATAGCCCCTACCATGCTTTGCTGCGTAGGCCGGCACTGGCGAAGTTCATGGCCTCTACTCATGTGGCCTACCTGAAGATAAAGATGCCAGGGCCAAGAGGGGCGATTACCATCATTGGCGATTACAAGCGTTCGATGGCATGTGCTACAGCCGGGTCTAACTTGGCCGAGACTCTGATCATTGCAGAGGAGAAGAAGAGGCTTAAGCGAGCAGTGGAAATTGCTGAGACAGTCGCGGCCGGCAAATCTATGCCGGGCATGACAAACCCAGGTGGCAGTGCTTCTTTTCAAGTGGGCAAGGAAGTCAAAAAGGTGCCTCTGGATGAAGTTTTCCCGGAGCGCCATGCCCTCATCGGGGTAGGTTTGGACCCCAAATAGGAAAGCGAGCTCATCAGCTTCCTCCGTGAGAATCGGGATATCTTTGCATGGTCTACTTCAGACCTGCAAGGCGTGCCGAGGGAGTTGGCTGAGCACGCACTGCATGTAAGACCGGATGCTAAGCCGGTGAAGCAACCGCTCCGGCGGAATGCGGATGATAGGAGGAAGGCAATATGGGAGGAAGTGGCCAGGCTCCTAGCCTCCGGCTTTATCAAGGAAGTACTACATCCGGATTGGGTGTCTAATCCGGTTTTGGTGGAAAAGAAGAAGGATGAGCCCGCCATAGTAAAAGTATGGCGGATGTGTGTTGATTACACCAACTTGAACAAGGCATGTCCCAAGGATCCATTCCCGCTCCCTCGGATCGATCAAGTGATTGATTCCATAGCTGGATGTGAACTGTTATCATTCATAGATGCATATTCTGGTTTCCACCAGATCCCTTTGTATGAGCCAGATCAAATAAAGACATCCTTTATTAACCCGTACGGGGCTTATTGCTATCTTACTATGCCGTTCGGTTTAAGAAATGCCGGCGCAACTTACCAGAGGTGCATGCAAAAGTGTTTGCATGACCAAATAGATAAAAATGTGCAGGTATATGTCGATGATGTCGTCATAAAAACTAAGGAGAGCAAGACTCTCATAGATGACCTCAGGGAAACCTTTGCAAACCTAAGGAGATTCCGGATGAAGTTGAATCCGGCTAAGTGTACCTTCGGTGTGCCGGCAGGCAAATTGCTCGGTTTCCTGGTTTCCAGCCGGGGTATTGAGGTGAATCCCGGCAAGATTCGTGCCATAGAGAGAATGAAGCCGCCGACAGATTTGAAGGAAGTGCAGAAGTTCACTGGGTGCCTCGCATCCCTGAGTCATTTCATAAGCCGGCTGGGCGAGAAAGCTTTGCCGTTATATCAATTGATGAAGAAGTCCGACACATTTGTCTGGACAACGCAAGCAGATGCAGCTTTCAAGGAATTGAAACAGATGTTGTCAACAGCGCCGGTGTTGGCATCCCCGATGCCCAGGGAGCCGATGTTGCTCTATATAGCGGCGACCAATAGAGTTGTCAGTGCAGTGGTAGTAGTAGAGCGAGAGGAAGGAGGCAAAACCGTGCAGCGGCCGGTATATTATTTGAGTGAAGTCCTTTCCACCTCGAAGCAAAACTACCCTCATTATCAGAAGATGACGTATGGTGTCTATATGGCGGCCAAGAAGCTCAAGCATTACTTCCAGGAGCATCCAATCCGAGTGGTGGCCGAGGCCCCTATCTCGGAAATCATAAGCAACAAAGATGCCAGCGGCCGGATAGCCAAGTGGGCAATAGAGCTTTCACCATATACACCTCGGTATGATAAGAGGGATACAATCAAGTCCCAGGTGTTGGCTGATTTCTTCATTGACTGGGCCGAGATACAATATGAGCCACCATTGCCAGATGCAAACTATTGGAGGATGCATTTTGATGGTTCCAAGACAATACATGGCCTGGGTGCCGGCATAGTTCTCAGTTCACCCAAGAATGACCAATTGAGATATGTGTTGCAGATTCATTTTGTAGCATCAAATAATGTGGCGGAATATGAGGCACTTGTGCATGGCCTGAAGGTATCCAAGGACATAGGCATTCGCCGGGTTATGTGTTTTGGTGATTCCGACTTAGTGATTCAGCAGTGTTCCGGCATATGGGATGCCCATGATGCAAACATGGGATCCTACCGTTTCCTGATGCAGCAGTTGGGTGGTTACTTCGAAGGTTGTGAGTTCCGGCATGTTCCCCGGGCTCAGAATGAAGCAGCCGATACATTGTCCAAGCTGGGATCTTCCAGAGATTCAATCCCGCCCGGCATTTCGCTGGAGCATCTGAGGAAGCCGTCAATCAAGCCCTCGCCGGAGTCATCTTCCATTTATGTCCCGCCAAGCCCGGAGGATGCAGTTCCGATGGAGACAGATGCCAGAGCCGGGTCAGATAACCCGGGGACTGATCTCTCAGTCCCGGGGACTGGGCTGACATATGCAGTAAGTGCAGTATTCCGGAGCAGAAATAAAGGCAAGGGTAAGATGTACCAAGAGGTTGTGCTGGTATACCCGGGGACTGCTCCGGCATACCCGGGGACTGATCCCTCAGTCCCGGGGACTTCGTAGCCCATGGATATCGATTATGTGTCGGTCGAAATGATGGAGATAGATCAGGCAGTGTTCACTGTCAGGGAAGTGCCCTCATGGGCACGTCCTATCATGGATTTCCTGGTAGATGGTCAAGTGCCAGCGGATGAAACAGAGGCACGCCGGGTTACAAGGAGATCCAAGGGATATACTATCATAAACAAGGAAATATACAAAAGAAGTGCCACTGGAGTATTGCAGAGATGTGTTGAGTCTGCGGAAGGCCTGGAGATGCTCCGGGAAATTCATCAGGGGGAGTGTGGTCATCATGCTTCATCCAGAGCATTGGTGGCAAAGGTATTCCGGCATGGGTTTTATTGGCCAACGGCACTACAGGAGGCCGAAGACTTGGTCCGGAAATGCAATGGGTGTCAGATGTATGCCCACTAGATTCATCAGCCGGCGTCAGCTTTAAAAACTATCCCGATAACCTGGCCCTTTGCTGTTTGGGGCCTGGATATGGTCGGGGCTTTTAAGCCGGCAAGGGGAAAGATGACCCATATCCTGGTCATGGTGGACAAGTTCACCAAATGGATTGAAGTGAAGCCCATAAGCAAGTGTGATGGCCACACAGCAGTAAAATTCTTAAAAAACATAATCTTAAGATATGGTGTTCCCCATGGCATCATCACTGACAATGGGTCGAACTTTGCCCAAGGGCCATTTGCCAGATTTTGTGAGGAGGTGGGAATCCGGCTGGACATTGCGTCGGTCGCTCACCCTTGTGCCAATGGCCAAGTAGAAAGGTCAAATGGACTAGTGTTATCCGGCATAAAACCCCGGCTGATAGAGCCACTGGAGAAAACTCCGAGATGTTGGCTAGATGAATTGCCAGCGGTGCTTTGGAGTTTAAGGACAACTCCGAATAGGTCAACAGGCTATACACCATTTTTTTCTTGTGTATGGAGCAGAAGTTGTGCTTCCAACAGATGTAATACATGATGCACCAAGGGTGGTGCTATATACTAAGGAAGAGGCTAAAGAAGCCAGGGAAAATGATGTTGATCTGCTGGAAGAAGCAAGAGACATAACACTGTCAAGAACAGCAGTATATCAGCAGAACCTCAGACGCTATCATGCGCAGAAGGTGAATCCAAGGAGATTCCAAGAGGGAGATCTAGTACTCCGGCTAAGGCAAGGCACAGAGGGCCGGCATAAGTTAACTCCTCCATGGGAGGGGCCATTCATTGTGAGCAGAGCTCTGGACAATGATGCCTATTATCTTATAGATGCGCAGGCCCCCAAGAAGGACAAGGTGGACATGTCCGGAGAAGAAACCAAGCGACCATGGAACATAGCTCTACTCCGTCCCTTTTACTCCTGAGCAGCATAATGTATGTATTTCCATTTTGCTATGTGTGCCGGCGCTTTAGGCCGGCACAAGACTAATGAATGAAATGTCGGCATCCCGAAGAAATCGGGCACTGCCCCCGAGATATATCGTCGTTTATTTTTTAGTTTTTGTTTATATGCCAGCTAGCTTGATTTGAATGTTTCCTATGTCGGCCTAGTAGTGTGTCGGCACCAAAGGCCGCTCTTCGACTCAGCTGCTGTCCGAAACCCGGCTTCATGGCTAGCAAGAGTAGATGCCGGAGATTGTCTACACATGGAAAACGGCTAAGGAAATATAGAGCAAGAGAACCGACATTTATGCTGTTGCTAAGGATAAAACTTGAAATGTCGGATGATTTGAGGTCTAAGTTTCAAAGTTGAAGTACTGTATGTTTAATGAAGCAACCTTGAGGCTCATAAGTCAAAAGCCAAAAGAGGTAGACAAGTAGCGAAGGTTGTGGAGTTAGGGAAACAGGAAAACAAACTCGGTGACTTAGCCAAAAGATGATCCGGCATTGATAAACAAGAAAACCAAGTTAAAACTTGTTTAGATAGCAAACCAAAGGGAAATTAAACGTATATATTACATCTGCACCCGGCATACCGGGGATCTGATAAAGCTTAGAGTTTTTGATGCAAAGTTCAAGGGGCAGGAGTGGAAGCAGAGCCGCCGGCAGGTGGAGCGGTGGTGTTGTCGTGGTGAAACAACATATGCCATAGGATGGCTTAAATGGGGGCCGACTAGATGCTGGAGGATTCGGGAGAGGGGAACGAGCTAAAGAGCCCGACAGAAAGGAACACAGATCTACCCAGGTTCGGGGCTCTCGTAAGGAGATAACACCCCTACTCCTGCTCTACTTGCTTTATATTTGGATCGATGGGGTATACAACACTGGTGCTTCTGAGCTTTTCTGCTAGAGGAGGAAGATGAACTGCTAAGTGTAGGAATACTCAGTGACCAACCCTCTCTTAGGACTCCCTGTGCCACCTTATATAGTGGTGGCCAGGGTTACAACGGTCATAGGAGACCAGGAGACACCAACTACACTCCAAACAGGACTTGCTGTCGAGGGCAGACGCCCATGACTTTCTCCCTGATTGCTCTCGATGGGACTCCCCTTGCTGTACCTTGTACTTCCAGGACTGTGACCTTACCACTCTGAGGTAAGCTTGTACTTGTGCACAGTGAGGGTAGGTAACCTCCACTGTGCACCCTGCCATCATACCCTGCTACCATGCTTGGATGTTTTCTTCCTTGATTGTAGCGATGTGACACCTTGGTTGACTTAAGTATCCCGGATATGACCGTTGGCCATATCCTGGACATATATGCCGGACCAACGACCTATGAAGGTCGGGTAATCCGGCCTCCCTATTCCTGCACAACATATCAAAATAGATAGGCCGGCATATCTGAGTATATGCCGGCACTCCTCAGTCAGTATTCCGGTTAATCCGGCATATCCAAGTATCAGCCGGGATATACATATATGTCGGCCTAGCCGATGCTCCTATATTCCGGCCAGGCCCTTCCTTGGTCAACCGGTATAAAGTCAACCATGAGCCTTGTACCTTTCTAGTCTCTTGACCCTATCGGGGGTCATCCCCCCGACACTAGTCCCCGAAGCTGCCGAGGTTCCCCAGTCATAACTGTGGAGCCTTGACAGGTTCAACATATCCTTTTTTCATCATACCCCAGTTTTTCGTTATAACCCGACGATCAGATTATATGCCGGGACATCTACCCCGTATCCCGGCCACTGTTCCTTCTCCAAAAGATATTCCGGCCGGTCCCGCGGGTATTTCGGATGGAACACATACACCGGGCAGTTATTCCGACATATAGACGAGTCTTCCTCGAGAAGCCACGCCTGACAGTTTGCATCGAAACTTGCAACTGCCCTGCCACCTCGAACGGTCACACACGATGTGACGGTTCACAGTGCATTTATTCCCTGCCATCATCATGGCCTAGTGGCACGGTTACAGGAACCGCCGCCCCACTCCGTGCCGCCACGTGGCGACTCACCGCAGAAACGGTCGTGGTAGTGGAACACTCCCCACGACCCCCACGACCGGCCTCCTCGGTATAAATACGGGGTGGGGGTAACTTGCTCTTTTTACCCCCACACAGTCTTCGTCTTCCTCAGATCCTCTGCCCCTTGCGCTTCGCCGCCGGACCAAGGAACCGAGAAGGAAAGCCGCCGCCGTCGCCCACCTGCACACCGGCGCCTCCGCTTGCCGACGTCCGGCGTCATCGTCGACGACACCGCCGCTCCTCTCTGCAACATTGCCGAGAGATCCGATCTTCCTCTGCACGCTCGCCGTCGTTCCACCACCGCCGGCCAAGCTTCGGTGAGCTTCTCTTTCTCTGTTCTTGTTCTTCATCCCTCCTGCCTCTTTGTAGGTATAGCACGATAGCCCTGCTAGCTTGAATCTGCGCTAGTTTCTCTGCTTGATGTCTCCTTAGCATTGCCAGTGATATCCCTTTTGTAGTTCACCGCTGTTCTTACGTGGGAATTATACCCATGTTTATCTCCAGTTTTAACTGCCTCAGTAGATCTTCTATTTCTGCTAACATTGGTGAGGGCGGTATGCCGGAGAGACTAACCTCCCTCTTTTCTCCGGCCTTGATAGGATTAACATCACGGGACTCCGGCTCTCACGCCTTGTTCCGGCCATTAAGATGGCATCTTCAAGCATGACGGGTACCTCGGCCTCGGAGGAAGATAACTCGGCCCGGGTCCAAGGACGCTCCGGCTGGGAGGGGTCGGAGGTCACTCCGGCCGACATATCCTGGGTCACCTCCACCAGGAGAGTACCGGAGGGAGTTGCATGCCGGCTACCGGCGGGAGAGACCGCGCCGGCACCCGAACCCGGCGAACGCGTCATCTTCATCGCTCACTTCGAGCGGGGTTTCGGCCTGCCGGTGTCGGACTTCTTTCGGGACATCCTCGACACCTACGATCTACAACCTCATCATATCCCGGCCAATGCCGTGATGATCCTCTCCGCCTTCGCTTCTTTTTGCGAAGGCTATGCCGGCATAGAGCCCTTATCCCAAGGCTGGGCGAAGTACTTCCAACTGCGGAAGCAAGTCATCCAAGAGCCGCCCCGGAGCAAGGATGAGCCGCAGGAGATAGCCCAGGAGAAGAAGGACCGCCCCATGACCCTATGCGGCGCGGCGACCATCATGTCCCGGAAGGGCTCGGACTTCCCCAAGGTGGAGCTCCTTGAGTCTTGCAAGAAGTGGCAGAAAAGCTTCTTCTACGTCAAGAACACCACCGACGAGGATCTGCTCAACCTGCCGCCATTTGTGGACGAGCCACCTTTGGCCATGAAGAATTGGACTTACAACCCGAAGAACTCGGTGATGCCGGTGAACGCGCTCCATCGGATTAAGGGCGAGCTCCGGGATGCCGGCCTTACCCCTCAAGATCTGGTGGCATGCTATATCAGCCGGCGCGTCTCCCCTCTGCAGCGCCGGTCGCACAAGATCTGCCAGATGAGCGGGCCCATGGACCCCACCCGGCATTCCACACATGAGCTGACTCCGGCCGACATTCTGCGGCGGATCAAGGACGTCTGCAAGTCCTCTCAGGCCACCTTTGCCTGGGGGCTAGAACCATATAGCCGGGATAGGCCTGCCCCGACGGTAAATCCTCTTGTCCGATATATAAACCCTATGTCCGGCACATAGATACTTAAGCCGACACATGTCTATTTACCGACACATATCCTGCTTGGCCCGAGGTATTGCTACTTGCCGCCATGTTCCCTTGTTTGATCATTTGACTTTGCTCTTATACAGAAATTCAGCTTCCAAGCCATGGAGAACTCCCGGATCAAGATCGCGGCGGACCGCACTGTTGCGGATGTTGAAGATCCGGATCACTGGGACAAGTTACCCCGGAGCACCCGTGCTGCAGCTGCCGCGGGTAAGGCCTCTTCATCCCGGCATTATACTCAAGACCGGAGTGAGATTGATTCTGATGAGGAGATCCTGATGTACTATGACCCGATGCCACTTGCATATGCCTTTCCAGAACCATCTATTGCTTACGCCTTTCCAATGCCGTCCTCAGCTATCCCGGACGACATGGTTGTCGACGCCGCTCCTCTGAACCAGGGACCTCCTTCCACCGGAGGTCGTTCCGGCCGGAAGCGAGGTGTGAAGCCCCAGCCCGACACTCCTCAGCAACCGAAGAGGCAGAAGGTTGGCGTGCCCATACCGAAGAAACGGAGACCTGTCGCCGCGGGGTAAGTTCCTTCTCCTTGTTTCATTTCCGACATATCTCTTGCCCTGATTACTAACTTAGTGTTTTCTCTCTTTCAGGGCTCCTCTTGCGCCGGAACAAGCTTCTGGCTCGAGTGGCGGCCCCAAGATCACTAAGCCGGCAGAAACTGCCACCTCCGACATACCCTTGGCAAGTCACACGACCTCCCCGGCGCCGGCATCTTCGCCTGCGCCTGACAAGACCACCTCCCGGCGAAGGACGTTCCTCCGCCGGAACAAGATACCTCTGCCCCCGACGTCCACATGGACTCGGGGGCTGAACAGGAACCCTCCGCTCCTGATGTCCTCATGGACACAGGAGCCCACCAAGAAGCACCAGACTCCGGCGCGCCCACCAGCAACGCCGGCACAACTGAAGACGCCGGCGCAAGCAACAAGAGCGCCGGCACAGACATCAAGGGCAAAGGCCCTTTAGTGCCGGAAGTCCGGACTATTCCGGATCCTGCTCCTGCTGGCCAAGATGCACCGGCCGCGCCGGAACAGCCCATGCCCAAGACTCCTTCTGTTGAAAAGACTCCTGCACCGGCCAAGACCTCGGTGCCGGCCAAGACCTCTGCCCCGGCCAAGTCCGGCACACTGAAGATTCAGCCGACCAAGTCTGGCACTCCATCTGCCGCCACTGCTCCTCCTAAGGCAGCGCCCCGGACCAGCTCTGCCCTGGCCCTGCACCTTGGCAGGGCAGCGACCCGGCCTGGCTACCGGCGCAACTTCTTCGACACTCCGGAACTTGAGGGCCGTGTCCCCCTGGAGACGAAGAGTGACCAAAGCCTCGGGTCTCTCAAGGAGCATTGTGTCCGGTGGAACGACACTGGCGACATGGACACAGCAGATTCCCGGAGCAAGAAGATGGCCGAAGCCGCGGCTACTGGCAATCCAGCAGATATTCTGGCCGCGAAACCCCTACCGATCGCCTGCGAGCTGCTCAGCCTCCAGCAGAGACTTCACCGATTGGCCGATGCCACCAACGTAAGTCCTTTCTACCTATACACATATCCCCAGTCCCCGAAAATGTCGGCTGTCCGGGATACGGACATCCGGGATTTTCTCATAGTCTTTTAGTTAGCTTCTTTTGAATTATCTGCCGACATATGAGCTCGATCTCAGCTTCAAATCCTAGTCACCGAGAGCTGGGACAGGTGCGCAGCACCTGTGCCGGGTCTTTACCTATTTCTCTTTTTAATTATTTTTCAAATCCTCTTGACCGAGATATAAGCTCAATTCGAGCTTCAAATCCTAGTCACCGAGAGCCGGGATAGGTGCGCAGCACCTGTGCCGGGTCTTCAATATCATGAACACTTCGTACAATCATCAATTGCACTGATATGCTAGACTTTTGTTAACAATGTTTTGAATCCTGACACTTTTGCAGCGCATGAACAACACACGCGCCGACTTGTACCACGACTTGGTGTGCGAGCATCGGAAGTTATCCGACGAGCATAGCAAGCTTCGGCTGGAGCTGTCCCAGAGAGGTAAACTTTGCCGACATACCGCTAGATGCCGGATATCTTTCCTCTTTTTACTTTGCAATACTATTCCTGCCGACACATAACCTTGTGCCGACATTCTTCAGCTGGCACTGAAGAACAAGTCGCCGAGCTTCTCAAGAGGGTGAAGGAGCTGACAGGTATGCCGAATTCTGCTAATTTTCAACTAGCATTTTGCACTTCAAATCCTTTAATCTTTGTCAGTGCTATCTATCTTTAAATCCTTTTAACTTCAAACTGATGCAGATGAGAAGGCTGGACTGGAGGCACGCCACCAGGACTGTATGTCGTCCGTGGATGTGGCCAAGCAACTGGATGACCGGGATACCGCTCACAAGGCTGAAGTTGAGCAGCTTAAGGGCCGGATTGCCGAGCTCCTGGAGGAGAAGGAGCAAAGGGAGGGCCAACTGAAGAAAACCCAGGACTTGCTCGTTTCCTCCGAGACTGATGCCTCCACTGCCCATGCCGAACTGTCCAGCCTGAAGGAGCAGGCGACCAAATGGGAGGTTATAGTCGCCCAGCTTAATGCCGACCTTGCCAGTAAGCTTCAAATCCTTTTTCCTTATCCTGCCCTACACACCATGCTCTCTTCCGGCATATTTTCCTTTTGCTAATCCTTATTTCTATTTCCCAGACATGTTCCCCGCTTCCGTCGAAGACGTTGAGAGGGCTCTGCAGTTGGATCGAGAAAACCGGGGTGTTCCGGTTGACTCGGCCAACTGGGACATGTCGGAGCAGCTGCTGGCTCTGCAATCCCGGAAGAACGCCATGACGCTCTACACCGAAGAACTCTTTTATGGCGCCCAGGAGGCATTCTCTGCCCTCTGGCCGGGACAAAGGACGCCCACTGATCCTGTTGATCTCGGCAACGATCTGCAGCTTGCCAAGGTTCACCTCCGGGAGTGGCGGGATTCCGGCGCGAGGGTAGGAGCTGATGAAGCTCTCAGCTACTTCCTCTCCTGGTATGAGAAAGCAGACCTGGAGACTTTGCGCACTGTGCGCGAAGGATCGATCTGGACCACGGATCCGGAACACATCCGGCGTCGGCAGGAACTGGCCCACAGTTATGTGGACTATGCCGACACCGATGTCTTTGTCCGGGACATCCGTGAGCCGGAGAAGACAGCGGAAGACGCCGCCAAGGAAGCTGCTGATGCTGAGGGCTCGGACTCCAGCCAAGATGAAGGGGAAACCGAAGAGGCCGACACTGATGCTCCGGAATAGGCGTCTGTCCCGGGCGGAGGTGATGGCTCCATTCCATCCGCTGGATCCGGCACTCCCGAGGCCGACATTTCCACCGCTACAGCTCCTCCAGCCGGCGGTTCTGCTTCTGCCGCTGCTCCTTGACTTTGCAGCACAAATTTTTTTAAGTTTTATCAGATCCCCGGTATGCCGGGTGCAGTTGTAAGATATACGTTTAATTTCCTTTGGTTTGCTACCTGAACAAGTTTTATCTCGGTTTGCTTGTTATTAACGCCGGATCATCTTTGGATAAGTCACCGAGTTTGTTTTCCTGTTTCCCCAACTTCACAACCTTGGCTACTTGTCTACCTTATTTGGCTTTCGACATATGAGTCTCAAGGTTGCTTCATTGAACATACAGTACTTTAACTTTGAAACTTAGACTTCAAATCATCCGACATTTCAAGTTTTAACTTTAGCTTAATAAAAAATGTCGGTTCGCTTGCTTTACATTTCCTTAGCTGTTTTCCATGTGTAGACAATCTCCGGCATCTACTCTTGCTAGCCATGAAGCCGGGATTCGGACAGCAGCTGAGTCGAAGAGCGGCCTTTGGTGCCGACACACTACTAGGCCGTCACAGGAAGCATTCAAAACAAGCCAGCCGGCATATAAACAAGAACTGAAAATAAACAACGATATACCTCGGAGGCAGAGCCCGCTCTTCTGGATGCCGACATTTCATTCATTAGACTTGTGCCGGCACAAAGCGCCGGCACTCAAAGCAAAATATGGAAATACATACATTGTGCTGCTCAGGAGTAAAAGGGGCGGAGTAGAGCTATGTTCCATGGTCTCTTGGTTTCTTCTCCGGACCTGTCCACCTTGTCCTTCTTGGGGGCCTGCGCATCTATAAGATAATAGGCATCATTGTGCAGAGCTCGGCTCACAATGAATGGCCCCTCCCATGGAGGAGTTAACTTATGCTGGCCTTCCGTGCCTTGCCTTAGCCGGAGTACTAAATCTCCCTCTTGGAATCTCCTTGGATTTACCTGCTGCGCATGATAGCGTCTGAGGTTCTGCAGATATACTGCTGTTCTCGACAGAGTTATATCTCTTGCTTCCTCTAGCAGATCCACATCATTTTCCCTGGCTTCTTTAGCCTCTTCCTCAGTATATAGCACTACTCTTGGTGCATCATGTATTACATCTGTTGGAAGCACAGCTTCTGCTCCATACACCAGGAAAAATGGTGTGTAGCCTATTGACCTATTCGGAGTTGTCCTTAAACTCCAAAGCACTGCTGGCAATTCATCTAGCCAACATCCCGGAGTCTTCTCCAGTGGCTCTATCAGCCGGGGCTTTATGCCGGATAACACTAGCCCATTTGACCTCTCTACTTGGCCATTGGTACAAGGGTGAGCAACCGACGCAATGTCCAGCCGGATTCCCACCTCCTCACAAAATCTGGCAAATGGCCCTTGGGCAAAGTTCGACCCATTGTCCGTGATGATGCCATGAGGGACACCATACCTCAAGATTATATCTTTTAAGAATTTCACTGCTGTGTGACCATCACACTTGCTTATGGGCTTCACTTCAATCCATTTGGTGAACTTGTCCACCATGACCAGGATATGGGTCATCTTTCCTCTGGCCGGCTTAAAAGCCCCGACCATATCCAGGCCCCAAACAGCAAAGGGCCAGGTTATCGGGATAGTCTTCAAGGCAGATGCCGGCTGATGAATCTGGTGGGCATATCTCTGACATCCATTGCATTTCCGGACCAAGTTTTCTGCTTCTTGCAGTGCCGTCGGCCAATAAAACCCATGCCGGAATACCTTTGCCACCAATGCTCTGGACGAAGCGTGGTGGCCACACTCCCCCTGATGAATTTCCCGGAGCATCTCCAGACCTTCCGCAGATTCGACACATCTCTGCAATACTCCGGTGACACTTCTTTTGTACATTTCCTTGTTTATGATGGTATAACCTTTGGATCTCCTTGTAACCCGGCGGGCTTCATATTCATCCGCCGGCATTTGGCCATCTACCAAGAAATTCATGATTGGTCGTGCCCATGAGGGCACTTTCCTGACAGTGAATACTGCCTGATCTATCTCCATCATTTCGACCGAGACATAATCGATCTCCATGGGCTGCGAAGTCCCCGGGACTGTGGGATCAGTCCCCGGGTATGCCGGAGCAGTCCCCGGGTATACCGGCACAACCTCTTGGCAAATTTTACCCTTGCCCTTAGCTCTGCTCCGGAATACCGCACTCACCGCATATGTCGGACCAGTCCCCGGGACTGAGGTAACAGTCCCCGGGTTATCTGATCTGGCTCCGGCATCTACCTCCATTGGAACCGCGTCCTTCGGACCTGGCGGGACATAAATGGAAGATGACTCCGGCGAGGGCTTGATTGACGGCTTCCTCAGATGCTCCAAAGAAATGCCGGGCGGGATTGAATCTCTGGAAGACCCCAGCTTGGACAATGTATCGGCTGCATCGTTCTGAGCCCGGAGAACATGCCGGAACTCACAACCCTCGAAATAACCGCTCAACTGCTGCACCAGGAAACGGTAGGATCCCATGTTTGCATCATGAGCATCCCATATGCCGGAACATTGCTGGATTACCAAGTCAGAATCACCGAAACACATAATCCGGCGAATTCCTATGTCCTTAGACACCTTCAGGCCATGCACCAGTGCCTCATACTCCGCCACATTATTTGACGCTGTGAAATGAATCTGCAGGACATATCTCAATTGGTCATTCTTTGGTGAACTGAGAACTATGCCGGCACCCAGGCCATGGATTGTCTTGGACCCATCGAAATGCATCCTCCAATAATTTGCATCTGGCAATGGTGGCTCATACTGTATCTCGGCCCAGTCAATAAAGAAACCAGCCAACACCTGGGACTTGATTGTATCTCTCTTGTCATACTGAGGTGTATATGGTGAAAGCTCTATTGCCCACTTGGCAATTCTGCCACTGGCATCTTTGTTACTTATGATCTCCGAGATAGGGGCCTCGGCCACTACCCGGATTGGATGCTCTTGGAAGTAATGCTTGAGCTTCTTGGCCGCCATATAGACACCATAAGTCATCTTCTGATAGTGTGGGTAGTTTTGCTTTGAGGTGGAGAGGACTTCACTCAGATAATATACCGGCCGCTGCACGGTTTTGCCTCCCTCCTCTCGCTCCACTACTACCACTGCACTGACAACCCTGTTGGTTGCCGCTATATAAAGCAACATCGGCTCCCGGGGCATTGGAGATGCTAGTACCGGCGCTGTTGACAACATCTGTTTTAATTCCTTGAAAGCAGCCTCTGCTTGCACTGTCCAGACAAATGTGTCGGACTTCTTCATTAACTGATATAACGGCAAAGCTTTCTCGCCCAGCCGGCTTATGAAACGGCTCAGGGATGCGAGGCACCCTGCGAACTTCTGTACTTCCTTCAAATCTGTCGGCGGCTTCATTCTTTCTATAGCCCGAATCTTGCCGGGATTTACCTCAATACCCCGGCTGGAAACAAGGAAGCTGAGCAACTTGCCCGCCGGCACACCGAAGGTACACTTTGCCGGATTTAACTTCATCCGGAACCTCCTCAGATTTGCGAAGGTTTCCCGGAGATCGCCTATGAGAGTTTCACTCTCCTTGGTCTTTATGACGACATCGTCGACATATACCTACACATTTTTATCTATTTGATCATGCAAACACTTCTGCATACATCTCTGGTAAGTTGCGCCGGCATTTCTTAAACCGAACGGCATAGTGAGATAGCAATAAGCCCCGTACGGGGTAATAAAGGATGTCTTTATTTGATCCGGCTCATACAAAGGTATCTGGTGGAAACCAGAATAGGCATCTACAAATGATAACAGTTCACATCCAGCTGTGGAATCAATCACTTGATCGATTCGAGGGAGGGGGAATGGATCTTTAGGGCATGCCTTGTTCAAGTTGGTGTAATCAACACACATCCGCCATACTTTTACTATGGCGGGCTCATCTTTCTTCTTTTCCACCAAAACCGGGTTAGACACCCAATCCGGATGCAGTACTTCCTTGATAAAGCCGGAGGCTAGGAGCCTGGCCACTTCCTCCCATATGGCTTTCCTTCTATCGCCGGCATTCTGCCGGAGCGGCTGCTTCACCGGCTTAGCATCCGGTCTTACATGCAATGCGTGCTCAGCCAGCTCCCTCGGCACACCTTGCAAGTCTGAAGTAGACCATGCAAAGATATCCCGATTCTCGCGAAGGAAGCTGATGAGCTCGCTTTCCTATTTGGGATCCAGACTTGCCCCGACGAGGGCATGGCGCTCCGGGAAAGCTTCATCCAGAGGCACCTTTTTGACCTCCTTGCCTGCTTGAAAAGTAGCACTGCCACCGGGATTTGCCATGCCCGGCATAGATTTGCCGGCCACGACCATTTCAGCAATCTCCACTGCTCGCTTGAGCCTCTTCTTTTCCTCTGCAATGATCAGAGTCTTGGCCAGATTAGATCCGGCTGTTGCACATGCCATCGAGCGCTTGTAATCACCAATGATGGTGATTACTCCCTTGGGCCCCGGCATTTTCATCTTCAGATACGCAACATGCGTAGAGGCCATGAACTTTGCCAGAGCCGGCCTACCCAGCAAAGCATGGTAGGGGCTTTCCAGATCAACCACCTCGAACATGAGGTTCTCCACCCTGCAGTTATCCCGGCTGCCAAACATGACATCCATCCGGATCTTGCCCATTGGCGCACACGAAAGTCCCAGCACAATGCCGTGGAACGTGGTCTTGCTTGGCTCCAACATATTTTCCTTGATGCCCAGCTTCTGCATCGTATCTTGGTACATGATGTTGATGCTGCTACCATTGTCAATGAGGACCTTGCTGAATCTCACGTTATTAGCCGGCCCGACGAATGTCGGATCCATCACCAGAGCATACCCGCCGGGGTTCGGCATGATCTTGGGATGATCTGCCCTGTCCCAGCCAATGGCCTGGTCAGACCAGTACATTAGCTTCGGTACTGCCGACATAACGGCATTTACCTCCAGACACCGCCGGTACAAGCTCTGCTTGTCTGTTCTTTCGGTCTCAAAGACCACGTAGCTCTGATCATGCTCCTTGTACTCATTCCGGCCAGCTGCTGGGCCTCCGGCATAGTACTCCGGGTTTATGGTTCTGATCCACTTGATTTACACCGGCATTTCCGGCATTGCCCTGATTCCCGGGATTAACCGGCCTGGGCGGGACTGCAATCGTATTGGCACCTGTCAACGGCGATGGAGCTGCCGGGACAGATGGTCTAGCTGGTCCCCAGGGACCTGCCCGACCTGCTAATATGTTGTCCAGCCATGAACAATTTCTCGTCAAATGATTTGCCGGCTTACCCGGCTGGAATGTGTGAAACACACAAGGTTTGTCCATGGCCAAACCTACTGTATACTTCGGCCACTGCTTCTTCTGGCCGGCGGCTCCGCCGGCATTCTTGTTGACCCAGACATTCTTTTTCTGGAAGGGCTGCGGTTGCTGCTGCGGTTGCTGATTGCCCTCATATCTCGGACGCTGGCTACTGTCGGCGCCCTCTTGCTCTTCCTCCACAGCAGCTACTTGTGCCGCTCCATACCGGTAATCCGACCTTTCATCTCTTCTTTTGTTCCGGTTATCAGAGCGATAGTATTGCCCTGGTCTCCCGGCGCTGATGGTGTTCCCCTGAGTCTGCCCCTGTCCTTGTAAATCAAGGGTGGGCTGCATGGGGTCTCCCAATGCATAACTATCGGCAATCTTGATTGTTTCGGCCAACGTGGCCGGCATTTGCCTCTGCAGCTTTTGCCACAACATGGTGCCATGCCGGCACCCATGAGCGAACCACATGATGGTTTGCTGCTCCACAACTCCTTCGCATGAATTGCGCAAGGTGCACCACCTGGTCAGGTAGTCACGATCGGTCTCATTCACTCCCTGCCGGCAGTTAGCCAGCTGCTGAGGACGATTCGGCCTCTTATATGTACTGGTGAAGTTTGACACAAACTGCTCTTCGAAATCAACCCAACCGTTGATACTTCCGGCCAGCAGATTATTCAGCCATATCCTGGCTGGTCCTTCTAGCATTTGCGGTACATATCGTACCGCCCATCTGAGGTTTCCTCCGGCAATGTTCACTACGGTGGAGTAATCCTCCAACCAATCTTCCGGCTTGGTACTGCCGTTGTATGTCCTCGCGCCACGCGCGAGCTGGAAGTAGTAAGGTACCGACTCACCCATAATCCGGGGTCCAAAGCACATAGGACCCGGAGCTCCTTGCCTTTCCACCAACTCCGATTGGTGAATCCTGTCCAGCTTGAAGCGCGCATCACTTGCTGCTAAGGACCGAGGCCCTAGCCGGGACGCAATTGGGCCCGCGATCACTTTTTCCTACTGCTGCTCCGGCTGGTGCTGCTCACTATGCCGGCCTTGCTGATGCTGCTGCTGATATCCCGCCCTGACCAGGGCGGAATTCCCATCATCCTCTCGATGTCCCGGTTGACCTGCACCTTGCTGCTGCGCTGCTCCTCCGGCGCCCTGCTGCTGACGCCGGGCTGCACTGTTACTCCGGCCAGCACCTGCCGACACTGCCCCATGCCCAGCCGGCACATTCTGACCAGCATTCTTGCCGGCGACATATTTGTCAGCTTGGCCGGCACTCTTCTGAACTATTGCCTGCTTTCCGGCAATTGCCGGATCGTACACTTGGATCTGCTTATCCCGGCGGCCAGAGGTCACACTCCCGGCACGCCGGGCACTTGGATGCGGGGACGAAGCCCCGCCCTTCGACCTTGCACCGGCACCTCCTACCGACGCAATGTACTGGGATGCCCCGGCACCTGGGTTTGCCTTCTTAAAAGCCTCCTGCTGCTTGGTAGCTTCAGACAAAAGATGGTTTAGCCGGGCTTGCTGCTCATGCAGGGCTTCGCCGGACAAATTAGCTAAGTCCTTAGCTACCTCGGCTGCTGCTCTAAGGTTCTTTACTGGAGAGCTATAAATTACCTTAGGCACAGTACTAGTTGCAGTATGACTCTTAGCCCTAGCATCTTTTCCTAGCTCAGTATTAAGATCTCTACCTCTAGTTCTAACCTCATCTATCCGGCTAGGCCGGGTTACCACAGGAGTAAAACCATGGGCTGCCTCATACTCACAGAGTTGCCGGTTAAACCGTTCGCGCTCCTGATGCATGGCCAGGGCCTCGTCGATGAGGGCCTGACGAGATCCTTCCAGGACCTCCCTTGTCTGCTCCGGATCATCGCCGGATCGCACTGGCTCGAGAAGTCGCTCGATGACGGGAAGAAGCACCTGACCTTTTGCCGGCACAGCGGAAGTGCCGGCCAGGTTCTCGACACGCTCCAACGGAGGACGTGCCGACCTCTTGGCCTTCGGCGGCTCCGGGGGAGTATCTCCTGCTGCTGCTGCTGCGGCCTTGCCGGCACCGTCTGCCGGCGGCGCTGATGTGCCGGCCATCATCACCTCAGCCGACTCTACTGAGCAAGCGCTACGCCCAGCGTGAGCCAACCGATGTGACGGAGGATCCGACGCCACCAGCACCTCTTCCCTGCAAACTCTCTCAGTCCCCACGTACACCTCGTGGGAACCGAAAGACATGATCCGGCCATCCCTAGGGAACGGCCGGCCGCCGAGACATCCGGCGTTGTCACTGACGAAGCTGAGCGAGCCTAGCCTCTGGACGAGGCCAGAGACCACGCGCACTCCCGAAACTGCTATCACAGACCCCGTCCGAATGAACACTCCGCCCAGCATATCGATCAGCCCCACGGTGGGCGCCAAATGTCGTCGTGGTGAAACAACATATGCCATAGGATGGCTTAAATGGGGGCCGACTAGATGCTGGAGGATTCGGGAGAGGGGAACGAGCTAAAAAGCCCGACAGAAAGGAACACAGATCTACCCAGGTTCGGGGCTCTCGTAAGGAGATAACACCCCTACTCCTGCTCTACTTGCTTTATATTTGGATCGATGGGGTATACAACACTGGTGCTTCTGAGCTTTTCTGCTAGAGGAGGAAGATGAACTGCTAAGTGTAGGAATACTCAGTGACCAACCCTCTCTTAGGACTCCCTGTGCCACCTTATATAGTGGTGGCCAGGGTTACAATGGTCATAGGAGACCAGGAGACACCAACTACACTCCAAACAGGACTTGCTGTCGAGGGCAGACGCCCATGACTTTCTCCCTGATTGCTCTCGATGGGACTCCCCTTGCTGTACCTTGTACTTCCAGGACTGTGACCTTACCACTCTGAGGTAAGCTTGTACTTGTGCACAGTGAGGGTAGGTAACCTCCACTGTGCACCCTGCCATCATACCCTGCTACCATGCTCGGATGTTTTCTTCCTTGATTGTAGCGATGTGACACCTTGGTTGACTTAAGTATCCCGGATATGACCGTTGGCCATATCCTAGACATATATGCCGGACCAACGACCTATGAAGGTCGGGTAATCCGGCCTCCCTGTTCCTGCACAACATATCAAAATAGATAGGCCGGCATATCTGAGTATATGCCGGCACTCCTCAGTCAGTATTCCGGTTAATCCGGCATATCCAAGTATCAGCCGGGATATACATATATGTCGGCCTAGCCGATGCTCCTATATTCCGGCCAGGCCCTTCCTTGGTCAACCGGTATAAAGTCAACCATGAGCCTTGTACCTTTCTAGTCTCTTGACCCTATCGGGGGTCATCCCCCCGACAGGTGGCAGTAGAGACGTCGGCCTCAGGTGTGCCGGATCCAGCAGATGGAATGGAGCCATCACCTCCGGCCGGGATAGATCCCTGTTCCGGAACTTCGGCGTTGGCTTCGTCAGCTTCTTCTTCATCTTGGCTGGAGTCGGAGCCCTCAGCTTTAGCAGCATCCTTGACGTCGTCCTCCTTCTTCTCCGGCTCGCGGATATCCCGGACAAAGGCTTTGGTGTCGGCATAATCCACATAGTTGTGGGCTAATTCTTGCCGACGCCGGATATGTTCTGGATCCGTGGTCCAGAGGGACCCTTCGCGCACAGTGCGCAAAGTCTCCAAGTCAGCTTTTTCGTACCAGGAGAGGAAGTAGCTGAGAGCTTCATCAGCTCCCACCCTTGCGCTGGAATCCCGCCATTCTCGGAGGCGAACCTTGGAAAGCTGCAGGTCATTGCCGAGATCAACAGGATCAGTGGGTGTCCTTTGTCCCGGCCAGAGGGCAGAATATGCCTCCTGGGCGCCAAGAAAGAGGTCTTCCGTGTAGGAGGCCATGGCGTTCTTCCGGGCTTGCAGGGCCACCAGCTATTCCGACATGTCCCAGTTGGCCGAGTCAACCGGAACACCCCGGTCCACTCGATCCAACTGCAGAGCCCTCTCAACGTCTTCGACGGAAGCAGGAAACATGTCTGAAAATAGAAATTATGTTAGCAAAAGGAGTATATGTCGGCGTAAAGATTGGGCTGGAAAAGGTCATGGTATGTCGGGCAGGATAAGGGAAAAGGATTTGAAGCTTACTGGCGAGTTCGGCATTGAGCTGGGCAATTGCAACTTCCCATTTGGTGGCCTGGTCCTTCAAGCTAGTCAGTTCGGCGTGGGCATTGGAGGCATCAGGTTTGGAGGTGACAAGCAGCTCCTGGGCTTTCTTGAGTTGGCCCTCCCTCTGTTCCTTCTCCTCCAGAAGCTCAGCAATCCGGCCCTTCAATTGCTCAACCTCAACTTTGTGGGCGGCATCCCGGTCATCCAACTGCTTGGCCACATCCACGGAGGGCGTACAGTCCTGGTGGCGGGCCTCCAGTGCAGCTTTCTCATCTGCAAGGATTTGAAGTTCAGAGAATGTGAAGATAAGAAACAGTGACAAGAGTTAAAGGATTTGAAGTACAAGTCGAGTAGTAAAAGATCAGCAGAATCCGGCATACCGGTCAACTCCTTCACCCTCTGGAGGAGCGCGGAGACTTTCTCTACTGTAGTAGCTGAAATATGTCGGTAAAAAGATTATGTGTCGGCAAGAGAAATATTCCGGAGTAAAAGAAGGCAAGACATCTGCCATATATGGTTATGTCGGCTGAGTTTACCTTTCTAGCGTAGTTCCAGCCGGAGCTTGCTATGCGCGTCAGATAACTTCCGATGCTCGCACACCAAGTCATGGTACATGTCGGCGCGGGCATTGTTCATGCGCTGTAAAGGTGATAGGATTTGAAAGGTTATAAGAGAAGTCTAGCATATCAGTGCAATTGAAGATTATGTGAAGTGTTCATGCTGTTAAAGATCCGGCACAGGTGTTGCGCACATATCCCGGCCCTCGGTGACTAGGATTTGAAGCTCGAATCGAGCTTATATCTCGGTCAAGAATATTGAAAAGTGCTTAAGATGATAGTTTGTTAAAGATCCGGCACAGGTGCTGCGCACCTATCCCGGTCCTCGGTGACTAGGATTTGAAGCTCGGATCGAGCTTATATACCGGATAGTTAATTTGAAAAGAGCTAAGTGCAAAAGGTATTGGAAAATCCCGGCTGCCCGTATCCCGGACAGCCGACATTTTCGGGGACTGGGGATATATATATGTAGAAAAGACTTACGTTGGTGGCATCGGCCAGGAGGTGAAGTCTTTGTTGGAGGCTGAGGAGCTCACAGGCAATAGGAATGGGCTTCGCGGCCAGGATATCAGCTGGATTGCCAGTAGCCGAAGCTTCGGCCAACTTCTTGCTCCTGGAGTCGGCAGTGTCCATACTGTCGGCGTCATTCCACCTGATGCAGTGCTCCTTAAGAGACCCAAGGCTCTTGTCGCTTTTCGTCAGCAGGGAGACGCGGCCCTCAAGTTCTGGCGTGTCAAAGAAGCTGGGCCAGGCTGCGGCCTTGCCAAAATGCAGGGCCAGGGCAGAGCTGGGCCGGGGTGCTGCTTTAGCAGGTGCGGTAGCAGCGGATTGTGTGCCGGGCTTGGTCGGCCTGATCTTGAGAGTGCCAGACTTGGCCGGGGCAGTGGTCTTGGCCGGGGCAGCAGGCTTGGCAGGGACAGTAGTCTTCTCAGTTGAGGGAGTTTTAGGGGCTGCTTGTTCCGGCGCGGCCGATGCAGCCTGGCCAACAGAGGATGGTGCCGGGGTAGTCTGGACTTCAGGGATTGCAGGTCCTTTTCCTTTGTCTATACCGGCGCTCTTGTCGCTGGCGCCGGCATTGTCAGCAGTGTTGGAAACATCTGGTTGGGCCCCGGTGTCCATCTGGACATCAGAGGCCAAAGGGTTTTGTTGGGCCCCGATGTCCATCTGGACATCGGAGGCTGAGGGGTTCTGTTGAGCCCCCGAGTCCATATGGACGTCGGGGGCAGAGTAATCTTGTTCTGGCGGAGGATCGTCCCTCGCCGGAGAAGGGGTTTTCTTAGGCGCGGGCGAAGACGCCGGCGCCGGAGAGGTGCTGTGACTTGCATCAGGTACGTCTGGACGTGCAGGAGATGCCGGCTTAGTAACCTTCGGGCCGCCACTCGGGCCAGAAGCTTGTTCCGGCGCAAGAGGAGCCCTGAGAGAGAGAAAACACCAAGTTAGTAATCAAAGCAAGAGATATGTCGGAAGCAATACAAAGAAAAGAAACTTACCCCGAGGCAACGGGTCGTGGTTTCTTCGGGCGAGGCGCCGAAACCTTCTGCCTCTTCTATGCCAGCTCAGGCTGGGGTTTGACCCCGCGCTTCTTGCCAGTGCGTACGCCGGCAGGGGGAGGCCCCTGGCTTAATGGCGCAGCATCGACTACTTCATCATCCGGGATAGCTGAGGACGACATAGGATAAGCAAAGGGTGTGGTAGGAAAGGCATATGCTAGTGGCATTGGGTCGTAGTACATCAGGATCTCCTCGTCGGAGTCATCCTCACTCCGGTCTTGAGAAGATTGCCGGGATGAGGAGGCCTTACCCGTGGCAGCTGCAGCACGGGTGCTCCTGGGTAGCTTGTCCCAGTGATCCGGGTCTTCAGGATCTGCAGCAATGGTGATGCGGGAGTTCTCCATAGTCTGGAAGCTGAATTTCTGCATAAGGGCAAGGTCAATTGATCAGACGCAGGAGTATGTCGGCAAATAACAATATTTCGGACCAAGCATGATATGTGTCGGGAAATATAAATGTGTCGGCTTAAGTATCTGTATGCCGGACAAGAGAGTATGAATCGGCCAGAGGATTTACCGTTGGGGTGGGGCGATCCCGGCGGTATGGTTCAAGTCCCCAGGCAAAGGTGGCCTGAGAGGACTTGCAGATGTCCTTAATCCGCCGCAAAATGTCGGCCGGAGTCAGCTCATGTGTAGAATGCCGGGTGGGGTCCATGGGCCCGCTCATCTGGCAAATTTTATGTGACCGGCGCTGCAGAGGAGAGACGCGCCGGCTGATAAAGCATGCCACTAAGTCTTGTGGGGTGAGGCCGACATCCCGTAACTCGCCCTTAACCCGGTGGAGGGCGTTAACCGGCATCACGGAGTTCTTCGGATTGTAGGTCCAGTTCTTCATCGCCAAGGGTGGCTCGTCCACGAATGGCGGCAGGTTGAGCAGATCCACGTCCATAGTATTCTTGACGTAGAAGAAGCTCTTCTGCCACTTCTTGCAAGACTCGAGCAGTTCCACCTTGGGGAAGTCCGAGCCCTTCCGGGACATGATGGTGGCCGCGCCACATTGGGTCATGGGGCGGTCCTTCTTCTCCTGAGCCGTCTCCGGCGGGTCGTCCTTGCTCCGGGGCGGTTCTTGGATAACTTGCTTCCGCAGTTGGAAGTACTTCGCCCAAGCTTGGGTGAAGGCCTCTATGCCGGCAAAGCCTTCGCAGAAAGCGGCGAAGGCAGAGAGAATCATCACCGCGTTCGCCGGGATGTGGTGAGGCTGCAGGTCGTAGGTGTCGAGGAAGTCCCGGAAGAAGTCCGACGCCGGCAGTCCAAAGCCCCGTTCGAAGTGGGCGATGAACACGACGCGTTTGGCGGGTTCCGGCGCCGGCACAACCTCTCCCGCCGGTAGCCGGCATGCAACACCATCCGGAACTCTTCTGGTGGTAGTGATCCATGATATGTCGGCCAGGGTAACTTCCGACCCCTCCCAGCCGGAGCGTCCTTGGAGCTGGGCCGAGTTATCTTCCTCCGAAGCCGAGGTGGCCGTCATACTCGATGATGCCATCTTGATGGCCGGGACAGGGCGCGAGAGCCGGAGTCCCGTGATGTTAGTCCTATCAAGATCAGGGTAAAGAGGGAGGTTAATCTCGCCGGTATACCACTCTCATCAAAGTTAGCAGAAAAGGAAGATCTACCAGCGCAGTTAAAACCAGAAACAAATATGGGTATAATGCCTAAGGAAGAACACCTGTGAACTGCTAAGCAACGTTGCTAGTAATGCTAGTTGAATCAGAGAGATATCAAGCAAAGGAGTTGCTGAAGATCTAAGCGTGCAATGTTGCCAGTGCATGGCTATAGAAAAGTGTGAGAGAGGAAGAACAGAGAGGGAAAAGCTTACCGGAGTTCGAGCGGCGGCGATGGAGCGGCGGTGAGCTTGCAGTCGAAGATCCAATCTCCCCCAGTGATATCCGGAAGAGGAACAGCGGCAGTGGCAAGGAAGGTGAAGATGTCGTACGTCGGCGAGCGGAGGCGCCGGCGTGCAGGAAGGCGACGGCGGTGGCGTTCCTTCTCTGTTCCTTGGTCCGGCGGCGAAGCGCAAGAGACAAGGGAGCGGAGGAAGAAGAAGGCACTGTGGGGGTAAAAAGAGCAAGTTTACCCCCGCCCCCGTATTTATACCACGGGACCAAGGTCGTGGGGATCGTGGTAAGTGTTCCACTACCCCGACCGTTTCTGAGAGAAGTCGCCGCGTGGCGGCACGGAGTGGGGTGGCGGTTCCTGTAACCGTGCCACTAGGCAATGATAGCACGCAGTAAGTGCACTGTGAACCGTCACATCGTGTGACCGTTCGTAGTGGCAGGGCAGTTGCAAGTTTCGATGCAAACTGTCAGACTTGGCTTCTCAAGGAAGTCTCATCTATGTGCCGGTGTAACTGCCAGGGGAATAAGTTCCGTCCGGAACAGCCCAGGACCGGCCGGATTAACTTTTGGAAAAGAAAGAAGAGCCGGCATATAGCGTGATCACCGGTGTATAATCATGAGCCGGGATATAACAAAAGAGATATCATGTTGAACCTGTCAAGGCCCCTCAGTTAAGACTGGGGGACCTCGACAGCTTCGGGGACTAATGTCGGGGGGATGACCCCCGGTAGGGTCAAGAGACTAGAAAGATACAAGGAATATAGTTGACTTTATGTTGGTTGACCAAGGTTGGGTCTGGCCGGAATATAAGAGCGTCGGTCAGACCGGCATATAAGTGTATCCCGGCTAGAGCATAGATATGCCGGTATAGCCGGGATATTTACTGAGAGGTGCCGGCATATGCATAGATATGCCGGTCTAACTTATTTGATGTGTTGTGCAGGAGCAGAGAGGCCGGATTACCCGACCTTCGTAGGACGTTGGTCCGGCATATAGGTCCAGGATATGGCCAACGGTCATATCCGGGATACATAAGTCAACCAAGGTGTCACGTCCCTACAATCAAGGAGAGGTTCTGCCCAGTATGGAGGGAGATCATGTTGATAGGGTGCACAGTGGAGGTTTACCTACCCTCACTGTGCACAAGTATAGCCCTTACCTCACAGTGGTAAGGTCACAGTCCAAGAAGTACAAGGTACAGCGACGGTGAGTCCCATCGAGAGCAATCAGGGAGAAAGTCAAGGTTCTCTGCCTTCGTCAGCCTGCCCTATTTGGAATGTAGTTGGTGTCTCCTGGTCTCGGGTGACCGTTGTAACCCTGGCCACCACTATATAAGGTGGCACAGGGAGCCCGAGAAAGAGGTTGGTCCCATAGAGTTCCTAGACTTAGCGGTTCATCTTCCTCCTCTAGCTGAGAGCTTGGAAGCGCCATTGTTGTGTACTCCATCGATCCAAATATATAACCAGTAGAGCAGGAGTAGGGGTGTTATCTCCTTACGAGAGCCCCGAACCTGGGTAGATCTGTGTTCCTTTCTGTCGTGCTTTTCAGCTCGTTCCCCTCTCCCGAATCCTCCAGCATCTAGTTCGGCCCCCATTTAAGCCATCCCATGGCATATGTTGTTTCACCACGACGACAACTTCAATACTAAGAGCTAGCTCAACCAAAGATTTCTCCTCAACTTTCTCATGCATACTAATGTGATTAAAGAACTCCTCAATGTTACTTTTGCCAATAATAGAACCACTACCTACTGAGAGGTCCTCCAGAACGTACTTAGGGATCAACATGATAAACTAAAGTAAAGAAATAACAACTACCAAGGATTCTATTTTTTTGGGTTTTTGATATAAAACGATGCAGGTAAAATAAATAAAGTAAAGCAAAACAATAACAAAGTAAAGGATGTGCGTGCGAAAACTCCCCTCGCAGAAGTCTTCTACTTCCTCCCCGGCAACGGCGCCAGAAAAACAGCTTGATGCGTGGTGAATGACCAGCCCGTTGGGAACCCCAGGAGGAAGGTGTGATGAGTATAGCAGCTGGTTTTCCCTCAGTTAAAAAACCAAGGTTTATCGTTCTTGGAGAGGAGAGACAAACGACTGAAGGTGATGCTTGCTAGTTTGCGATAGCTCCGGACAATTTATATATGGCGCCTCGTCCAAGCTTTGCTTGCTAGCTGCAACGCGGAACCTACACACACACAGCCAAGTACTTTGCTCCCAACTTACGATGAGGTTGTCAATCTCACCGGTTTGCTTGAAACAAAGGTTATGAGTGTATCGAGTGGAAAACAGTAAAAGTATGCGAGTAAAGTAAACAGTGCGAGTAAAGTAAACAATGCGAGTAAAGTAAACAGGTGTTAGCAATATGGTGGAAATAGGACCGGGGTCCACAGTTCACTAGTGGTGTCTCTCCATAAGATAAATAACACATGCTGGGTAAACAAATTACAGTTGGGCAATTAATAGAATAAAGATAAACGTGATATGTCAAGAAGATCACTATGAGATTTACTCTGGGCATTACAACAAAATACATAGACCGCCATCCAACTGCATCTATGACTAATAATCCACTTGTGGCGAATCAATCTGAGAACTCCACAAGTATTAAGTTGCGAACAACAGATAATTGCATTAAGCAAAGTGTGTAATGTAAACAAAGCATATGCCCTTGAGCATATGAATGTTGTTTTCTCCCTAGTAGCAACAGCACATCTACAACCTTAGAGGTTTCTGTCACTCCCCCAGGTTAAATAGAGGCATGAACCCACTATCGAGCATAAATACCCCCTCTTGGAGTCACTAGCAACTACTCGGCCAAGATAGCTACTAACAACGGAGAGCATGCAAGATCATAAACAACATAGAGATAACATAAGATAATATTCAGTACAACAACTCAATCATAAACACCAATATTCATCGGATCCCAACAAACCAAACATGTAGAATTAAATAACGGTGATCTCAATCATGTAGGGCAGCTCATGAGATCTAAACATGAAGCACATGGTGGAGAAGACAACCATCTAGCTACTTCTATGGACCCATAGTCCAAGGTAGACTACTCACTCATCGCTCCGGAGGCAAGCATGGCGATGAAGAAGACCTCCGGTGGCGATTCCCCTCTCCGGCAGGGTGCCGGGAAGAGCTTCTGGACCCTCCCGATCTTCGGGTCGACGGCAGCGGCGGATCGCGATGTGTTCTGGAAAAGTGATCAGGTACTTAGGTTTTTTCCGTCGGGGGGTCTTTATAGGCGAAGGGGCGATGTCAGAGGAGGTACCAGGTGGCCTCACACCTGGCTGGCGCGGGCCAGGGGCTGGCCGCGCCGGCCTGGCGTGTGGGCCCCTGGTGGCCCCTCTCCTTCTCTCCTTCGGATCTCTAGAAGCTTCCGGGTAAAATAAGACTTCAGGAACTTGTTTCGTCCAATTCCGAGAATATTTCCTGTGTATCACTTCTGAAACACAAAAATAGCAGAAAACAGGGAACTGGCACTGTGGCAACTCGTTAATAGGTTAGTTCCGGAAAATGCATAAAAGTTCCACGAAGTGTAACGAAACAGTAGGCAAATGGTGTAAAAACAAGCATGGAGCATCAAAAATTATAGATACGTTGGAGACGTATCACTAGTGACTCCAAGAGGGGGTATTTATGCTTGATAGTTGGGTTCATGCCTTTAGTAATCTGGGGGAGTGACAGAAACCTCTAAGGTTGTAGATGTGTTGTTGCCACTAGGGAGAAAACAACATTCTTGTGTTAAAGGAAATTTGTATTGTTTACATTATGCACTTTGCTTAATGCAGTTATCCGTTGTTCGCAACTTAATACTCAACGGGTGCTCGGATGACACCCCGAAAGTGGATTATTAGTCATAGATGCAGTTGGATTATGGTCTATGTATTTTGTCGTAATGCCCAGAGTGAATATCATAGTGATCCTCATGACATATGTACGGTTATCTTTATTCTATCAATTGTCAACTGTAATTTGTTTACCCAACATGTTGTTATTTATCTTATGGAGAGACACAACTAGTGAACTGTGGACCTCGGTCCATTCCTTTTACATTGCTATTACTGTTTTACTTTTACTCACACTAGACAAATGCTCGTGCGTTGCTACGATCTCTTAATTTTTTTAAATATAAAGAGATAAAAAATATTTGTAGCATACATGCCATGACCATCTCTATGAAAGTTTTGGACGTCAAGTTTGTCCCTCGCGCCTCCCTGATGCAGCGCCTCTTGTATTTTCTATTATTACGACACTACCGCAAGCACCTGATGATGTTCTCCCTCCTGTCATCGCAAACCTTTCTCTCGTCGCCATGATTATTCGTATTGACCTTGCTCGCCGACTCTATTATCACGCCTATCACCAAATATGCTCCACCATTTATCATAGGCAATTCTTAGTCGGTGAACATCAAATATTAAAAGACACATGTTTCATGTAAGAAACTCCATTTTTCAGATTTGCTCATTCTTCTTACATCCGATGGACCGTTCTAACTTTCTCATTTGGATTCATCATTTGTTCCCTTTTAGTGATGCATTCCTTGGTGGCCTGTTGCCAGCGCTCATAAAACATTTAGGAGATATGTTTCATCTTCTCTCAAATAACTGAAGAAATCAAACATCCACATAGAGATCAAATTAGCTACACCAATTCGTATAACAACACTGCCGAGTTGCATCAATTCTGAAATATCTAGCTGATCAAAGAATTGCGTCGATGGCTCATGGGACATCAAATTACAAAATTCAGTGCTAATTGACTCATACAAGCATACACCACACAATTTCATAGGCGCGGATGTCAAAGCTAGTCTCACACGCAGAGGTACGTGTATATTGTACACGCATACACTACAGATTGTCATCTTTCCATTGCACTCCCTCCCACTCTCTCTCGTCGGCAGAATGATCTTGAGTAAGCCGAAATCGCTGGCAGCTCCCCATCCACAAACTTTGAAGTCCTCAAAATTGGCTGCAGGTGCTCATGCACGATCTCTAGGCAGTCAAAAAATCGGGAGCTGCTCGGCGTCCCTGTGCCCCCATCTTCCTCGCCAAGAGCCACCTCGGCCCCTCCTCAGGTGCGGCGCCGGCCTTCCTAACTCTTCCCAGGCGTGGTGCCCGCCCCCTCTGCCCCTCCCCGTCCATGTGCTAGGTGGGCGCTGCGCGGGCGTTTCGCCACGAGCAAGCACAGAGGCGAGCAAACTGGAAGCTGCTGAACTGGTCATCAATGGTGGTGTGGAGCATGGCGGCGCGGTCGTTGGCGGCCTTGGTGAACATCTCCCTCCGGCCTCCCCTCCGCGTCCTTCGAGATAGCCACTAACAGCTTCCTCCCGTCGCCCCAACGTAGCGAATGTCCCAGCGCAGGCGTTGTGTGACGGCACTCCCAGGCTCCTAGCGGCGGCGACGTCACGAAAACCGGGCAAAGCGGAGAGATTGTGCGGTGCAGACTGGTGGTTGCTCCATGGGGGGATAAGGTGTACGAGGACTAAAGTCCTGAAGGGATAAGATGTCAGCGGTTGCATGCGTGATGGGTTGTTGAGAAAAAAAGTAAGTAGTTTGGATGGAGGAAGAATAGCATGCGAACTGAGCGGGCGGGACGGAAGTTCATTGCATGCTGGTTGTTAGGAGCTGCCTTGGCTGTTTGCATCAATCGTTTTTTTAACTTATTAGTGGTATTGGTGGGTAATTTGATGTCTTATCTGAGGGCAAAATCGGAAACTGAAAGTGTGACACCGGACACCGCTTTTCGCTTTAATAGTAAAGATTATTTACATTCTTGCATATTATTACCTTTTACCACTCGATACGCTCAATCCTTTATTTACAGCAAACTGGTGAGATTGACAACCTCATCGTAAGTTGGGGTAAAGTACTTGGTTGTGTTGTGTGCAGGTTCCACGTTGCTGCTGGTGAAGAAGCTCCCACATCAACTACGCACCAGTATTTTTCTGGCGCCATTGTCCGGAGTGTCGCGAAGCTAGCAAGCATCAACCTTTTGAAGTTTTGCTTTCTCCTACTGGTTCGATAAACCTTGGTTTCACAACTGAGGGAAACTTGCTACTGTTCTCATCATACCTTCCTCTTGGGGTTCCCAATTGGGTGCCTACTACGCATCATCAAGTGTAAGGATGCTTTTATTGGAAAATATTATCCTACTACTAAGATTATAGCTTTGAGAAGTGATATTATGAAGTTTAGACAGTTTGATAATGAACATGTTGCTCAAGCTTGGGAAAGAATGAAATCTTTGATAAAGAATAGTCCCACTCATGGACTGACTACTTGGATGATTATCCAAACCTTTTATGCAGTACTAAATTTTTCTTCAAGAAATATCTTGGATTCAGCTGCTGGAGGCACTTTTATGTCCATCACCTTGGGCGCCGCAACGAAGCTTCTTGATAATATGATGGTAAATTATTCTGAGTGGCACACCGAGAGAGCTCCACAAGGTAAGAAGGTAAATTCTGTTGAGGAAACCTCTTCCTTGAGTGATAAGATTGATACTATTATGGCTATGCTTGTTAATGCTAGAGCTCATGTTGATCCTAATAATGTTCCTTTGGCCTCTTTGGTTGCTCAAGAAGAGCATGTTGATGTAAACTTCATTAGAAATAATAATTTCAACAATAGTGCTTATAGAAACAATTTTGCTAGCAATAATTATAGGCCGTATCCTTCTACCAATGGTAATGGTTACGGCAACTCTTATGGTAATTCCTCCAACAACACTAGGGGCACGCCATCAGGGCTTGAAGTCATGCTCAAGGACTTCATTAGTAAAAAAACTACTTCTAATAAGTCTATTGAGGAAAAGTTGGGTAAAATTGATGTTCTTGCTTCTAAAGTTGATAGCCTTGCTCTTGATGTTGAACTTCTGAAACTAAAAGTTTTGCCTCATGATGTGAAAGAAAGCAAGACTTTGAATGCCATCTAGGTTAGAATTGATGAAAATGTTAGGATGTTAGCAAGTTTGCATGCTAGGTGGGAAAGAGAAGACGAGATGGCTAGAAATATGAAGTTTTGTACTATTACCACCACTAGTGATGTTGTTTCAAATTCTAGGATTCCTCCTGCTTTGATTGGTGTAGAGAAAACTCCTACTCCTTGCGCGAAAAAGCCCAAAACTGAAAAAACTTTTTCTACAAAAAGTGCTGAAATTTTTTGGAGTATGGGAGACGATAGCTCTTCTACCTTTAATGATTTTTATGTTGATGGTTGCAATATCTCTGAAGTTATTTTGGTCTTGCAAAAGCTTGTTTTAAGTCCTAATGCTAGTTCTATGAATGTTGCTTTTACAAAGCATATTACGAATGCTCTCATGCAAATTAGGGAGGAAAAATTGAAACAAAAGGTTTCTATTCCCAAGAAGTTAGAAGATGGTTGGGAGCCCATAATTGATATGAATGTGAATGATTTTGACTGTCATGCTTTATGTGATCTTGGTGCAAGTATTTCTATTATGCCTAGAAAGATTTATGATATGCTTGGTTTACCACCGCTTGAAAATTGTTATTTTGATGTTCCTCTTGCTGATGTTGCTAAGAAGAAATCTTTGGGAAGGATTAATGATGTTCTTATTATGGTTAACAATAACCTTGTTCCCATTGATTTCCTTCCTTGTTTTGGATGTTGAATGCAATGCTTCTTGTCCTATTATTTTGGGAAGACCTTTTCTTAGAACTGTTGGTGCCATTATTGATATGAAGGAAGGCACCATTAAATATCAATTCCCATTCAAGAAAGGTATGGAACACTTCCCTAGAAAGAGAAAGAAATTACTTTTTGACACTATTCTTAGAGCAAATTATGAACTTGATGCCTCATCACTTGAAATTACTTGATTTCTACTTTCTGCGCCTAGCTCAAAGGCGTTAAAGAAAAGCACTCTTGGGAGATAACCCAATGTTTTCTTTTCAGTACTTTTTCTTTTTGTTGAGTCTTGGAAGTTATTACTACTGTAATGACCTCTCCTTATCATTTTTATTTTGTTTTTGTGCCAAGAAGAACCTCTAATTGAAGGAAGGTAAGATTTGGGGAAGTTGATGTCCTGAAACAGATTTCTGCACTGCACCGTAAAAATTTGTGAAAATTCTCAAAACGTCTTTTTGATCTGATATTTCTTTTGCACATGCCCCAGGTTATTTACAAACTTTCACTAGTTTTGCACTTTTCGATTTGAGCAACAGAAGATCCTCAGAAAAATTGATCTTTACTAGCTGTTCTGTTTTGACAGATTTCTGCCACTATTTGTGTTTGCCTCTCTATCGCTTTCTTTTTTAGTTCTTTTGATCACGGAACTTTTGAGGAAGTTGCTACAGTAGATTATGCTTTAATGGGTTCTTTACTTGAGTTGAAACTGAACCAAAAGAGTAGATTTACTATCGTGCTTACACTAATGTTGCTAATAGAATTGTGTGATGTTTTGTATAAAGGAAGTTTTAAAGTGTAGGGAAAGGAGAATGATGAGATGAGATGAAGTATGGACAAAAGCTCAAGATTGGGGATAACCATGTCACCCCAATAAATATCCAATAGGTACAAGCATCAAAGCTTGGGGATGCCCCGAGGCACCCCTTCTTCATCGGCAAAAATCAGGTCATCTTTCAAGACACTATATTTTTATTGCTTCGTATACTATGCGTTTTTCTTGGAGCATCTTTACTTTTGCTTACAGTTTTATTTTTTTATTTTCTGCAATAAATGGTTGGACCCCAACATATTTCTTTTGGAGAAGACACACTCCGTTTTTTATTGCCAAGAACACTCTAGTTTTCACTCTTATCGTTCAACGAGTGTTCTCTTTTTCTAGTACTGCGTTTAGCTTTCGTTTTCGCCTTGATTCTTGTTCAGATCTTGTTATTTCTTTATATCAAGATGTATTTAGACCTCTGGTCTATGATGGTTTTCATCTTTAAGAGTTGATTCAAAAAGGTTGATTGGTGTTGGAAAAGAGAAAAAAGTTTCATGCCTATAGTGGTACAAATGGGAGCTTGTTTAGATTGTGGCTTAGACTTTTGCATGCCACGCTTGATGTTATTTTGATAGTATGCTAAGTAGTTTTTGCTGTAGCATGACTTGTCTCAAATGACTGAGATTCCTTAATGTGCCTTTGAAAGAATCATGCGTTGTTTTTATTATATGGGAGCATATTATTGTAGTTTTCTCCTTTGATGCTTGATTTGGGTTGACTTGGCACATGGTTACACCATGTTTGAATTGAACAAGTCACATTAGCCTCTATGATGATTTGGTTTTTGACTTGTGATACCACTTTATGCTTTGGTTAATAATGTTTTGTCGCTATGCATGATTATAGCCGTTATTGCTCTCTTAGTTGGTCGCTCCCAGTCTTTTGCTAGCCTTCATCTGTACTGAGAGGGAATACTTCTCGTGCATCCAACTACCAAAAACCAAGTTTATTCCAAAGTGTCCACTATAAATTCCTATGCATGGTAATTGCAAGCCATTCCAAGTAAATTTTCATGTGCTACCTTTCAAAAAAAAACTTCAAAATACTTCTCATTTTGTGACACTGTTTTCAGCTCATGGGGACGTAGTGGTCGGATTTGCTATCATCCATATTGATATATTTCAAAAAAATAAAAAAATAAAAATAAGAAAGGAAAAAAAGGAAAAAAGGCACTCCTCCATGGTTTGTGAAAGTTGGTGGGCATCCGATGGAATCGGTTAGCCATGGTTTGTGAAAGAAAAAGCGGGGAGAGTGCCAAGCTTTATAAAAGAGCATAAATGTGCCAATCTCTCTCAAAACTTGCTTAGTATGGAAGATAGTAAGAACCCTATTGCCAGCCGTTGATAAGAACAACCACCTCTCAAAACAAATTTTTATCTCTGTTTTACAAATGAAAAGCTTTAGCACATGTTTAATCCCTGCTTCCCTCTGCGAAGGGCCCTTCTTTTACTTTTATGTAGAGTCTTCACCTTCTACCTTTATGCACCATCTAAGAGAGCATAGTTTTCGTTCTGAGTATAATGTGCATAGTCCCAAAATTTATTATCGATTGATTCATGATTATGGTTATGCTTGTTCTTAAATTATTTGTATCTAGTCACCCTCTTAAACTTGAAGGTGTCCTATGCATTTATGTTTTGCTACTCCATGAAGGACAAGCTAAAAACCACTTTGCTTTGTTTTTCTATATGCTCGAAACACATACTTGACTTTCAATGCATTATTATTCATGATCTTTTGTTTGTGTTACTTTTCATGTTATAATATGGTTGCTAAGTTTTATTGTCAAGATTGTGTCTTTTATGCCCATGTTTAGAGTACTTTGATCTCAGCACTCAATGCTTTACATCGTTTGATCAAGATTGTGTTGGTGCATGTCACCTCAAAAATTATTGTTTTGTTATCACTTACCTACTCGAGGACGAGCAGGAGTTAAGCTTGGGGATGCTTGATACGTCTCCAATGTATCCATAATTTTTGATGCTCCATGCTTGTTTATGCACCATTTGCTTTGTATTTTTTTACACTTCGTGGCATTTTTATGCATTTTCCGGAACTAACCTATTAACGAGATGCCACAGTGCTAGTTCCCTGTTTTCTACTATTTTTGTGTTTTAGAAAAGCTACACAGGAAATATTCTCGGAATTGGACGAAACAAAAGCCAAAGTTCCTATTTTTCCCGACACGAGACGGAGTCCAAAGTAGAGACGGAGGGGAGCCAGGGGCCAGCCACACCATGGGGTGGCGTGGCCTAGGCCCTGGACGCGCCACCAGGTGGTGGGGCCACCTAGCCCACCTCCTGATGCCGCCCTTCCGCCTATATATTCTCCTCGGCGAGAAAACCCTAAGGGCCCGATCAATTTTCTGGAAAACATACTGCAAGCCGCCATCGTCATCAACACGAGATCGGGAGGGTCCAGAAAATCTTCCCGGCACCCTGCCGGAGAGGGAAATCACCACCGAAGGCCTTCTTCATCACCATGCCTGCCTTCGGAGTGATGTGTGAGTATTCTACCTTGGACTATGGGTCCATAGCAGTAGCTAGATGGTTGTCTTCTCCTCTATGTGCTTCCATGTTTAGATTTTGTGAGCTGCCTATCATGATCAAGATCATCGTTGTGTAATTCTACATGTTGTGTTTGTTGGGATCCGATGAATATTGACTACTTTGTCAAGTTGATTTATTGATTTATCATCTCTATGTTGTTTATGATCTTGCATGCTCTCCGTTGCTAGTAGATATCTTGGCCGAGTAGATGCTAGTGACTCCAAGAGGGTGTATTTATGCTCGATAGTGGGTTCATGCCTCTAGTAATCTGGGGGAGTGACAGAAACCTCTAAGGTTGTAGATGTGTTGTTGCTACTAGGGAGAAAACAACAATCTTGTGTTCAAGGACATTTGTATTGTTCACATTACACGCTTTGCTTAAGGCGATAATCTGTTGCTTGCAACTTAATACCCAACGGTTGCTCGGATGACATCCGGTGGGTGGATTATTAGTCATAGATGCAGTTGGATTACGGTCTATGTATTATGTTGTAATGCCCAAGTGAATCTCATAGTGATCCTCATGACATGTGTATGCTTTCTTTATTCTGTCAATTGCCCAACTGTAATTTGTTTACCCAGCATGTTATTTATCTTATGGAGAGACACCTCTAGTGAAATGTGGACCCCGGTCCATTCTTTTACATTCTTATTATCGTTTACTATTTACTCGCATTATTTACATTCTTGCCAACTACTATCTTTTACCACACGATATGTTTAATCCTTTGTTTACAGCAAACTGGTTAGATTGACAACCTCACTGTAAGTTGGGGCAAAGTACTTTGGTTGTGTTGTGTGCAGGTTCCACGTTGCTGCTGGTGCAAAGCTACACCCCAGATAAGGCACCATATATAAATTGTCTAGAGCTATCGCCAAGCCAGCGAGCATCAACCTTCGGAAGTTGGTTCTTTCTCCTACTGGTTTGATAGACCTCAGTTTCATACTGAGGGAAGACTTGTTGCTGTGCTCAGCATACCTTCCTCTTAGGGTTCCCAACTGGGTGCCTAACAAGCACTATCACTCTCCATTACGATTAGTTTGATTGACAGACTGTGAGCTTGTTACTCTTGGAGGGTGACCTCCTAGTTGGCTTGGTGGTTGTGCCACAGTGTCCTCTTCATGGAAGTATGTGAAGAGGCCCGGGCTTCTCCTCCATGGAGCTTGTGAAGTGGTTTTGGAGCTTGCCATCTCCGGAGTGGAGGAAAAACTAGCCATAAGAAGGAGCCCTATCTTTGTCAGGGGCAAGGAGCAGAAGGTGAGACTCGGCGGCGTTTGGGGGTCCTTCGTTGTAACCTGCACCTCTCCAATGGTGATTAGCTTACTTGCGAGTAAGTGAACATCGGCATACATCTTCGTCTCTACGTGCCTCGGTTATCTCAATACCCGAGTTTATTTCCTTGTGATAGCCTTCGAGCTTGAAGTTATTTTTATCTTGCTTATCACTTGTGAAATATATCTTGTGCTATCTTGCTTAGATTTAGTTTTTGTGGTACACTTAGATGAGCCTAGCTTATTTACGTTTTGTGCTTGAAAATAAACGTTAGTTTAATTCCACATTTGTCGATGGATTTCGTGTCGCAAGAACACGGGGTACCACGCGACGGACCCAAAGATTCGAACGCAGGGGGCTGAACGTGTGAGATCTCGGATCGCAACGAAGCACGGTGACGGAAGCCTCGAGTTGTCGAACGCACAACGCACTGCAGAGAGAGACACCGAGCCTTACCCAGGTTCAGGGCCCTCGTGGTGAGGTAAAACCCCTACTTCCTGCCTTCTTGTATTGCAACGCGACACCTCGCGAGGAGTACAAGGCCTTGGTTACAAAGCTCTAGCTGGCCAGAGGTTGAAGAACCTGCGTGCCCAGCTAGCCACTTCAGAAGATCAGCTCCCATCTAAGGGGTGGCCTCCCCTCCTTTTATAGCGCCAAAGGTCCTCCTTCCCCTTATCTTCTTGGGGAAGGGGTTGCCACACACACGGCCAAGGAGGGTGGACAGCTGTAGACTACACTCTTCTATAGACATGGTCTTCGTAGAGTAGTGGCGCCGGTCCACAGGAGTGGGTGGAGGAAGCTGACGTCCTCCTCTGGCGCCCTGCACCATCCACGCTATTTTTAGGGGGGCGGCCAACAACCACTGGGCCGCTTTGGGCAGGCACAGCGAAAGTTGGTCTCCTCCCTGTTGGGGGTAGCGTGGGCGGTACGCGGTCTTCTGCCCATTATCTTCTTGCTCTGCACGCAAACGTGCTGAGCTGACGTGGGCGTGCTTCCTCTCCTCACCAGCAGGGGCTCGTGAGGAGGTCTTCTGGTCCTTAGCAGTTTTGGCCATCGTTCTCCTCACGAGGCGCCTCCTCGTGAGGGTCTTCTCCGCGGCTTGGGTCGTTGATTCTGAAGATGGGCCGATGACGTGGCCCAGGAGCAGGTGAACCGGGATACCCCGGTATCCAGAACACCGACAGTAGCCCCCGGGAGCCTGGCCCGCGAACGCGCCCTCTTGAGGGAGCGAAGGGCCGGGGGCCCCAGAAGCTGCTGGGCCCTCCAATGGCACGCGTCATCCGTGCGGTCAGAGGACCATGTGAAGAAGCGAAGGTCGCGGACGCGTGGCGCGGCCGCAGCTGGAGAGGCGAAACGGCGGGCGACGCTGCGGTCTCCGAGGCGTCAAACCTCCATGATGGCGCGTCGCTTCACTGCGAAGCGCAGCGTCGACGCTTCGATTCCCGCGCTGAGATTTGACGCATCGACGCCGGACGCCCCCCTTAAATAGATCCTCCTCGAGACCTCCGGCACTTCACCTCCTTCCTCCAGTGCCACTTCTTCCTCCGCGCCCCTGAGCTCATGGATCCTTCCAACTCCCCCGCCGCCGCTGGATCGAGCTCTGGAGCGAAACGCTGCGGGCGTCCCCCGGGCAGCGGGAATAAGGCGAAGATCCCGGCCCGATGGACGCCCGGCGCCGGCGGCCCCCTTCGCATTAGCGCGCCGAGGCAGGGCGAGGCGACCCGCGCCGCCAGAGGGGCCTCCGGCGCTCTGACCCTTAGGGGTCCTGCAGCTGGCGGCGCCCTGAACTCGCCATCGCCGCTGGCGGCGGCGCCCGCTCCCCGCGCTCCGGGGAGCGTCGACCGGGCGCTCCGGGAGGTGACGGCCACCCTGGGCCCTCTTCCTCCTGCTGCAGATCCTCCGGCTCCGCCGGAGAACGGAGTGGTGGCCACTCCGCGCCACCTGCGGCGGCGATGCTGGGACCCCTCACCGGCCCGGGGTCCCGCTTCTTGGAGCTCCTTGTCGTCGTCGACGCCCCGGGTTTCAACTCCCTTCGGTTGCCGGGGAGATTGCCCTGGGGGAGCAGAGGGTGATTGCCCTGGGGGAGCAGAGCAGGCCAGATCTCCTCTGGCCTTTGGACATCCTTCTCGGGGTGGGCGGCAACGCCGTCCTCTCCGGCCGCTGGAGGGCCTTCGCCCTCGGCCATCGCCTCCGCGTCGGCGACCACCTCGTCTTCCGCTTCAAGCTGGGGACGCTGGAGGCCTCGGTGCAGATCTTCACCGCAGGTGGCGTCCGCCGCACCTACCCCCAGCCCGCGGCGCAGTGAAGAGGAGGCCCTGACGCTGTAGTCTTCTGGGGAGGGGAGCTAGTCTCCTCCCCACTTTTGTCGTGTAGTCCTTGCCGTCGGGGTATGCCCCGCCGTGCTTTTGCTCCTCACCGTGGTGGGATTATATCAATGAAGTCCGCCTTTTAGCTGTCCTGCATTTCGCTTCTTATTGCTCTTCATAGTCCCGGTCATTCGCACGCTCGAGAGCCCTGATGAGTTGTTGGCGTCGATGGGAGGCCTCCCTTTGCCTCAGAGCTCGCGACGGGGTCGGCGCCGATGACACATTGGACGATTCCTGAGACAAGAAGTTGAAGAAGGAGTTGGAAAAGAAAAAACCCCAAATCCCCGAAAACGGAAAAACAAGTCGATAAAACAAACGAAAAAAGAAGGCGAATAAGATGCCCCTGTGACCGGCACAGGGACCTTCTCCGTCGTGGAGGAGCGCGGCACTATCTGTGCCTGCAGCTAAGAGCAAATTGCCGCGCGTGGCGATTCACGGGGCCTTCCTCGTCGTTGAGGGAAGCTGGACCCTCACGGACGTGAAAACGTCGACGCTTAAGAGAGCCCAGAGGCCGTCGACACCTCGCAAGAGTTGCTCACGAGGTGAAGGGCCTGGCGCGGACCTCCGGATCTGCGTCTCCTTCGCAAGATGATCGGAGCGGCCTTGGTCTTCAATAATCCTGCCACGTTAGGCCTTCCTCGATAGAGGGAATCTTCCTGCGGATGCTTGTTGCATCGAGGCATTCTTGCCTCCTCGTGAGGGTTGCTCACGAGGGGTAGGTCCTTAGCGGGTGCCTTGGGGCACACCTTGGACTTTTACTCGAAGATTTTTTATTTTCCGATTTACTTCGCGAGGAACTAAGCACCATGGGTATTTAGAGGTGATCGATAACAGGACCGTCGCCCCCGACCAGAGCTCATTCCCTTCGGGTTTTTCGGGCTCGCTGTTTTCCGGGCGAAGGCCCCAGCATAGACACCGTGCCTAGCCCCCTTACGCGTGGAGTACAACAGAAAATAAATGGACTTCATGCCATTTTGATGTCATGCCGAAGCAGAGGAGCTATATTGCGCTTTAACTTAATATCAGTGCTTAAGAGCAGGTTGAGCTGATACAAGTGCCGTGAAAACGGTCTTTTTCTCCTCGTGAGGAACCTAAGGGTAGAACTTTCGCAGATGAGCTATGTTCCACGGGTTCCCCACCGGCACGCCTTCTGCGGTTTCCAGCCGCGCCGAGCCTGGCCTGGCGATGTGCGTCACCTTGAAGGGTCCTTCCCACATTGGAGATAGCTTGTGCAGGCCCTCGCGAGAGAGTATTCTCCTCAGCACCAGATCGCCGACCTCCAGAGTCCTTGCTCGAACATGGCAGCTATGGTAGCGGCGTAGTCCTTGTTGGTACCTCGCGGCGCGGAGCGCGGCTTGGCACCGAGCTTCTTCGAGCAGGAGGAGACGATCCTTGATGAGGTCCTCTTGGCGAATTTCGTCGAAGGCGAGCACTCTTGGTGATCCGAACTTGACATCGGTGGGAAGAACAGCCTCCGCCCCATAGACCAGGAAGAAGGGGGTTTCTCCAGTGGGTTTGGTGGCGGTAGTCCTGATGGACCACAAGATGGATTGGAGGTTGTCTAACCATTTTTTGCCACAGGCTTCGAGCTTGGCGTTGAAGCTTTTCGTCCTGAGCCCCTTGAGGATCTCGGCGTTAGCACGCTCGGCTTGGCCATTGCTCCGGGGGTAGGCGACAGAGGCGAAGCAGATCTTGATGTCGACCGATGTACAGTACTCCCGGAACAGTCCGCTGGTGAACTGGCTGCCGTTGTCGGTGATTATGCGGTTAGGCACACCAAAGCGACAGACCAGCCCACGGATGAACTTGACTGCGGACCTGGCCGGGATGGTGCACACCGGTTCCACCTCCACCCACTTGGTGAATTTGTCGATGGCGACGTATAGGTAGCGGTAGCCCCCTTGCGCTCTGGGGAATGGACCGAGGATGTCCAGCCCCCAAACTGCAAAGGGCCAAGTGAGTGGGATGGTTCGCAGCTCCTGTGCCGGCTGGTGGATCTGCTTGGTATGGAACTGGCATGCCTCGCACCTCTTGACCATTTCCGCCGCATCACCCAGCGCCGAGGGCCAGTAGAAGCCGCTTCGATATGCCTTCGCGGCTAGAGTTGTCGCAGAAGCATGATGGCCACACTCGCCGGTGTGGATGTCCCTGAGAAGCTCTTGGCCTTGGTGAGTAGATATGCACTTCAGAGCGACGCCGTTTGGGCGACGCCAGTACAAGTCACCGTCCTTGACGCAGTAGCCCGAAGCCTGGCGTACGATACTTTCGGCCTCCTCTTCATCCTCGGGAAGCCTGCTGCTGGTGAGGAAGGCCTTGAGCTCTAGAATCCAATCCACTCCCTCCTGCCGTGCCAACGCCAGAAGGACGCGGTCACCCGAGGGAGGCCCGCAGTCTGGAGCCCCCTGCTCCGGCGGTGGCAGCAGGGCAGGTGGAGGGTCGGATCCAGATGGCGGTGGAGAAGCGGACGGCTTGAAGAGACGCTCCTCAAAGACGCCAGCGGGTTGCGCCAGGCAGTGAGAGGCGCGCTTGGCGATCTCGTCGGCTTCCACATTTTCTCCTCTCGGGATGTGCTTCAGCTCCAAGCCTTGGAAGCGCTTTTCCATCTTTCGATGCTCCTCGAGATAGGCCGCCATGTGCTCATCCCTTGGAGTGTAGCTCTTGTTCGAGAAATTCACAACCAGCTGTGAATCTCCCTTGACGATGAGGCGCTTGATGCCCAAAGCGTTTGCCGCCCTTAAGCCGGCGAGTAGTCCTTCGTATTCCACGATGTTGTTGGAGACCTTGCTCTCAGGCTTGAAGCAGAGCTGCACGGCATAGAAGAGCTTGTCTCCAGAGGGAGAGGTTAGGACAGCACCAGCTCCCGCGCCGGGGAGGTTGAAGGCGCCGTCGAAGTGCATGACCCAGAGGCCCGGGGCCTCCTCTCCTGGGAGCGTTGACTCCTCCTCCGGAGGCTCGTCGGCGAACGGATCGGTCCACTCCGCAGTGAACTCGGCCAAAGCCTTGCTTTTGATTACCTTTGTAGTTTCGAAGGAGATCTCGAAGGGTTGAAGCTCCACGGCCCATTCTGCCACCCGCCCGGTGACGTTGGGATTGCGTAGGATGGTCTCCAGAGGACGATCGGTTCCCACCTTGATCGGGTGACCCTGGAAGTAGTGGCGCAGCTTCCGCGAAGCGATGAGCAGGGTGTAGAGCAGCTTTTGCTGCATGGTGTAGCGTTCCCGCGCATCGCGCAGTACCGTGCTGACGAAGTACACAGGCTTTTGCACCTTGACGATACCCTCGGGAGGCTCCTCCTCGGGAGGCTTTTGAGCGTTGCTCTGAGAGAGCGGCTCGGTCGGCAAAGATGCCGCGGGTGCTTCCTCTCGAGGGTCGGGAGGTGGGGCGGCCTCTTCCTCGCGAGGAGCCCCCGAGCTTAGAGAGTTGACTTCCTCTTTGGCGATGACCTTGGCGTCTCGCTCTGCGACGAGGACGGCACTTGCAGTCCTTGGAGCTGACGCGATGTAGAGTAGCAAGGGCTCGCGGGCGGTTGGGGCAACCATGATCGGTGGGCTCGTGAGGTACCTTTTCAACTCGGCGAAGGCCTTGTCGGCTTCCGGAGTCCACTCGAACTTCCCAGCGTGCTTCATGAGCTTGAAGAAGGGCAAGGCTTTCTCCCCGCTCCTCGCGATGAAGCGCCCTAGGGCTGCCATGCACCCCGCGAGGCGTTGCATCTCCTTGAGACTGCGCGGTGGACGCATTTCTTCGATGGCCTTGACCTTGTCAGGGTTCGCCTCTATCCCGCGATGGGACACGAGGAATCCCAACAGTTTTCCCGATGGTACGCCAAAGGCACACTTGGCGGGGTTGAGCTTGATGTTTACCTTTCTCAGGTTGACGAATGTTTCCTCCAGATCCTCAATGAAGGTGTGACCCTCGCGAGTTTTGACGACGATGTCGTCAACGTAGGCCTCCGCGTTCCTTCCCATCTGAGCCCCCAAGGCCTTGCGCATGAGCCTTTGGAAGGTGGCTCCTGCGTTCTTCAGACCGAAGGGCATGCAGACGTAGCAGTACACCCCACAAGGCGTGATGAAGGCGGTCTTCTCCTCGTCCTCTTTTGCCATCTTGATCTGATGATAGCCGGAGAAAGCATCCAAGAAGCAAAGGAGGTCACAGCCGGCGGTGGAGTCGACGATTTGATCTATCCTCGGGAGCGGATAAGGATCCTTGGGGCAGGCCTTGTTGAGACTTGTGAAGTCCACGCAGAGGCGCCCACTGCCATTTGCTTTTGGGACGACCACCGGATTCGCGATCCAGGTGGGGTGGGCTACCTCGCGTATCAGTTTGGCCTTCTTCAGCTTCTCTATCTCCTTGACAATGAAGTCCTGCTTCTCTTGCGCTTGCTTCCTAGTCTTCTGCTTCACGGGGTGTGCCTGAGGGCACATGGCTAAGTGGTGCTCAATCACCTCCCTGGGAACGCCGGGCATATCTGACGGAGTCCAAGCGAACATGTCAGAGTTTGCCCGCAGGAAGGTGACGAGCGCGCTTTCCTATTTGGGGGAAAGCCCTGCCCCGATGGTGACGAAGTTGTCGCAGCCCCCAGCCTGAAGCGGGACCTTCTTGGTTGCAGAGCGCTCTTGGGTGAACTGGGGCCTCCTTCTTGAGGGTACCGCAGCTTCCACAATGCTCATGTCCAGCATTGGATGGACCAGGTCCTCGCTTGGAGTAGGCGATGCCGAGGCGGCAAACTTCTTCCCTGTCAAACCCAGCGGATGGGGCTCGAGAGAGGCCTTCTTCGCTGCAGCCCGTTCTTGGGATACGAGCTGCTTTTTCCTCGCGAGGTCGCCGGAGTGTTCCAGTAGATCTTCGTCGGCGGGGAACATGGTGGCGGCCTCACGGTAAACATGCTCCACTGACCGGAGAGCGTCCCTCTCATTGCAGCGCACGGTGATTGTGCCGTTAGCGCCCGGAATCTTGAGGACGTTGAAGCCATGGTGCATCGCTGCCATAAACCTTGCCAGGGCTGGGTAGCCGAGGATGGCATTGTACGGCAGGGCGATGTAGGCGATGTCGAAGTCGAGGCTTTCCGTCCTGTAGTTGTCCCGGGTGCCGGAGGTGACGGGCAGGCTTACCTACCCGATTGGCGTTGTAGAACCTTCGGTTACCCCGAAGAATGGCCGAGTTGGCATGAGCCGGTGGTACGGCACCTGCATCTTTTCGAAGATCTCGACCGAGATGATGTTGAGTCCCGCCCCTCCGTCGATGAGACTGCGATTGACGGCGACGTTGTTGATGGTGTCGTCGTGGTGAAACAACATATGCCATAGGATGGCTTAAATGGGGGCCGACTGTACGCTGGTGGATCCGGGAGAGGGATGACTCGGTAGAGACCGAGCACAGAACTCACTGCTAACACATCGAGCTACCCAGGTTCGGGGCCCTCGTGAGGAGGTAACACCCCTACTCCTGCATGTCTGATCTATATGAGCTTCACATGAGAGCTACAATGGTGCTCCTTGAGCTGTATCTTGCCTATCTGAGGCTGCACTGGGCAGGAGCTAAACAGCTAGTGCTACTAAGGAAGAAGAGAGCTCCCGTGGAGCTGGAGGAATGAGCCTCCGAAGGAGGCTTGGGGTGATCGATCCCCCTGGTGCCCCTTATATAGGGAGCCCAGGGGACAAGGGATGCCCCACAATACACTATACATGCACTGTAGCTGAGATGACTACTGGGGTCTTGTCACACTATAGCCTGCATCAGCACAGTACCACCCTTAGTACTGTGCGATGCGTCACGGTCATGGGCTAGTCCCATCGATGTCTGTACTTGGAGTCCTTGCCTTCGTCTTCTAGCGTCTGTCTTCAGGATCACATGTCATCAGTCTTATCCTCCTCCTGAGGATAAGACTGACTAGGAGAGGATGGATATGCTGGTCTGAGCCAAGGGGCGTCCCAAGACCGGCATATGACGATGAAGGATGTGCCAGTCCGAGCCTGGAGGCGTCCCAGGACTGGCACGATGCGCTGGAGGCGATGCTGGTGGAGGAATATGTCCCGGAGAGAGTAAATGTCGGCCCTGCAGAGGAATAATCCGGCCTGGGAGTGAATATCCCGGCCTACCAAGGGGATAATCCGGCCTGGGCCAGGGATCCCAGCCTGGCCCGCCCGGAACACTGTAATCCGGCCCAGCCGGGTTATAGCAGCGCCGGCCCAGCCGCGCTTTATCCCGGCCTGGACCGCTATATCTCGGCCCAGCTGGGTTTATTCCGGCCTAGACAGGGATGACTCGGCCCAGGCTTGTATATGCCGGCCTGGGAGAGTTATAATCCGGTCAGGGCACTTATAATCTGGCCCAGCTACTGTTTACTCGCCTTTTAATATCCTGCACACATAATACAACATATATAATATATATATTAGTTATTAGAGACAAGGGTACTTTGGTATACCCGGGGTTATATCCCCGACATTAGCCCCCGAGGCTGTGGGGGACTCGTAGAGTCGCGCACAGGCTCCAACAAGAAATATACCAAAGTCCCAACTCATATATTCATACAACTGATATGCAGGCCTGCATGGGCTATCTCAAAATACTATTGTGCCTTCTTTGGCTATATCGACACTTTGCCTCTTGGGCTATGTCTCATCGACATCGTCTGCTTCGACAATGCCGGCATACTGCTTTGCCTTCTTTGGCCATATCGATGCTTTACCTCTTGAGCTATTTGCCTCTTGGGCTACTTTGCCTCTTGGGCTGCTTTGCCTCTTGGGCTGCTTTGCCTCTTGGGCTTTATATCGACATTTTGCCTCTCGGGCTATGTCTCATCGACATTGTCTGCTTTGACAATGCCGGTATACTGATATGCCTCTTGGGCTGCTTTGCCTCTTGGGCTACTTTGCCTCTTGGGCTTTATATCGACACTTTGCCTCTCGGGCTATGTCTCATCGACATTGTCTGCTTTGACAATGCCGGTATACTGATATGCCTCTTGGGCTGTGCCATCGCTGGGCACTTGTTAGTATGCAAAATGATAAGACATGTTAATATGCTAAACCGGGATACTCTGTGAAACCGGATATGATAAGAGATATGATGCTTGTTAGCTTTGAGATCGATGTCTCGATATGTTACTGTGCCAGAATTGGCGATAACTGAAAGGATTATAGAATGCCGTGATATGCTGGCATGCCGAAATAAACGGCGATATGAGTTATTGATAGATGCCTTGATATGCTGGCGAACCGAAATAAACGGTGATTGGGGATTTTGATCGATGCCATGATATGCTGGCATACTGAAATCTTACTCCTGCTATGATATGCCGGCATACCGAAATCTTACTTTTGCATTGATATGCCGGCATACTGAAACCTTGCTCTTTGCCATGATATGCCGGCATACTGTAACTTTACTCTTGCCATGATATGCCGGCATACTGTAACTTTACTCTTGCCATGATATGCCGGCATACTGTAACTTTACTCTTGCCATGATATGCCGGCATACCGTAACTTTACTCTTGCCATGATATGCCGGCATACTGAAACACATATGACTCAAGATATCACTTAATAACATGATGTGCTAACAAACTGACATACCTGAGAACTGAGACTTTGAGATATGCTGGCCAAGATGTAAAGATATGCTGGCTGGGACATAAAATATGCCGGCCAGGATACAAAATATAACATATGCCGGTATACTGAAATTTTGCTCTTTGCCATTATATGCCGGCATACTCTGAAATACCTGAGACTTTGAGATATAAACTGAAACCCTGGTGATATATATAATAGTAATTTCTCCTTTGTAACGGCAATATGGAGAGTCATAGCCGGGTAATAGACATATATATAATGAGACATCCAACCTGTTCTGTAGTCATTCTAAAAGACATAGCAATGGTCATAGCATTTGGCATATTTGCAATCTAGCATATGGAGTTTGGCATATAGCCCATATCATTCGGTACATAGCACTTGACATACAGACTGAGATATAGCAATTTGACATATATGCTAACTTGGCAACTCACAAGGAAGAACTAGGCACTCATGTGCCGGCATATAAATGTAGACATACTGCAACTGGCATATAAGCAAACTTGGCATCTCACAACAGATATTTGGCACTCATGTGCCGGCATATAAATGCAAGTATACTGTAACTGGCATGTGAGATTTGTGATAGAGCATGCATAAACTGGTACTGAGATAGGCATATAACTGATCTGACTGTAAACATGTAACAACTAGCACATGGCATTCAACATATAAAAAACTGGCATACGAGCCTTGGCATACGACAGCCGGCATATAACACATAGCATATGAGATAAAGCATTTGGCATATAGCATATACTGAACTTGACATGTTAACTGGCATACTTACTATAGCACTGTAGCAGATATACTGGTTGACACATGCAAAGACATATAACTTGACATAACATCTTGTTGTTGGCATATAAAACCGGCATATAACATGCCTAGATGAAACTTTGCATAAGATTTGGAGACATACAAACTGATACTAAGGATACTATCTGCAGCAGGCATATGTAGCAATTTGGCATATAGATAGACATACAGGAGGAAACTAAGAAGCTGATATGCTAGCATGCAAACTAATATATACTGGAACAGTACTTAAGAAGCAACTTGCTGGGCTTTAACCTAGCCCCCGAGCTATTTTTTCTATTAAGCTGACCAGGATATGGAGTGAACCAGCATAAATACTTACTTGCACCGTTGAAGAAGTTTGAAATACCAGCAGACGCTCGAGGCGAAGGCGGAACTGTCCCTGGTACGACAAACATAGAATATACCGGCCGGGACATAAGATATGCTGGCCAGAACACAGGATATGCTGGCCGGAACACAGGATATGCTGGCCAGGACTCAGGATATGCTGGCCGGGACACAGGATATGCTGGCCGGGACACAGGATATGCTGGCCGGGACTCAGGATATGCTGGCCGGGACTCAGGATATGCTGGCCGGAGGAAGCCGAGTGCCGGCCCGGAGATGCCGATGTAGATCCGGGACAGCCGTATGCTGGCCCGGGCGAGTTGAGGTCAGCCCGGGAGTTGAAGAAGACCTGCTGTGCTCGGAGGCGTTGCTGATGTCGAGCCCCCGAGCAGATGAAGAAGATCCCGTCCGGATGTACTCCTACCAGCGCCTTGATCAGCCCCACGGTGGGCGCCAAATGTCGTCGTGGTGAAACAACATATGCCATAGGATGGCTTAAATGGGGGCCGACTGTACGCTGGTGGATCCGGGAGAGGGATGACTCGGTAGAGACCGAGCACAGAACTCACTGCTAACACATCGAGCTACCCAGGTTCGGGGCCCTCGTGAGGAGGTAACACCCCTACTCCTGCATGTCTGATCTATATGAGCTTCACATGAGAGCTACAATGGTGCTCCTTGAGCTGTATCTTGCCTATCTGAGGCTGCACTGGGCAGGAGCTAAACAGCTAGTGCTACTAAGGAAGAAGAGAGCTCCCGTGGAGCTGGAGGAATGAGCCTCCGAAGGAGGCTTGGGGTGATCGATCCCCCTGGTGCCCCTTATATAGGGAGCCCAGGGGACAAGGGATGCCCCACAATACACTATACATGCACTGTAGCTGAGATGACTACTGGGGTCTTGTCACACTATAGCCTGCATCAGCACAGTACCGCCCTTAGTACTGTGCGATGCGTCACGGTCATGGGGTTAGTCCCATCGATGTCTGTACTTGGAGTCCTTGCCTTCGTCTTCTAGCGTCTGTCTTCAGGATCACATGTCATCAGTCTTATCCTCCTCCTGAGGATAAGACTGACTAGGAGAGGATGGATATGCTGGTCTGAGCCAAGGGGCGTCCCAAGACCGGCATATGACGATGAAGGATGTGCCAGTCCGAGCCTGGAGGCGTCCCAGGACTGGCACGATGCGCTGGAGGCGATGCTGGTGGAGGAATATGTCCCGGAGAGAGTAAATGTCGGCCCTGCAGAGGAATAATCCGGCCTGGGAGTGAATATCCCGGCCTACCAAGGGGATAATCCGGCCTGGGCCAGGGATCCCAGCCTGGCCCGCCCGGAACACTGTAATCCGGCCCAGCCGGGTTATAGCAGCGCCGGCCCAGCCGCGCTTTATCCCGGCCTGGACCGCTATATCTCGGCCCAGCTGGGTTTATTCCGGCCTAGACAGGGATGACTCGGCCCAGGCTTGTATATGCCGGCCTGGGAGAGTTATAATCCGGTCAGGGCACTTATAATCTGGCCCAGCTACTGTTTACTCGCCTTTTAATATCCTGCACACATAATACAACATATATAATATATATATTAGTTATTAGAGACAAGGGTACTTTGGTATACCCGGGGTTATATCCCCGACAGATGGTTGGCGTGCACAAGAGAGGAATTGTGCCCACGCCCCTGGTGGAAGCCGGATGATCCTCCTCGTCGAAGCCGATCTTGCACGTTGACCACTTCATTAGGCGGTTGCCGACGCTGGGCTGTGCTGCCGCGATCTCTCGCGACAGCTGCTTGAAGTGTCGATTGGACAAAGGAGCCTGAGCTCCACCCAGGAGGCAAGCGGCGAAGTCTCGCGGCTCTTGATAGCCCCCTGGTTCTCCTCCCGTCGATCGTTTGCTGGTGGGGGCAGCGGCAGCGGCTCGGGATCGGCTCGAGACAGACCCTCGCGGCGGCGACCTTCCTCGCGGTCGTCGTCGCGGCGATCGCCCCGGGATCCACTCTTGCCGTAGCTGCGGCCACCCCCGCGGCCCTTGGAGACACCATTTTCTTCGTGAAACTTCTGGACAAACCAACAATCGTCAGTATTGTGGGTGTCCTTTTTGTGGAGAACGCAGTAGCGGCGACGTCGTCCCTTGTCGCGCTCGGTGCGGTCCCCGCGGCGTTGCTTATGATCTGGCTCCGCCGCGAGGACAGCAGCCTCCTTTCGCTTGGGGTCCTTGGACTTTGGCTTAGGGGAAGGCGCCTCCGGCAAGTTATGCACGAAGAGCCTCCCTTCCTCGGCCTTGGCACAGCGGTCGGCGATCTCGAAGAGCCTGACGACGGAAGTCAACTCATCATTCACGGACAGCTTCTCCCTCATCTTGATGTCGGAGACGCCCGTGGAGAACGCGGAGATGACCTCCTCGTTGGAGATCCTGGGGATCTTGTTCCTCATCTGGCTGAAGCGCTGGATGTACTGACGAAGCATCTCGCCCTTGTACTGACGCACCGCCTTAAGATCGTTCTTGGTAGCGGGGCGCTCGTACGTGGGCATGAAGTTGGCCACGAACTGGCGGCATAAATCCTTCCATGAAGTCACGGATTCGTGAGGAAGATTCATGAGCCAAGTTCGCGGAGCGTCCTTGAGGGCCATGGGGAACCAATTTGCCATGGCACGCTGATCCCCACGCGTAGCCTGAACGGCGACGACGTAGAGTTGGAGGAATTCGACGGGGTTGGTGGTCCCGTCGTAACGCGCGCCGATGTCTGGCTTGAACTTGTCAGGCCAGACGACGTAGCGTTGCTGGCGAGTGAGGGCGAGACACCCGGGGTTGTAGATTGGGTCGCCGGGGGTCCCGACGTTCTTGCCAGCTTCGCCGATGTCATCGATGGCGCGGTCATGATTTTCGCGGCGGCGCTCAAGGGAGACGCGTGTGTCTTCCGGAGCGCGTTGGACGATTTGACAGCTGGGCTCCCCGCGCGGCGAAGATGCGGCGCGGGAAACCACCTTCTTGGCCTTGTTGGCCTTCCCATCTCCGGCGTCGCGCCCCGCCGCCGGATCTGGATCTCCCGCGCCCTGGGCTCCTCCCTGGGCCGGGTCTTCGTTGGCGATGGCGACGAGCTCGGCGATTCGAGCGCGCCACCCCTCACGCCCGTCGTCGGTGGGTTGGTAGCGCAGCAGCTCCTGCGCCATGGCGAGAGCCTGCGCAGGAGACAGCTGACTCCCAGAACGAGCGCGAGAAGTGGCGGTGGCGGTGAAGGAGAGCGAAGGCTCTGTACGCCCGGACGGGAGGTAGGAGGACTCCAGATCTTCCTCCTCTTCCTCCTCGGCTGAAGCTTCACGACGACAGAAGATGGGCTCGGTTTGCCCCCAAGCAGCGTTGCGACGGCGAAGACGCTCGAGCCTTGCGTTGGCGTCGGCCATGTCGAAGCAGATCTTGGAGAAAACACACCACAGCCCCCTACCTGGCGCGCCAAATGTCGATGGATTTCATGTCGCAAGAACACGGGGTACCACGCGACGGACCCAAAGATTCGAACGCAGGGGGCTGAACGTGTGAGATCTCGGATCGCAACGAAGCACGGTGACGGAAGCCTCGAGTCGTCGAACGCACAACGCACTGCAGAGAGAGACACCGAGCCTTACCCAGGTTCAGGGCCCTCGTGGTGAGGTAAAACCCCTACTTCCTGCCTTCTTGTATTGCAACGCGACACCTCGCGAGGAGTACAAGGCCTTGGTTACAAAGCTCTAGCTGGCCAGAGGTTGAAGAACCTGCGTGCCCAGCTAGCCACTTCAGAAGATCAGCTCCCATCTAAGGGGTGGCCTCTCCTCCTTTTATAGCGCCAAAGGTCCTCCTTCCCCTTATCTTCTTGGGGAAGGGGTTGCCACACACACGGCCAAGGAGGGTGGACAGCTGTAGACTACACTCTTCTGTAGACATGGTCTTCGTAGAGTAGTGGCGCCGGTCCACAGGGGTGGGTGGAGGAAGCTGACGTCCTCCTCTGGCGCCCTGCACCGTCCACGCTATTTTTAGGGGGGCGGCCAACAACCACTGTGCCGCTTTGGGCAGGCACAGCGAAAGTTGGTCTCCTCCCTGTTGGGGGTAGCGTGGGCGGTACGCGGTCTTCTGCCCGTTATCTTCTTGCTCTGCACGCAAACGTGCTGAGCTGACGTGGGCGTGCTTCCTCTCCTCACCAGCAGGGGCTCGTGAGGAGGTCTTCTGGTCCTTAGCAGTTTTGGCCGTCGTTCTCCTCACGAGGCGCCTCCTCGTGAGGGTCTTCTCCGCGGCTTGGGTCGTTGATTCTGAAGATGGGCCGATGACGTGGTCCAGGAGCAGGTGAACCGGGATACCCCGGTATCCAGAACACCGACAACATTCTTTCAAGACAAATCCGTAATTATTTTTAAAACGCCTATTCACCCCCCTCTAGGCGACATCTCGATCTTTCAGCTGAGTATGCTCGTACTCAATCTATCCTCTTAAACCCTTGCCAGGCCTTAGGAGAATCCAAGGATGATATTCTAGAGCTAAGAGGACAACTAGGAGGGACACTTCAAGAAGCCAATGCTAGTCCATAGGAGTAAAGTAGTCAACAATAGGATTGAAGATAGTGGAAGTTACGATGAAGCATAGAAGGGGACCAATCCCCATATCATAGAATTTACCTTTGTATAGAATTGTTGTAGCAGCAATCACAAGATGTTGACAACCGTTTTTGGCTTACAAAGAAGATACCTTAAGATGGCCTCAAATGAGAAAATAATAGTTGAGAAAGTTGTGCGTCTCGTCGAAACAAGCAACTTTGGTTTTTGGATCATCTCAATCCGAGGTCATATGCAATTTCTAGGGTCAAACCAAAAAAGCTGGAACAGAGGCTAGCTAGTACAAGTACTAGCGAATTTCTGTGATTTCGTAGCCCAAAGCCGAGGCTGACTAGTACAAGTACTAGTCGCGCTCTGTACATGCCGAAATCAGATAAAATTCAGAAATCGATGGAAAAGACCCTTCAGACTATCTCGGATGGAAAAGTGGCCAACATGAAAGTTCTTCGTTTTTTCGAGACGAACAACTTTGTGGTTTACGGGATTTCGATCCGAGGTCGTTTACTGCCTCATCTGGGGCCCTGGATTCGCAGTTAAGTTTTTGACTGAACAGTTTTGGAAAGTTCAGGTCTACCATCCGAATTGGACCCAAATTAGGGTTTTTGGACGTGATTCCAGCCCTCCATCTTGCACGGGAAGTCCAGCTGCCCCTTATATACCTGAGGGGTGACGGCCGATTGAAAAACAACACACAATCGCAAAAACCAATCTACAAACTTCTATTTTTTCTCTCTCGCCCTTGTTTTCTGCTCATCGTTCATCGGTGTTCTTCGTGTTGGAGAGCTTGGATCTGCGAAGTCCTAGGGACGGGCGAACCGACCTAGGGCAGCCCATCACTGCCGTGCGCCCAGACGGGGTCTCTCCCGGGTGTGTGGGGTTTCGGGTCTTCAAAAGAGCTCGCCGGATTGTCCTGCGTATCGCGCTTCCGGCTAGCCTCCTCCGGCGACGTGTCCTGCGTATCGCGCTCGACGTCGGAGGTACACGGTGACGTGTTCGTGTGCGAACACACTTTTTGGCGACTCCGCTGGGGAAGATCATCATGTCGAGCGGTATACCCCAGCCTGCTAAAGTTAGCGCCGAAAACATCATCAAGCCTAGTTTTGATGATCTTTTGGCGGATCAACGCGAATCCTACGAGGCGCTGAAGAAGCAGCGTCTAGAGCAACTTGAGGCGCTGGAGCTGAAGCGCAAGGAGGAGTTCGAAGCTTTGAAGAAGAGGCAAGAGGAGGAAGATAGGGAGATGTTCCTTGCAAGCTTCAAGAAGGACCGCCATGGGGCTGTTACCTCGCTTGGAGACATCCAACTTCCACCAATGCTCGGCGATCCAGCCGAGCCCTCTGTAAGTACTAGCGTATTTTCTAGTGATCAATTGGCTGCAATTAATCATTATGCTACTGAATAAAGTCGTCAAGCATATGATGCTATGATAGAATACATAAAAGCTAGTAATAATAAGCCTCATGATACTTTTGGTAATGTTAGTGCTAATGCTGCTGTTGAAAACCCTAGCCATACATTACCTAGCACATCGGTGTTTCCTCAGGGCATGCCGATAAATCCTTACGTTAGCCAAGATGGTCAGATTGTAACCGCGCCAGCATACCATACTCCTATTAGAAGTGTGCCTTATTCGGCAATTCCGCCGAACCAGGCCACACGTCCTGCAGCCACAGTCACGGCGCCGAATTTTAATTCGGTACCAGCAGCGCGAGTAAACTCCACGGCTAATAATTCTGTTGTTCCTGCACAAGTACCACAAACAAATTCGTCTGCCATAGACGAAAACATGGCCACACTTAGGTCAGAATTGCAGAAGATGTTCTATGATAACTTCGGAATTGAGCCGAAGCCTGTAAGCCGGATGTATCAAAAGCCTTATCCGGAATATTTTGATTCTTTACCATACCCCCAGGGTTACAAAGTGCCTGATTTTGCTAAATTTAATGGGGTAGATAGTAAAACGACTTGGGAACATGTTAGTCAATATTTAGCACAGTTAGGAGAAGCTGGCAATAGTGATCCTTTAAAAGTGCGTTTGTTTCCCTTATCTTTAACTGGTACTGCTTTTTCATGGTTTTCTGCTTTACCTTATGGTTCTATTAATACTTGGTATCACCTAGAAAAGAAATTCCATGAGCATTTTTATAGCGGTGATAATGAGCTTAAGTTGTCACATCTTACATCGGTTAAACAAAAGCATGATGAGTCAGTTACTGATTATGTCAAAAGATTTAGAGATACTAAGAACCGATGTTACAGTTTAGTAATTACTGAAAGAGACATGGCAGACTTAGTGCTCAATGGTTTAAGAACTTACATTAAAGAAAAAATTGAAGGTTATGAGTTCTTAAATGTTAGTCAAGTTTTGCAAAGGGCTCTGGCCCAAGAAAGCCGAGGCAAAGAAACAAAAGATATGCATAGGTCAAAGTCTGATCGTCCTCGCATAAATACTATTGGATGTAATAGTGAAAATTCGGACGATGAGGCTGATATTTATGCTGCAGAATTTGTTTGGCCCTCAAAGGCCAAACCTTATATTTGTGATGCTCTTAAGCCGATTCGCAAGAATCGTGAAGATGAGATGACATTCAGTTTTGATGTAGCCAAATGTGATAGGATATTTGATGCTATGTTAAAAGATAAATACATTCGTTTGTCTCACACTATACCGCCGTTTGAGGAGTTAAAACGGCGCGCTTATTGCAAATATCATAATTCATTTTCTCATGCTACTAATGATTGCAACGTTTTTCGGCGACAGATACAATCGGCTATCAATGATGGACGATTGAGCTTTGTTGATATGCAAATTGACAAGCAGCCATTCCCAATGAATACTTTGGAGCTGCATGGAAAGAAAGTCCTAATTTGGCCAGAGACGGCCGGATCTGCTAATAAAGATAATGTTGTTGTTGGTGAACCCAGGAACAACAAGGAAAATAACAAGGTCTTGGGAAGGGAGATTGTTCTTGGAAAACAACCTGATGGCAAGGAGACGTTGAAGATCACTATAAAAAATCCTGCACCCGGGGGGCAACCAAAAGAACAAGGTGATGTGCGTGCCAAGTTCATCAAGCCCAAGAGTCCAGAAGTTGGCAAGTGGAAGACCAATGAGGTCAAGGTGCAGCGCAAGCAGATCAAGCCAACTTTTGATATGTTAATGTCTAAGTATGCAAACCAAGCGACCGGTTCTAACTCAAACCGGTCATCTCATGTGAAACGTCCATGGTCACCTCCAAGAGAGAGATATCCAAGACACTCAAGGCCGTATGGTCAGTGGGTGCCAGGGCCATGGATGGCGCCGCCACCATATGCACTGTATTACTACAATGGAGGATGGATGCAGCTCCCAATGGCGCCATATGCTTTTCATCCAGGATGGGCAGCATCCAGGAAATCTGTGCATGACAGGATCACTCGACCTGTTCGAGACCGTTTGAGTTATAATACTAATCGGTCACATCCAAAATCTTCAGAGGCTGCTGAGAAGGAGCGACGTCCTATGTCGCCATGTGCTGAAACTTCAGAGTCTGGCAAGCAACAAGGGAAGAATCCTAATGTCAGCTCAATCATAGTGGGCACACAAGCGTTGAAACTCAAAGAGCCGGTTGATATTGATAAACCGGCTAGTTCTGATAAGGCTATACTGACTATTCAGCTAAGATCCTCGGCTAATGATCACGAAGCTAGCACAAGCAAAGCCAAGCCGAGGGACCCTAAATATACTCAGCCTAAGTGGTGTCCTCTTGGATTGACAAAAACCAAGAAAAGGAGGCTGCAGCGCATGAGGAATCAAGAGAAGGTGGAGAATGAAGCTCGCCCAGTGCCTTCTAAGAAGTGGGTACGTAAGCAAGTGGAAGATACCACAGTTCCCATGATAATCACAACAGTTCTGACACCATCTCAGGAGGGGAGCACGAGCATTGTTACTACACCACCTCCTACACCTCCTTCAACTGATGAAATTCTAGAGCAAACTCCCGCACCGGAAGATGATGAGGAATTGGTGGACTATGAGAGCTCGCCAACTAGGGAAGGTATGGATATGAATATGGTTTATTATTTATCCTCTGAATTTCGTGCCATAGATGAAGAAGGGGAGGTAGCACAGCTGGACTTTGGGCCCAAGAATGCCGTCTTTGAGAAGCCAAAAGAACCGGTGAAACACTTGAAACCACTATATGTCAAGGGACACATTAATGGGTCGCCGGTTGCTAGAATGCTTGTTGATGGTGGCGCTGTGGTGAATCTTATGCCATATTCAGTTTTCAAGAAGTTGGGGCTTGATGAGAATGATTTAATGAAGACCAACATGGTGTTAATGGGTTTGAAGGTAAAGAAAAAACTGAGGCCAAAGGTGTCATGAGTGTAGAGCTCACCGTGGGAAGCAAATCTTTGGCCACCACCTTCTTTATTGCTGAGGTGCAAGGTAATTACAATGTCATATTAGGCCGCGATTGGCTCCATGCAAACCAATGTGTGCCATCTACTTTGCATCAGTTCTTGATACAGTGGGTTGATGATGAAGTTGAGGTAGTCCATGATAATAATTCATCGTGCATTGCTTTGGCTGATTCACCGGTGGATTGGCAACATCCTAATGCTACTTGTTTGGCGGGGCGTGATCTTTCAGATTTTGATTTTCTTAGTGCCACAAAGAATGGCTTTGTGCCCGTATCTTTAAAGCCGATTTATAGTAATCGTCTCCCAAACATGTGATTTAAATGGATCCCAACGAAGAGTGGTTGCAGAGGAGGCTTGTGGAATATCGGTCTAGTGGGAACGATATGTATGAGTTAATTGAAGAATTAGATGATATGGATAAGTTGGGACAAGGTTTTACATCGGCTGATCCATTGGAAGAAGTAGATATAGGAGATGGTTTAATTCCTAGGCCGACGTTTGTAAACAAAAATCTGAAAGCCGATTATAAGGATATGTTAATCGGGCTATTAAAAGAATATGTCAATTGCTTTGCATGGGAGTATCATGAGATGCCTGGTTTGAGCCGGGATTTAGTTGAGCATCGATTGCCTATCAAGGCCGGTTTTAGACCTTATAAACAACCGGCCCGGAAATTCAATCCTAAAATGTATGACCGGATCAAGGAGGAGATCGGTCGTTTGCTTAAAGCTAATTTTATTAAACCTTGCAGGTATGCAGATTGGATTTCTAATATTGTACCTGTGGAGAAAAAAGGATCAAGCAAGTTGAGGGTGTGTATTGATTTCAGGGATCTAAATAGAGCTACACCCAAAGATGAGTATCCTATGCCAATAGCCAATATGCTTATTAATGATGCCTCTGGTAATAAAGTTATTAGTTTTCTTGATGGCAATGCGGGGTATAACCAATTTTTTATGGCCGAAGAGGATGCATTCAAAACAGCCTTTCGGTGCCCTAGCTTTGTTGGTTTATTTGAGTGGACGGTAATGACCTTTGGGTTGAAAAACGCCGGTGCCACATATCAGCGGGCTATGAATTTAATATTTCATGATTTGCTTGGGGTCATACTTGAAGTCTATATTGATGATATTGTTGTCAAATCGGATGCTAATAAATCTCATTTAGCCGATTTGCGCTTAGCTTTTGAGAGGATGAGGAAGTATGGGCTCAAGATGAATCCTTTGAAGTGTGCTTTTGGTGTATCGGCTGGGAAATTCTTGGGTTTTATTATACATCAACATGGCATAGAGATTGATCCACAGAAGATAGAGGCTATCCAGAAAATAGAAGCACCGAAATGCAAGAAAGATATGCAGAAATTCCTTGGCAAGGTTAATTATTTGAGGCGATTCATAGTGAATTTGTCAGGGAAGGTTGATGCATTTACTCCTATTCTTCGGTTAAAGAATGATGATGATTTTACCTGGGGGCAAAACAGCAAGAGGCATTCGAAAATATCAAGCTTTGTTTGTCTACTCCGCCGGTATTGAAGGCGCCCAAACATGGAGAGATTTTTAGGCTCTATATCGCTGCGGAGGAAGACGTTATTGGTGCTGTTTTGACTCAAGAGACCGAAGGAAAGGAACATGTCATAACTTATTTGAGTCGGCGTTTACTGGATGCCGAGACAAGGTGAAAACAAAGATTGGAGAAGGCCTATTGTTGAATATTTGCTGGATCCTAGCAGGAGGACGGATAGGGCTGTTCGGCGGATTGCTTTCAAATATGTTTTGATAGATGATAATCTTTATCGCCGAACAGTTGATGGTATTCTCTTGAAGTGTTTGGATGAAGACCAAGCAAGGGTCGCTATGGGGGAGGTACATGAAGGTATCTGTGGTACTCATCAGTCGGCGCACAAGATGAAGTGGTTACTACGACGTGCAGGTTTTTATTGGCCGACGATGATAAATGATTGCTTCAGATATTATAAAGGATGCGAAGCTTGTCAAAAGTTTGGTGATATTCAGTTGGCTCCTGCTGCTATGTTGAATCCTATTATCAAGCCGTGGCCATTTAGAGGTTGGGGATTGGATTTCATTGGCATGATTCATCCTTCTTCTTCGAAAGGGCATCGGTTCGTGTTGGTAGCCACTAATTATTTTACCAAATGGTCTGAAGCAATACCTCTCAGGAATATGACCCATAAGGAGGTGATCCAATTCATAACTGAGCACATTATACATAGATTCGGCGTTCCTCAAACTTTGACCACAGATCAGGGTTCATCATTTATGGCAAAGGAAGTAAAAGAATTCGCCGAATCATATAAGATAAAGATGCTCAATTCATCTCCATATTATGCTCAAGCTAATGGACAAGCTGAATCTAGCAATAAAACTTTGATCAAGCTCATCAAGAAGAAGATTGAAGATCATCCAAGGAGATGGCATGAAGTGTTGTCTGAAGCTTTATGGGCGCATTGGATTTCAAGGCATGGTGCAAAAAAAGTAACTCCATATGAGCTCGTGTATGGGCAAGAAGCCGTTTTACCAGTAGAGGTGAATCTGGCTGCTTTGAGGTTCGCTAAGCAAAATGATTTATCGGCGGTGGATTTTCATAACTTAATGATGGATAACATTGATGAAGTCGCCGATAAACGTCTAATTGCTCTAAGAGACATAGAGAAGGAGAAATTGCGGGTAGCAAGAGCATATAACAAAAAGGTAAAATTGAAGAGCTTCCAGGTTGGTGACCTAGTGTGGAAGGTAATCCTGCCAGTTGGTTCAAAAGACAGAGAATTTGGCAAATGGTCTCCGAGCTGGGAGGGTCCTTTCAAGGTCATGAGAGTAGTTCCTGGAAATTCATATTTGGTTGAATCTATGGAGGGAAATTTATTACCTCGAGCTCTCAATGGAAGATATCTAAAGAAGTTTTACCCGAGCGTGTGGCAAGAAGCTTAAACACACATATGGCCGATATACAATTATCGCCCTTAGCATACATGGCCGATATAGAGTTATCGCCCTAAGAACAGATGGCCGATGGAGTGTTGACATCGTCCTTAGACAAAATGTGGTGCAAGTTATTTTTCGGCACGCAAGTATTGCCGAAAAACAGGGGGGCATGTGTTGACAACCGTTTTTGGCTTACAAAGAAGATACCTTAAGATGGCCTCAAATGAGAAAATAATAGTTGAGAAAGTTGTGCGTCTCGTCGAAACAAGCAACTTTGGTTTTTGGATCATCTCAATCCGAGGTCATATGCAATTTCTAGGGTCAAACCAAAAAAGCTGGAACAGAGGCTAGCTAGTACAAGTACTAGCGAATTTCTGTGATTTCGTAGCCCAAAGCCGAGGCTGACTAGTACAAGTACTAGTCGCGCTCTGTACATGCTGAAATCAGATAAAATTCAGAAATCTATGGAAAAGACCCTTCAGACTATCTCGGATGGAAAAGTGGCCAACATGAAAGTTCTTCGTTTTTTCGAGACGAACAACTTTGTGGTTTACGGGATTTCGATCTGAGGTCGTTTACTGCCTCATCTGGGGCCCGGGATTCGCAGTTAAGTTTTTGACCGAACAGTTTTGGAAAGTTCAGGTCTACCATCCGAATTGGACCCAAATTAGGGTTTTTGGACGTGATTCCAGCCCTCCATCTTGCACGGGAAGTCCAGCCGCCCCTTATATACCTGAGGGGTGACGGCCGATTGAAAAACAACACACAATCGCAAAAACCAATCTACAAACCTCTATTTTTTTTGTCTCGCCCTTGTTTTCTGCTCATCGTTCATCGGTGTTCTTCGTGTTGGAGAGCTTCGATCTGCGAAGTCCTAGGGGTGGGCGAACCGACCTAGGGCAGCCCATCACTGCCGTGCGCCCAGACGGGGTCTCTCCCGGGTGTGTGGGGTTTCGGGTCTTCAAAAGAGCTCGCCGGATTGTCCTGCGTATCGCGCTTCCGGCTAGCCTCCTCCGGCGACGTGTCCTGCGTATCGCGCTCGACGTCGGAGGTACACGGTGACGTGTTCATGTGCGAACACAAGAAAAGCAGTACTCGAGATAGGTCTCATCGTGGGGTAGTCGATGAGTTGTAGTCATGCCTTGGACCTGCGATATTTCTATTGTACCACTCTATTGGATGTAATATTCATGGAACGGTACTTCTGTAAGTTTTATGTCAATGAATTGCGCTCTACAACATACATTGATGTGTTGAGCCACCGCAATAGCGGCGCGGACCTTGCCGACACTTGGAAGCTTCCACTAGCAAAGCTTCATCACTCCCTGCTACCGCTCGACACTGATGTCTACGCACGCGTCTGTTCTTGTAGACAGTGTTGGGCCTCCAAGTGCAGAGGTTTGTAGAACAGCAGCAAGTTTCCCTTAAGTGGATCACCCAAGGTTTATCGAACTCAGGGAGGAAGAGGTCAAAGATATCCCTCTCAAGCAACCCTGCAATTACGATACAGAAAGTCTCTTGTGTCCCCAACACACCCAATACACTTGTCAGATGTATAGGTGCACTAGTTCGGCGAAGAGATAGTGAAATACAAGCGGTAGTGATGATTATAAGTAGTAACTATGATATGAAATAAGTATCACTGCGAGCAAACATGTAACAAAACAGGAAGTAAACGGTGTGCAATACTTGGAAACAAGGCCTAGGGATCATACTTTCACTAGTGGACACACTCCCAACAAATATAACATGATTGAACAAATAAACAACTTCTCTTCACTATGGTACTCTGAATTACTCTCCTATTGAACAACACTAATCATTGCGTAGGGCTACGAAGCACTCCTTAAAGTTCATCAAGTACTTGACAAACACCACTCATAGAGATATTCAAATCAGATCACAACTCAAGATAGATATTATTGCAACTTAGACCAAGTACTAACACGGTGCACACACTGTCAACATTAGACCATGAAAGGAGGAATAGATCACTTCAATACTATCATAGTAATAATTATTCTCATAATCCATAAGAGATCACAATCGTAGCCTAGACCAAGTGCCACCATGATGCACGCACTGTCACCGTTACACCATGGCAGGAGGAATAGATTACTTTAATAATACCACTAGAGTACACATAATATCTGAATAATAACATCTACTTGTTCAACATGATACAAAGCTCACGATCACATAAAGATCACATCATGGGAGAGAGAGGTGAACCACATAGCTACCGGTAGAGCCCTTAGCCCCGGGGATGAACTACTCCCTCCTCATATAGGAGACAGCAAGGTTGATGGAGATGGCGGTGAGGTCGATGGAGACGGCGGAGACGACGATGGAGACCGATGGAGATGGCTCCGGGGGCACTTCCCCGTCCCGGCAGGGTACCGGAACAGAGACTTCTGTCCCCCGAAATTCGTCGGCAGCAGCGGCGGAGCTACGGAACTGTTCTGGAAATTTCGCCGACTCCCCTAGGGTTTTCCGTCCCGAGGCTTTATATAAGCGAAGGGGCGTCGTCAGGGGGCAGCCAGGGGCTCCTCACACCAGGGTGGCGCGGCCAGGGCCTGGGCCGCGCCACCTATGTGTGAGGTCGGCCTCTGGCCCCCCTCCGGCTCTCTTTCGGTCTTCGGGAGGCTTCCGGGAAAAATAAGACTTCTGGAACTTGTTTCGTCCAATTCCGAGATTATTTCCTGTGTAGCTTTTCTGAAACACAAAAACAGCAGAAAACCGGGAACTGGCACTGTGGCATCTTGTCAATAGGTTAGTTCCAGAAATCGCATTAAAACGCCACAAAGAGTAACAAAACACAAGGTAAATGGTGTAAAAACAAGCATGGAGCATCAAAAATTATGGATACGTTGGAGACGTATCAGCATCCCCAAGCTTAACTCCTGCTCGTCCTCGAGTAGGTAAGTGATAACAAAAGAAATAATTTTTGAGGTGACATGCACCTACACAATCTTGATCATATATGAAAGCATTTGTGAGCTGGGATCATAAGAACTTAAAACATGGGCATGAAAGACATAATCTTGATAATAGAAACTTACCAACCATGTTATAACATGAAAATGAACACAAACAAAAGATCATGAAAATGAAACAATGAAAGTCAAACGTGTGTTCAAATCATATGGAAAAACATAGCAAATGGTTTTCAGCTTGTCCCTCATGGAATAGCAAAACATAAATGCATAGGACACCTTCAAGTTTAAGAGGGTGACTAGATACAAGTAATTTAAGAACAAGTGAAACCATAGTCATGAATCAATCAATGATAAACTTTGGGACAATGCACATTATACTCAGAATGGCAACTATGCTCTCTTAGACGGTGCATAAAGATAGAAGGTGGTGACTCAACATAAAAGTAAAAGAAAGGCCCTTCGCAAAGGGAAGCAGTGATTAAACATATGCTAGAGCTTTTCATTTGTAAAACAGAGAGATAAAAATTGGTTTTGAGAGGTGGTTGTCTTTGTCAACGACTGGCAATGGGGTTCTTACTATCTTCCATAGAAAAATGAAGCAAGTTTTTGAGAGAGAGATTGGCACTTTTGTGCTCTTTTATAAAGCTTGGCACTCCTCCCCACCTTTTTTCCTTTCACAAACCATGGCTAACCGATTCCATCGGGTGCCCACCAACATTCACATTCCATGGAGGAGTGCCTTTTTTTCTTTCTTTTTTTTCTCTCTTTTTTTTTCTTTTTGGAATAAGACAGTATGGAAGATAGCAAATCCGACCACTACGTCCTCATGAGCTGAAAACAGTGTCACAAAATGAGAAGTATTTTGAAGGTTTTTGAAAGGTAGCACATGCAAATTTACTTGGAATGGCTTTCAAATACCATGCATAGGAATTTATAGTGGACACAATGGCAAACTTGGTTTTTGGGAGTTGGATGCACGAGTAGAGCTCATACTCAGTACAAGGTGAGGGCTAGCAAAAGACTGGGAGCGACCAACTAAGAGAGCAATAACGGCCATAATCATGCAAAGCGACAAAGCAACATTAAAAGAAGTATAAGATGGCATCAAAAGTCAAAAACTAAATGATCATAGAGGCTATTGGCGACTTTGTAAGAGTCTAACATGTGTGAGCATGCGCCAAGTCAACCCAAATAAAGCATCAAAGGAGAAAACCAAATAAATGCTTCCATATAATAAAAACAACGCATGATTTTTTCAAAGGCTCATTAAGCAATCTTAGTCATTTGAGACAAGTCATGCTATAGCAAAACCACTAAGCATACTATCAAAAAGACATCAAGCATGACATGAAAAAGCCTAAGCCGCAGTCTACACAAGCTCCTTCTTGTACCACTTTTTTGCATAAAGCTTTTTCTCTTTTCCAACACCATTCAAACTTTTTAGAAACACCTCTTTTGATGAAAACCAATAAAGATCAGAGGCAAAAAATACACCTTGATGCAAAGATAAAATAAGATCTGAACAAAAATCAAGGCGAAAAATGCAAGCTAAACGCAGTAGCAGAAAAATAGAACACTCGTTGAAACGATAGGAGTGAAAACTAGAGTGTTCTTGGCAAATGAAAAGCGAGTTCATCTCCTCCAAAACATGATGTGACCTAACCATTTATTGCAGCAAACAAAGCAAGACTAATAATGAAAACTAAAACAACTGATGCTCCAAGAAAAACACATAGTGCATGAAGCAATAAAAATATAGTGTCTTGAAAGGTGACCTGATTTTTGCCGATGAAGAAGGGGTGCCTCGGGGGCATCCCCAAGCTTTGACGCTTGTACTTCTTGGATATTTCTTGGGGTCATGCATGGGCATCCCCAAGCTTGATCTTTTGTCCATTCTTCAACTCATCTCATCATTCTCCAATCCCTACACTTGAAAACTTCCTTCATACAAAACTAAACACAAATCTATTAGCAACATTAGTGTAAGCATAACATATAATCAACCCTTTTTGCTTTAGGTTTCAACCTAAAACCACCACATATATAGCATATAATACTGTAGCAACTTCCCCAAAAGTTCCGTGATCAAAAGAACTCAAAAGAAAGCGATAAAGCGGCAAACACAAATATTGGCAGAAATCTATCAAAATAGAACAGCTGACAAAGGTCGAATTTTTAAGGGGTTTTATGTTGCTCAAATCAAAAAGTGTTCAACTAATGAAAGTTTGGATATAACCTGGGGCATAAGCACAAGAAATCGCAGGTCCAAAAGATATACAGAGAATTTTCACGAATTTTTACGGTGCAGCACCAAAAACTGTTTCAGGACAGCAACATCCCCAAATCTTTACCTCACTCGAATTAGAGGCTTCTCTTGGCACAAAAACGAAATAAACAAGATAAGGAGCGGTCATTACAGTAGTAATGACTTCCAAGACTGAAATAAAAGAAAAAGTACTATAAATAAAACAATGGGTTATCTCCCAAGAGTGCTTTTCTTTAACGTCTTTGAGCTAGGCGCAGTAATTTGCAAAGATGCTCATGTGGGCGCCGTATACGAGCTTGAGGCAAAGGCGCCATATAGGAACTTAAAGCAATAGAGAGCATCAAAAAGCAAGTATGGAACACATTTAAATCTAAACCACTTCCTATGAAAAATAGTCTTGTAAAGAGACAAGTCATAAAAGCGCAATGCAAAAAGCATAGGAAGGCAAAATAAGTATAACTTCAAGAATTGCAACATAAAGAGGGGAAACTCAATATTGTTGAGATCCATCAAACCATGTTTCCCTCTCTCATAATAACTTTCAGTAGCATCATGAATAGAATTAACAATATAACTATCACATAAAGCTTCCCTATCATGAGCCACATGCATAAAAGGATTAATACTCCCCACATGAACAATAGTAGTAGGAGCAGATTCAACATAATAATTATTCTCATCACCATTATCATCAAAAACAGGAGGCATATTGTAATCATAACTATTTTTCTCCTCAAAAGCAGGTGAATTGAAAACATTATAATCATCATCATAAACTAGAGGCTTAGTATCATCACAAGATAGAGAACTACTATGTCGCAAAGCATATTCATCAAACATAACATCATAAGAAGGAACATCACATATGGGAGATAAAATATCATCAGAGCAAATTTTCTCCAGTAAAGCTGGGGAACTAAAAATATCATGCTTAACAAAACCAGCTTCCCCAAGCTTAGACTTTTCTATAGCATTAGCAACAACGGTGTTCAAAGCATTCATACTAACAACACTATTAGCATGCAAATTAAGCTCCAAAGGTTTTTCAATTTTCTCTTCAAACACTTCATATCTAAACTCAGGAAAAACACTAAAGAACTCTTTATTTTCCATTAAGCCTAACTAGTGAAAATAAAAACAAGAAACAAAAAGATATAATTGCAGAATCTAAAGGAAATAACTTCGAGCACTCACACAGGAGGATGCGAGTACCATTTACCTTACCTCCCCGGCAACGGCGCTAGAAAAGAGCTTGATGTCTACGCACGCGTCTGTTCTTGTAGACAGTGTTGGGCCTCCAAGTGCAGAGGTTTGTAGAACAGCAGCAAGTTTCCCTTAAGTGGATCACCCAAGGTTTATCGAACTCAGGGAGGAAGAGGTCAAAGCTATCCCTCTCAAGCAACCCTGCAATTACGATACAGAAAGTCTCTTGTGTCCCCAACACACCCAATACACTTGTCAGATGTATAGGTGCACTAGTTCGGCGAAGAGATAGTGAAATACAAGCGGTAGTGATGATTATAAGTAGTAACTATGATATGAAATAAGTATCACTGCGAGCAAACATGTAACAAAACAAGAAGTAAACGGTGTGCAATACTTGGAAACAAGGCCTAGGGATCATACTTTCACTAGTGGACACACTCCCAACAAATATAACATGATTGAACAAATAAACAACTTCTGTTCACTATGGTACTCTGAATTACTCTCCTATTGAACAACACTAATCATTGCGTAGGGCTACGAAGCACTCCTTAAAGTTCATCAAGTACTTGACAAACACCACTCATAGAGATATTCAAATTAGATCACAACTCAAGATAGATATTATTGCAACTTAGACCAAGTACTAACACGGTGCACACACTGTCAACATTAGACCATGAAAGGAGGAATAGATCACTTCAATACTATCATAGTAATAATTATTCTCATAATCCATAAGAGATCACAATCGTAGCCTAGACCAAGTACCACCATGATGCACGCACTGTCACCGTTACACCATGGCAGGAGGAATATATTACTTTAATAATACCACTAGAGTACACATAATATCTGAATAATAACATCTACTTGTTCAACATGATACAAAGCTCATGATCACATAAAGATCACATCATGGGAGAGAGAGGTGAACCACATAGCTACCGGTAGAGCCCTTAGCCCCGGGGATGAACTACTCCCTCCTCATATAGGAGACAGCAAGGTTGATGGAGATGACGGTGAGGTCGATGGAGACGGCGGAGACGGCGATGGAGACCGATGGAGATGGCTCCGGGGGCACTTCCCCGTCCCGGCAGGGTGCCGGAACAGAGACTTCTGTCCCCCGAAATTCGTCGGCAGCGGCGGCGGAGCTACGGAACTGTTCTGGAAATTTCGCCGACTCCCCTAGGGTTTTCCGTCCCGAGGCTTTATATAAGCGAAGGGGCGTCGTCAGGGGGCAGCCAGGGGCTCCTCACACCAGGGTGGCGCGGCCAGGGCCTGGGCCGCGCCACCTATGTATGAGGGCGGCCTCTGGCCCCCCTCGGGCTCTCTTTCGGTCTTCGGGAAGCTTCCGGGAAAAATAAGATTTCTGGAACTTGTTTCGTCCAATTCCGAGATTATTTCCTGTGTAGCTTTTCTGAAACACAACAACAGCATAAAACCGGGAACTGGCACTGTGGCATCTTGTCAATAGGTTAGTTCCGGAAATCGCATTAAAACGCCACGAAGTGTAACGAAACACAAGGCAAATGGTGTAAAAACAAGCATGGAGCATCAAAAATTATGGATACGTTGGAGATCTATCAGAGACCCACATCCAGCACCTCCACACTTCTTACTCTCCCCTCGCCACCATGGCTGGCCAAAGAAGGAAGAAAGGAAGAGGGAAGGAAGTGGCACATAGAAATCCATGAGCCTTGATGATGGAGATGCTTGTGGCATCCAAAACATTGCATCTGGCTCCAGCCTCAGGAGCACGCCGACAAGCAGGAACACCACCAGCTAACACCAGATCCGGCTCCATGGATCTAGGACCTTCCTCCTAGGGAGCAGCATACAACTGCTCCACCACTTACCCCAATAAAGATTGACTTCTCCATCCCCATCCTCCTCGGCCATTAAGGCTGGCCAGAGGAAGAACTCCAGAGTTTCGGATCTTGATGAAAGAAAGCGTAATAACTTTATTAAATGTAGTGGTGGCCACTCCCTCCATCCCCAAATTTTACCATAGGAGCTCCAGAATCACAAGAACAGAAGCACCCAGATCTAGTCTCCAAGATTTGGATCTCCACTGCAAACTACGGGCAGAACACCCTCTAACGGCAAACCACTGAGGAAACAAATCCTACAACTAAACCTATCTACTTTGGCGCATCTCCCCATCCAACTCTGGCCGCCTAACACCAGGGCCGGCCCTTGGGGGGGACTAGCGGGGCAGCCTCCCTAGGCCCAAAAAATCTAGGGGCCCTCCTAGATATATGTTTCATAGGCCAGTTTTACATCGTAAAAAAAAGATGAGCTTTTTAATTAGGCTGGTTGCTTAGTTGAGCCTTTTTTCACCAGGAGTTCGGTCCGCGGTCGCCTATGAGTTCGATCGATACACCGGTTTGATGGATCACGCGTTTGAGCGAGAGTCTCGGCTATCGACCGATACATGGAGTTCGATCGATACAACTAGGCCATCGATACACGGGGTTGGATCAATACATTATCTTCAAATATGATCAACCACGCACAAGCACAATTCAGGGTCGAGACTCCACAGATGAACAGATTACAGATCAGGACCTAAGATCGACAGATTTGGGGGGCGCGCCTGCACCCTCTCTTGCGTGGAGCTGCACCATCGCATCTGCCATTTAATCGTCCGGTAAAAAGCTCAGCAGTTTCCCTCAAGAGCCTTTAATTTCTTCTAGATCATCAATTGTCTGATAAAACCGTAGCATCTCGAGGTAAGAGCATCTCCAGCCGTTTGAGGCCCCCGGGCCGAAATCCAGCGATATTTTTGCCCGGATTGGATGTAAAACGGGCGTGGGTGGCATAATTTTTCCAGTCGTCACCCCGGCGTTCGACCATAAGCGCAGATATATTTTCAAAATAGCGTCTTCCCGCCACACAAAAGCATCGCCCCCACAAGTTCGGCGATCGGATCAGCCACAATCCAACGATCGAAACGGAAACTAGACTACAACAGGCTCGTCAGCGGTGCCTTCCTGCGCCTCGGGCGGCGAAGTTTCATGGGCCGCCGAGTGGACGTCGTCGACGGGGAGGACGACGCTGTCGACGGAGGGCGGAGGATGGCTTGGCGATGGGTGTCGTACCAAGCCCTCGTCTCCTTGTCCATCGCAGCGTCGTTGCCGCCGATCAGGAACGCAAGGTCGGTGTTCCTCTTCTTCGCCTCGGAGGTTGTCTTGAGCAAGGCAATCCGGGCGCCCTGGTTGGCGAGCATCTCCTTCCAGCGCGCGTCGTACTTGGTGTGTCTCCCGGTGTTGTGCGCCCTCGCGTCGGCCCAGCACTTGTCGAAAGACGCCTGCAATCTGTCGGCTGGATGCCCCGACCATCACCGTCTTGTTGAAGTAGGGATCGACGATTTTGCGCTCGTCGAACGCTGTCTTGACCCGCTGCCAATATGTGTCAAAGTTTTGATTGGCGCCGGTGATGTCGTTCATGGAAACGGTCTTCCAAGCTTCGGCGAGGCACTCCTCTTCTTTGCCCGTCCATTTGATCCACGGCTCGGTCGGCGGCGAGGTCTTCTTCCTTTTCTTCCTCCCCTTCGCCGTCGATGTCAGCTCAGGCGCGTCGTCCTCCTCGTCGACCTGGCCCTGCTCCTCTTCTTCGTCGACGTCTTGCATGGCGTCTCCGAGCCCGTCGACGCCACCCCGCGACACCGCCGTGACGTCTTCCGTCGCCCTTGCCTCCTCTTGTGTGAAGAAACCCGGGCTCGACGCGGCGGCCATGGAGCCCGACGTGATCATGTCGTGCATCACACCATCATTCGGCGGCGGCATCCCGTGGGAGAAGGAGAGCAGCCCTCGGCGCAGGGCAGGCGAGATGCCCTCGTGCATCGCAGCGTCGTACTCCGGCGGCGACGGGGTGACGAGTAGGTGGAAGGTGAGCCGATCGTACCTTGGGTTGGCCATGAACCGGCGGGGAATTGGCTGACGCGCGGCTGTCCTATGGCTATGGAGACCAACCTCGCCTGCTCGTCCGCCGCCGCCGCCCTCTTCGCCGCGAGCATCTTCTCCCTCTCCGCCCTGTCACGAGTTTTGGCCTGCCGGCGCTCCACATCCGCCGCCCACGCCGCGTTTGTCATACCCGGCAGCCTCTCTTTGGGGGCCCGCGGCTTCCTCGCCTTCGGCGCGCCGTCGTCGGTGATCCTCTTCGGCGGCATGGTGGTGGAAGAGAAGAGGAGGAGCTGCAACTGTGGGGGATTTCGGCGGGGAAAATGGGTATATACGGCGCATTTTTGAGGGAAACGAAATTAATGGCGGGGAACTACCCTTCCTCTCGCCGACACCGTGGGCCCGCTCGATGTTTCGCGCGTTTTTCTTTCGTCCGGAGTCCCCGAGCGCGCCTCGGAAAGCCGGGGATTGCCTGGGCTCGCCGGATGGATGAAAGCCCAAATCCGGGCGAAAACGAGGAACCGGGGGCGCGGCTGGGCCGAATACCGCCGTCCGGTTGTAAAAAACGGCTGCCGGGGGCCGAGTCGGGGGGACGGCTGGAGATGCTCTAATACTTTTTTTCCCAACCTCTCCCATGCGCATATCCTAGCTGTGCAGACAAAAAGTTGTTTCCTAGACAAAAACATTTGTTTTCTCATTAGATTGACGTTATTTCGTTGCATGTGATTAGACCTGTTGGATGAAGATCATAGCCCAGCCCTTCAAGGTGATTGACTGCCCACGACACACGATAAGTCCAGATGAAAGGATTTGACTTGTTTTAGTGAGTGACATCCAATGATACACTGCGATTTAACCTAGCCTAAGGTAACTTTGTTCTTCTTCATGATGGGAGTATGTCCTAAATAAGATTATTGTCCTTTTGGTGATTCAATACCATCCACATTTCTGTATGCAAAGCTATTTTTTACCCTATGTATTTATATGTTCTGATTATATAAGATAACACATATGTACAAATTTGTCGAGGATGCACATGCGTTAACCGGTGATATATAATATGCGCTTGTTTTTTTGATGATATATAATATATGCCTACATCAATAAATATTATAATCTTTATGTCAAGGGGCCCATATTTTATTTTCACCCCGGGCCCTTGAAATCTCAGGACCGGCCCTGCCTAGCACGGCAGGAAGGATGAGGGAGTGGCCTGGCAGCCGGTGGTACGCTCTTAGTTACTGTGGACGCTTGAGAGAGGGGGATGCGGAAAGTGAGGCTTCCATGGCTGCCTTAATACTACTTGATATACATCGATCCTTCTTGAAGATGCTTGTACATGTTAAATTGACTAACTCCATTGGATCCACGAATGGTCCTTTCTTCTTCCGGAGACACAATGAGTGCATATGGTTTTTGGGTGCACCCGTCTGAAGACGGTTGCACGAGGTATCTACAACCAAGGTGGCTGGTGGCTTTTTAGAAAATTACAAGATGCATCGGCACCTTGTGTTACTATTCTTTCACTGGTTGATTTTTATTTACACCTTGCATGATGCATGAAATGTTAAACTTTGAACACTAAACTTGTGAAATAAAGAGGTTGTGTGCATCGACTAATACAGAGGTCGGAGGTATGCTCCCGCTTTTTAAAAAGAGTCCCACATCTATGAGGTAAAATCCTAACCCTAGCTCTTGCAATTCTTTATTTGACAATTATGGACATGTTTAGGCACCACGACATACTCTGGATAATGGCGATGACCAGGTGGAATTGAGCTCCAAAGAAAGCTCATCAAGAAGGTTATAAGATATTTGGATTACTGAATCATTGGATCAAGGACCAAGGGGGTGCAAGTATTGAAGTTCTATATATTAAAAATAAGTTCTTATTAACCAAATGGCTATTTAATTACTTAATGAAGATGGTATATGGCAGGAGCGGTTACATAATAAGTACCTTAGAACTAAATCACTCTCCCAAGTCCAAGTAAAACCTATGGATCCGCCCTTTTGGAAGGGGATAATGCGTGTGAAAGATGAGTTCTCTAAACATGGCTCATTTATCATTGGTGATGGCCAAAAAGCACGATTTTGGGAAGACTCGTGGTTGGGGAAAACACCTTTATCTATTCACTATCCATATTTGTATATCATTGTGCGACACATAAATGTGAATATGGCTGATGTTTTGAATCAAGCACCATTGAATATTAAATTTATGTGTGTGTTTAGGGATGGAATATGGGAAAATTGGTTGAATTTGGTCGAAAGCTTGATGGTGATTCAACTCACGGACGAACCCGATAGCTTTTCTTGGCATTTAACGGCATTTGGCATTTTTTTCAGTGAAATCATTGTATGCTGAGTATATGAATGACTACACATGTTATCTGAAGAAATATTTGTGGAAACTGAAGGTGCCACTGAAATTTAGAATTTTCATGTGGTTTCTCCATAAAAAGGTGCTTTTCACAAATGATAATTTGGCAAGGCGAAAATGCACAGAATGTAGAAAATTTGCCATAGTTTCACAGAAACAAATGGAATTTTTCATGATGTTGGACCCAAGGGGAAATTTTCCATGAAACTGCATCAAACATTCATAGGAAAATTCCTATGATTTCATATCTTACAAACTAAGCATGCTCTTTGGTAAAAACTCGTACGGAATGGAATCCTCTAAAGTTTGTGTGAAATGCCTTTGATCGAAAGAAGCCCTGAATGTTTGAAATAACACATGAAAATACATATTACTCCCTCCGTTCATAAATATAAGATGTTTTAGATTTGTGAAGCAAATGTATCTAGGCAAGTTTAAGTGTGTATATTCGAGTGAATCTACACACTAAAAGATGTCTAGATACATTTGTTTTACAAAGCTAAAACATCTTATATTTATAAATGGAGGGAATACATAGCAAGTGGTTGAATTGATAGATATTTTTCCAAAATAGAATACATAAAAACACCTAAGGGAAATTCCTATAGTTTCGAACCATGTGAATCAAACGACTGACACTAGGAAAGTTTTATTAAAGATTAAAAATCGTCAAAAAGTATACTACCAAGTTCCTTTGAATCATATAAACCTTTACTGTGGAATGGACACGCATTCATGTCCTTTTGTCATCGATTTGCCCAAAAAGGGTTTTTTTTTTTTGAAATCAATACCATATATATTTATAGTAAATAGTACATGATAGAGCTGACTCCAACTATTACAAAATAAAGTCTAAAAGAAAACGAACTAATCTTCGAGGTCTTCAAACTCTTCTTCTTCCATGACATAATCTTGTATTTTTCTGAAGGCAGCCAAAAGATAATGGCACAAATGTCATACCATATACCTGCAAATACCAATAGAGGTGCTCCCATATTTTTGATTTGAGCCGCAATGCCAAGGCTACGTGCACGCACGCAACCATTAAAATAATCAATCCACATCGGCGAGAGTACCAACACCAATATTCCAGGGAAAAGAGACCGAACAGCCTGGTCGACGTCGTTGGAGAGCCGAGTATACGAATCACCATTGTCGAGGACGTAGCAGCCGGGATAAATATTACAAGGATAATCCTCCTCGCGGCAACCAAGAGAAAAACTCCAAAATTGACTTGGCAAAGTAAGATCTGGAAGACCGTACCTATAGAACTGTAATCTAACAACACCACCATTAACGCCGAGAAGAACTCGTCGTCGAACGAAGGGCCGAAGATCACTTATTGTAGACGATGCCATCTCCATTGACATTAAGGCAAAAAAAAATTGGCTACCAAATCCCTAATCTAATCTTGTGAGGACACTATTTTAATTGAAAACTCCACCCATAGATCGGGTTCCCCACCCCTCCTGACACCGGCAAAGCCGGTCGGAGGAGGGGGAACCAATCTATGGAGGAGGAGGAAGAGAGGCGGCGGCTAGGTCAGGAGGGGTGGCGGCTGGTGTGTGCGTATAATTTGCCCAAAAAGGTTAACACATCCTTGCCTTGATACTCAGGGAGAAATCAGAACACACTTGATAGTCTGACGCTGACGGCGATGGATATTAAAAGAGTAAAACGAGATCGATGCTCCCTTCGAGTCAGGCTCAAGTATTTCCCATATTGGACTATAGGTCTCATCAAAAATACCTCTCGGGGCACCGGTCCAGAAAACCGGAAGAAACGCAAGAGATTTCCCTGCCTCTTTTGCCTTCTGCTGCAGAGACCGCCATGACATCCAACCAACTCGCCAACGGCATAGCCCGCTTTCCAACGGTTGTCGCACTGTTGCCAAATGCTGGATATGGGCTCAAACAGCGACGCTGCCCACCAAAAGCTGCCGGTGGAGTTATCCCCATGAAAATGAGGATGGACACCGAGCTAGAGGATGGTGATGCAACCAGCCACTGAATTTGTCTTCCACTCTGCCGTTCTGGTGCTGTAGTGCGTATGTTTGCATCGCTGGCAAACACAAACTCCGTCTGTTTTGTGGACTGGTTTGGTTTGTCCTGCATACTCAAAGATAATTGTTGGACTATATATTGCTAGTGCTCAATGCGCTTCAGGCTACGGAAAATGACATGGGGTGCCGACTAGATCAAACAATGCGCTATTTTTTTTTTTGAAACAAAGGCAAAAGATTTGCCATTTTTATTAATAGAGAAGAAGTACAAAGTTTGGCCGGTTTATTAACGGAAAACCGGCCGAAAACCGGAACAAGAGCCCTCAACGACCGCCATGGAACACAACCGTCGCGAGGGCGATCACAGCCATCCTGGCAACCCAGAGAAGCTCCTCGAAGCTCAAGTCGGCCTATGCCAAACAGACGACTCCTCAAGTAGAGACCGACAGCTCCGATTCTGCAGACAAGCTCCGGAGAGGCGATGCGCAAGACCCGCGCCGGAGAAGAGCATCACCACCAAACCGCCCCTTGAAGGTCATCGTACACCGCTCTCATAGCGGCTTCGACTTCACAGCAAGAGGAGACCGGAAGGAAGTCACCTGGACACGCCGGAAACAGAGCCGACTAACACGATCTTGCCGCAACTAGACCCTTGCTCAACACCATTGTCGTTGCCACGCTAGCCTCCACTCGGAACACCCACATCGCTGGTTGGCCTCCAGCCAACACCGATGCCGTGTATGTCCAGCCCGCCGGAGCGCGTGAAGAGGATCAAAGTCTTCAAGACGACGCCCTCAAGAGGGGAAGCAACGAAGGATCGACGCCATCATCCGACTCCGCAAAGCAGAATCTTGGCTTTCACCCGAGGGTGAAGAAAGGTCGGTGAGCTCAACGACGGCCTCCCAAGGAGGACAACGCCATCCACGGACGCCGCGCCGTCAGGTTTTCACCAGAGCAAAACCAGCCTTCACACCCACACGCAGTCGGACAGCGACGACGAAGATCGCAGCGCCGCCGGCCCGCACTCTGCTGGCACCCAGATCTGGCAGCCGAGCCGCCCATGTGGCCACCGCAGCCGCCGCACCAACCAGGGGGTCCGCGGATGCCGCCCCGGTGTCCAGCTCCACCGGGAGACCGCGCCGTCGAGGGCCACCGCGGCGCTCCGGCCAGAGATCCCGCCACTCGGGGGAAAAGGCCCCTGTCTACCCGACCCGCGCGAGGAGAGAAGGCTCGCCGCCGCCGTCTGCCGCGCGGGCTTAGCCCGGCGGCGTCCTCCAGCGGCGGCGGGGGGTGGGTATGGAGGAAGGAGAGGGGCAGCGGCGGCCCTAAGGCTTCGCCCGAGCCGCGCCCCAGGGAGCGACGCGGGGACTACTTGAGGCTATCGTTAACAATGCGCTATTAGATAAAGGAAACGCGTGGATCTGATCATGTTTCAGCTAAGGAAGAACGGAACGCGACGACGGCGGATCAACCGGCGAGAGCTGAGGCACCTGATTCGACATTTATAACGAGTTCATTTGACAGTCCAAGAGCAAAGATTCAGTCATTTTTTTTTCAGCGGCGTAGACTGTGGAGTTTTCTTTTTTTCTGCAAAATATGGCGTCGGCGGCCCCAAGGCGATATGGCGTACTGTCGGCAGAACATGAAGATCAAAAACACAGGATGAGCCCTGTGGGTATACATGGACTGTGCACTGGTCTGCGCCCAACTATCCTGTATTAGAATTTAGAACTGCAGTAGACAATGAGATAGTTTATCAACAGTATAGTTTATCATCGCCTGTCCGGGGCCGGAGACGAAGCCGACCGCCCGCCGCCACAGGGGGCCGACGTCAATCGCCGGTTTGTCTGTTGCAGCGGACTAGTGCTGTTGTGAATGATGCATCTGTAGAGTAGTGTCATATACGGCGCGACTGGCAGCGAGAAGACATCCATGCTAGCTGCTGAAGAATCGGCCCGGCGCTGCTGCTGCTGCTGCTTGATTAATTTTCGGCATGTCCCCAACCTACAGACAGCTCCGTCCCGGGCATGTGATCTTGGTTGGGTCTTTAGACGTGCTCCAAGCGTCAGCCTGAAGTCTGAAGACCCTCGAGACCCTGACTCCCTTGAACACAAGTTGCAGTACAGTGGAGTGTGTACTGTGTAGATCGCTGGGCTGATCAGTGCCGCGTGCTACAGCCGTACTGACATGGCCCTCCTGGGGATCAGAGTAAATATGGCGCTTTGTGGGATATCTCGGGATTATCTCATCCAAATTCAGCTTGATGAACGCACTATTGGAAATATTTCAAAATTGGATATAATCCTCTATGATCCCCTTAAATACACTCGAATACACTAAAATTAAATATACTCAAATACACTAAAATTAAGGCCTTTCGAGAATTTCCATTTCACCCCAGCGAGTCAGTTAACTCCCTCACTTATTCCTCGCCTTACCAGTAATGAAAAGAAAAGATTTCTGAATGAATGAAACTACGACAATGCATCCTTTCCCTAGCTAATCATTTGTGGGTGGTTATCTGTCCAGTCTCCACACCTATTTAGGGCGTGTGCCCCGTCAAGCAGCAGGCAGAGCTTTTCTAGGTGAGCTATCACCTACACATGCTAATTGCACGTTTGTAGAAGAAGATAGAGGAGGGAAAAGGAACTTGCAACAACTTCACTGCTTGGGTGTCAACGCCAGATAGTGCTGTTCTTGCAGCCGACGAGTCTAACAATTGCAGCCATAGAGAACAACGGCAATTAGTTAACCACATTCCGTTTCTAAAAATAGTTAAACCTCCGTATTTGGAAGTATGCTGGCACACACTACTGATTTATTTAAAAAAAATTGGTGTTAGCTGAATCACAGAAATTATACTACTCCAAACATGAGCGCCGAGCTATGATTTCAGACATTCAGTTCAGAACTTGTAACCGGACGGAAACCAAGTTATGTGCAGATTCACCTCGCCTAACGAGAATAGTAATGCAGATCAAAGTGGCGAGTGAATGGAGCCTCGTCATAATCGATCCGTTGAAAGTACCAACATGTACTTACAACCGCCGCACTCAAATCTCTAGCTTTCAGAGAGTGTGCAAGAAGAAGAAGCCCACACTGCCATTGTTGTATATCCTAGTTGACTTCCGCTGAAGCTGAGGGCAGCATCAAACTAGATTAAAAACTGGTCAATCTTAAAAATCGCGGTGGCAACAGCTGACCACTCCATGCCCTATGTTGGGTCTCAACGAAGTTCACCACCAGCCTTGTTGGTCTTGTAGGCCGCGTGAGCTCGAGATATGTGGCTAACTCTGCGAGGATTGCTTTGGGTCTTTGTTGCTGCAGCTACTTTCCTGTTAGGAATGCAAGTGAGAAATAGACAGATGGTGTTCCTTTCTGATGCTTGAGAGAGAGAGAGAGAGAGAGATGCGTGCGGCCTATCTGTCGGCCGGGATCGCTACAGGCACGGGTGTTGCGTCCGAGCAGCAATTGGGATGTGTTGATGGCAGCATTGCTACCTACCAAGGCTATTATGATCAGTGGGTTGTTCAGTGTTCAGTTGACAACAGTTGGAGAAATACAAGGCATTTTGACGCCAAAGTGATATGGTCCTCCTCCTGCTGTTGCTGCTACCACTGTACTAATTTACTAAATCAGCACTCGATTTTCAGTGCTGAATCGGATGAGCTGGTCAAGTTTATAATCTTGATTCTAACAAAAAGGTTTAACGACATCAAATGCACTATTTACAGGATTACATAGTGTCTCCTGCTGCTACTATGTCTGGGTCTACATTGTACATGGCATCAGCACTCAGCAGTTTGCAAATACCTAGCTCTAGTCAGGTATATCAGTGCCACCCTTCCATTCAATTCTGAAGCGCATGTACGACAGCTTGCAAGATGTTCCACCCCTGGTTTCATCTTACAAAATGTTCCGAAAAGGTTCAATGAGTATAAGATTAGGGTTAATAATGCATTAGCCATACCTCCATTGGCAGAAGAGAAGGCATGGTGACATCCTGACTCCATGAACAAAGCTATCAAACTACACAAAACGGGTGGACAAGGAGCACCTTGGGTAACTTCTCCTGGATACATGTACTAGGTACTATGCAGAGATATTACAAGCAACATAGACCCAGTCAGACACACGGTTTGCCTAACAGCGTGCATCTTACTGATATAAACATAGGGTGGCTGCATTCTCCAAGGTTATAGAGTGCCCTAACTACAGACTTACCAAGAAGAAACAAAAGTACACCTATATATACAAAAGAGCGAGACTGGCTTAGAGGTGCAAGTGTCACATAAAGGTCAACACATGGACTTGGTAATAACTAACACTAGAATGATGGAAAGCAGGGGTCCTCCTTGTTCTCATATATCACAAACAACTGCTTTGAGCAACGAAAAGCAATCTTGTGACAAAACCCAAGAACATATTGCCGCCCATAAGCATCACCCTCCAAAAGAAAGGCCGTCATGAGATAACCCCCTAAACAAAGAAAGCAACTTTCAGAACGAGACAAAAAGAAATCCCAAGTCAAATGCTATTCTTGTTCTCTTTCCTAAGATTGAATGGATTTGAAAATGAAAAGGAAAGAAAGCACTGCATATGCTTGCATTGCGTGTTACTTATCAATAGGCAAAACTACATTATAAGGACGCCTCATAAGTCATAACGAATACACCATCTGCTGAACGCATTGCTCTATATAATTCATCTCATAACTCATCATGAGAATCCATGGAATCATCAAGGTAACTCAATTTTGATACCTAAGAATGGTAGGGTTTCTCAGACCACTGATATATGGTGTGCCATGTTGATTGTTCACCATATATCAGTGGTCTGAGAAGCCCTACAGTTTACATGGAAGAGATACTTAAAATGGCTTGAGAATCAAATGCAGCATAGGCATGGTCAACAGAAGATCTCTGTTAATCCACACAAAAGGCTACCTAGTGCCTAAAGCTCCCACACATTCTGGGGTATGGGGAAAGGAATTTCTAGGCAACATTTCCCTTGCTTTTATGCAAAGAGGCTAATTCGAACCCAGGACCTCAAGGATACAAGTGGAGATACTCTACGACTCTGCCATGCCTGCCCTTCTTACATATAGAAAATATTTTGAGACACATAAGTATCTAGATCCCCGTAAAAAAAGTGTCTAGATGAGAGTATTTTCTACAAACAAAGACAAGTTACCCAAGCGTGCATATGGTCATATTTTCACCTACAATGCAGGTGAACATATGATCATTTTTCTGCATCAAATTTCGCATGATACTCGTTATAGCAATATGTTCACAGTTGATTTGGTGTGAATGGACCCAGGTGGAGATAAGAAATTATACCAAGTTGCCTCTCAATCACAAATTTTTGCAGGTAATCACAGAAGAAAGTATGGTTCTAAGAAAATCAAGTTTAAGACATAACCAAATTAGCAAATGTGGCATTCAGATGGAGATACAACAATATGCAATAAGTAAAGAGCAAATATACCCTAGATGAGATGTTCAGGTATGATAACTAATCTCCAAACTAAGGCAAAGCCTTACCCTAGTTCATTAAGGTGATGGTTAATTTTCTATGAGACAAATTCAGATAAATTACTTTCTAACATAAAAAATAACTATTTTGTAATATAAAATAGATGATATTGATTTGAGGATAAGCCAACAGATGGATCCGGTTTGACTTAGCATAATAAAGTGGGTAAGGGGAGCTCGCGGAAGCGATGATGATATGGCAGGTCGGGGCTTCCATTACTTAGGGTCATACAAATAAGGACATAAGCCCCTCTCATCTGTGTTGTGTGCCGTACTGAATTCGTGTCAACCAATGTATGGTGATTGATGAGTATCTATTAGATGAGTGACAACTCAGCATATGGCAGTGTGTACATGAGAGCTGATACTGATGTCTCTTCATCCTTATACAGAAAAAGCAGAAAACCTTACATGTAGTACTGACCTGTTTGTTCTTGTTAGCAGTGGCAGCAACATCCATTGCTTGAGATGCTGGTTCAGATGTATTTCCCATGTCCACATGTTGTAGACTGCCATTTTCGTTCTCATGTATACTTGTGCGTCTAGTTCTTTGGGAGCTGCTACCGTCATGAGTCTCAACAGACGCGCTGGGGGTCGTTGTATTTTTCTCTATCTCCCTCAGAGACATGGTTGATGGTGTCAGAAGGGCAGTCATGGAGTAAACCCGATAGGATATCCTTTCTCTCTGCAGTGATCCGCGAGAGACATTAACTTTTAAGTTGTAGTGCCTTCCATAAAGCCTTGTAATCTCAAGCGGGATATCATCCTTGATCCCCTGTCCAGTGGCGCTTAGTGTTAGAGCTGAGGCTCCAGTGAGCTGTTCGCCAATATCTCCAAAGAAAACAAATTCAGCAGCATTTGGTTCTTTCTCATGCAGACAGAGAGGGTCAAGACCAAGTGCCAAACGGTAGCTGTAGATTAGAGTGGAGACCATAAGAAAACAGGATGCAATGGTAGGATTTGGTGTATCACTTAATATAGCCACGTGACAGATAATCAAACCTTATTTCTTCTACTGTCCCGCCACAGTTAGAACATTTGTATCCATCACCTGATTGAAAGATCGTTTTCTTGCAGCCCTGGCATCCTACGTACCACCAGGGTTCATCAGGAACAAGACTTTTAATGGCAATATCGACATCATATGCATTCCCCTGTTATTGTAAAGGAACAAAAAACATGACGGTCGATGAACAAGGAATCATTAACTGCAACATATATGCTAGAGTACTCTATATGCTAACTAGTACTCCTAGCAGCCTACACAAACAGTATATGCACTCACAAATGTTTCATAAGGATTGAGGTCCCAAATATCCCCTACTCTGGCACGCACAGTCCGGGTCTGTGCTGGTGATGTGCCAAACCATTCGACCTCATGTGAAACTCTAGCAGAACTGACAGAAACCGAAGCAAAATCATAATGATATCAGGGAAACAAAGGTTGCATCATAAGTTAATAATGTTCTACATGACTACGAAAAAAAATCTAACCTCCTCTGCAAAGCTATAACTTCTGGAATAGGAGCATTGGGGTACCACCTACATGCATTGCTTCCTTGCAAGGACAGTTTGCCTGGTGCGATAACAAATTAGGCAAATTCTGTTACATACAATGAAAACACATGGACTGTAATTGCTAAAGCAAACCAAAGAGACAATAGAACCGCCTAAAGCGGAAAATATCACCTTCATACAGCTTGACTGTCAGGGCAACAAAGAGAATGACAACTGGTCCTTGCTGCAACTGCTGCTGCAGAGCCTCAGCTGGGAATTGATGTGCATGTGGCCCCCACAAAGCAACAACAGCCGTCTCTCTTAATGTAGAACCATAATCAGAATCATCTTGTAAGAAACTTAGCATGCACAGAAACATGCAGAACAACCAACAACCACCAAAGGTAACATCACGAAGGAATTTACCATAACCAACAACACTTAACCAACATACCTGCCGTTGCTTACATACACATCGCGGATTGCCGTAGGTGCACCTCTGACAAGAACAGTTCTTACGTGTGAGGCTTTTATCAGAAGACCAATGGCATCTGCATCAGGCATCAATAGCAAAGCGTAGATTACAGAGAGAAAGCAGGGGCTGCACACACAATTATAGAGGCAGGATGATTCAATAAGAATAATTGATTATATACCAGACATTAACACCGTGTTGTTTTCACGAGATCGGAGGACTTCATAAGACGAAATAGGCTTGCGCCCCGCTATATTAATATAGCAACGAACCGATACAAGATTGAGACCACCGCTGGGGCAAACAGCACAGCAAAGCCCAAAAGAAACAAAAGAAGAAGAAGAAGAAAAGAAAGCAAGGTTGACAAAGTCGGATCGACGAAAACGCTGATGATCCGCAACCGCTGCGCCCTCCGGAGAATTCTCACCACGAGCTTAGCCCTCCGAAGCGCCGCATACCAAAGCAACACCTTCAAGAAGGGATGCGACGATGACGACGCTGCTGCCCGGACAAATCCTAGGGTTTCCCCTGATATGCGGAAGGGTAGTGGAAAGGGGAAACCCCGACGCCCCTCAAGAGGGAATGGCGATGCCCGTAAGCGTCACCGCGTCAGTGTCGGCCACCCGACAAGGATTTCTCCCGTCCCCCAAAAAACACATCCCCGGACACTCCGTCACGCTCCGCCAACCTCGCCGCCCACCAACGCGCGCCACCACGGTCTTGCAACCATCACCGCCGTCTCACTGTGACCCCCTGACGAAGACCGATGAAACCGAGAGGAGCCACCCCAAGCCGAGGGGAGCCTGGTCAGTAGCCACGCGGGAGGGCACAACCTCCACCGCCACCTGCGGTGACAGACCGGACGCAGCTACCGGAGCAGACCAGTCCCCTCTGGCCCGGCCGAGCCCGATGGCCGCGCTGCAGTCCACGCGCCGCCGTCCTAGCCACCCTCAGCAGGAGAGCCTCCACCAGCCACCGGGAGCAGGCACCAAGAAGCCCAACCTGGCCCGCCCAAGCCCAGATGGGGCCCAAAAGGGCCCAGATCTGGGCCAGGACAGCGCCGCCGCGCCGCCAAGTGGCCGCGCCACCGCCACCGCGTCACCCGGCGCCGCCGCCACCCAGGAAGAGCGCCGCCGCCACCGGAACCGTGTCCACCGAGGAGCACCGCCGCCAGCACAGGTTAACCCCGCGTCACCTGCCTCGCGCGCGGGTAGGGGCAGGTCCGCCGCCGCCGGCACCGCACGGGGCTTAGCCCGGCGGCCAGCGCCGACGGCGGCGAAGGGAAGAGAGGGGGAGGAGGACGCTGGCGGCGCTAGGGTTCGGGGGTCGCCCGACCTCGCCCGCGGGGGGCGGGGCGGACGAAGCGTTTTTTTCGGGCCTGGACCCCCCGGAGGACTTCATAAGACGACAGCTTGTATGCAAACATCGGAAAACTATGAGGCACATTTGTGTCCTCGCTTATCTTTGTGTGGCTCGTGAACGTTGCCATGAAAGGAAGATCGACAGCTCGACGGTTAGGACTACGATTGATAAACCCAAAGTAGTGTATATAATACACAGCATCCTCCTTGATGAGTCCCAAAAGGCGTGGTGTGAGCCATGCAGGGACTTGTCCTTCCATCATATCCCGCTATTTCATACACATTGAACCAGCACAACTTAATTTATACAGCGGAGATAAATGAAAGAAGATGTTGCGGAACTACAACTATCTAACCTGCTCATCAAGCATCACAAAGTTGAGCTGCGGATGTGGTTGATTTTTTCTCATGGAGTGTGAAATGCGTGTTATTCTGACTCGAATCCTCCAGCATTGTGAATCCTGGGTCACATCCTTCAGCAAGGTATAATCCATCTACATAGATAACATGGAAGGAAACAAAGTTAGAGAAGTAGGAGAACAATAGATCGACATAAATTCGCTAAAGGACAGCTAACATGCAACATTGCAAAAAGAATCAGCCTAACCTATATCCAAATAGCAAGAGGCTATGTGGTGAATTAAACAGAGGATAACATATAACAGATGGCCGCCACAACATGACTGGACTGAAGAACTCAACAGATGCTTACAGTTTACCTTAATTTCTGCATTCTGTGACTGTTTTTCAACTAAGCGAGCAGAGGGGCTTGTGGTGGGCATCGTGTCACCCAATTCAGCATCATTGCGCATCATCTCCCCCCTCATCCTCCTCTCCCTCCTCTTCTTAAATACTTCAGAAATGGGTTTATTATCATCCTCGTCATCCTCCGAATCCTCGTCAGCCCTTGTCTCAGCAACACCCTCACCGTTATCTTCATTATCACTGTCACCGAGCCCACGAAACACACGCTTCTTACTCGGAGTAGCATCCCCCTCCTCCATTTCACCATCCCTTCCGTTCTCCCCCTCATCTTCGCTATCGCTAGCAATTACCCGTGGACGCTTCTTACCGCACGGCGTGGTCAAAGCATCATCATCCGCCAGACCCACAATGCCATCGCAGTGGTCGCCGCCACCACCACCGTCCCCGGAGTCATCAATCGCGTCTCCGTCGTCACTCCCACCGGTTGCCGCCCGCACTGCGAGCTTCTTAGGCGTCGACAGCCCAAGAACACCATCATCATCCGCACTCCTCCTGTTGATGACGTCAGCAGCCATCCCCTTTTCATCCCCTTCACCGACCTTGTTAAAAGAAGCTGCGACCTCCTTCTGTGGTGCTTCTTGCTTGGAGCCGCTCAGGCCCTCCTCCAATCGACGAAATGTTTCTCCCCTAGGAATAGGAACCGCCTCCCTCCAGCGCGCGTTCTCGGCCTCGAGGAGCGAGACCCGAGCCTCCAGGTCAGCAATGCGGGGGGACGCGGCGGCGAGCTCAGCCTCGAGGGCGCACACCTTCGCCGCGACCTCAGCGTCGTCCATATCTAGCGCCTGCCGCGGCCGCGGCCGGCGATGTGGCGGGCGGCGGAACCCTAGCGTCGGAGTGCGAGACTGGCAGTCGAGCGAGTGTTGCTGTGCTCTCTGCTGGAGGCGAACGGGAAGAGAAGGCGAGACACTTCTGGACACGCACCCATTCTCAGCTTTTTTTTCTTCTTCCACTTTGCGATCAGGCCCCACAAACCGTCGAGAAATAGAATGTTCCAGGATCCCTAAAAATCAAAGGGTTTTTATCAGTCTTGTTACCATGATCGACTCTAATCTTAATCTTAGTTATGCTATTTGACCGATCAAAATCTCGATTTCGCCACTGTTTCGCTATATCACTCTTTGGTTTTGCCATTCCATTATCTTTTCACTGTTAGTATGTACTCAATTTTGTCATTCCGTCATCTTTCACCACTAGTCTTTTTTTTGAAACAATACCACGATATATTATAGCAACGAACAGTACATAGTAGAGATATATAAGCTGTCTCCAGCGATTATAAAATACAGTCTAAGAAAAAACGAGCTAATCTTCGAGGCCTTCAAACTCTTCTTCTTCCATGACACAATCTTGTATTTTCCTGAAGCCAGCCAAAAGATAATGGCACAGATATCAAACCATAAACCTATAAATACCAACCAATAGTGGTTCTCCCTTTTTTTTAATTTGAGCCGCAGTGCCAAGGCTACATGTGCAATCATACCACATCGGCAAGAGTACCAACACCAGTATTCTAGGGAAGAGAAACCGAACAGCCTTGTCAACGTCACTGGAAAGCCAAAAGTACGAATCACCATTGTCGAAGACGTAGCAGCCGGGACACCTATTGCGACTTTGCGAGGATAACCCTCCTCGCGGCAACCAGGAGAAACAATCCAAAACCGATGTGGCAAAGCAAGATCTTGAAGACCGTACCTAAAAAACTGTAATCTTATAGCACCACCATTGACGCCGGGAAGAAGATCTCGTCGCTGAACGAAGAGTTGAAGGTCACTTATTATGAACGATGACATCTCCATTGACGTAGAAGAAAACGAAGATGGCTACCAAAACACTAACCTAATCTTTGAAAAATACTACTTTTATTAAAATCTCCACCCATAGATCGGGTTCCCCACCCCTCCCGACACCGGCGAGGCCAGCCGGAGAAGGGGGAACCGATTTATAGAGGAGGCAAAGCTTGGAGGCGGCGGCTGGGAAAAGAACTAATGGGTATTGCGGCTTCCTTATCTTTCACCACTAGTCTGTAATAAATGAGCTCGACAAAGCTATGATGACTACCTCGTCTCCACTAGAGTGGGAGAAGGGAGGGCATTATGGGAGGAGAAGGGTGAGCTGAAGCGATAGCACGTGGAGGAGGTCATGGGTTAGTTCCTAATTTTTGTGGAGTGGTTTCTCGGTACCGACGCAACAACAACAACTATTGCTCGATGGGAACTAGATCGTGTTGCAATGATGCTTCCGCAACTGAAGTACAGAGGAGTGAGACGAGTTGACACGCTGGCTCTGGGAGGAGGCTATTGGGTAGTTCCTAGCTTTCATGACCATGGGGTAAATTTCCATTGTCAAGTACTATTGTGCTATAATTTTCATATGTTGGCTACCACTTCCCATATTCACATACCAACATCATGAGTTCTTAGGCCAAGTGATGAATATGTGTGGAGATATGTCTTTGTAGAAAGAACATTGTCCAGATCTTTGTTGGCAATTCAAAAATTGAATTGTCTGCATGTGTTACATATTAAACACATTCCTGCAATAAAAAATATATTGACAAATGGTGGAAAGATGACAGAGTGGCAAAACTAAGTACATAATAGTAGTGGAGATGTAACGGAATGGCAAAACTGAGGAGCGCTATCAAAGAACAGTGGCAATATTGAGATTTCTATCGGTCAAATGGCAAAACTAAGTTTGAGGTCGGTCGTAGTGGCAAGAATGATAAAAACCCAAAAACAAAATGTCCCACAAACTGTATACTTCTTTCAAAAAAACTGTCTACTCCATCCATCTGATCAAAAAAAGATTGCCAGTGAGTTAGTATAAATTTGTACTATGTTATACTATATCATACGATCTTTTTCCAATCGAAAGAGGTAAAAAAATGGCCATGATCTTATACGCCCTTCGATCAGAAAAAAGTGTCTGTGAATTTTGTACAAAGTTATACTAAATTATCCGACACTCTTTCCTGGTTAAAGGGAATGCACTTCAAAAAAAAACTAATACTGCGCGACTGCATGTTTGTTAGATGATTGGATGGATACACGCATGTGCATATATGCACTATCTAAACTAGATGATATAGTCCGCGCATTACTGCTGGAACAAATGCTAAAAAATGTAAGATTTATTAAATACGTTGAAAAATGTGAGGATAAAAAAAATAGTACAGTACTTCGTATATGCAAAAGATGAGTGTGATTAACAAAGAATTATTTACAGTATGCTATATTCATCATAGGTTTGCAGGGAAGTGAACACATCAAACATCAATTGGTAACACAAAAAGGAAGGTGATATAAATTGCATACATTTCAGGTGTACATATAAATGAAAACGTCATATGATAAAACAAAATGATAGTCAACAGCGACGTAGATATCACAAACAACTTTTAAGGATTAGTGGGCACGTGCATTCATAAGGTCGTTGAAGATATTCCCCTAAGATGCCTTGTTGTGAGGAGTTGATCTAGTACTTGACTAATCTGTGCATTCTTTGATATCACCATTGCTGTCATCAATGCTTTTCAATAGAAAATTAGAAGGACCATTCTCACTTTATCGATTATTGAGAAATTTAATCTTCCACATTGTTGAGACTAAAGCATACTATGAAATAGACTGCTTACAAACATACCAAGCAATTTAATCTGAAATACACCAAGAATAACCCACAATATAATATAATAAGTCATCAATTCATTTAGAGGCTTGTTTATCTCTAAAAAACTTTGTTTTTGACAATAGTCAGGGAGGCAAAAGGAAAACAACTCCATGTCTTTGATCTGCTTTGTAAGGGTTTTCCTCACCACCTCTGTATTGGTTTGCCCGTGTGGCTTTTATATATTAAAAAATGGAGCGAGAGCCTATCCAAAGAAGGAGGAGGAATCCTATAATTGAAAAATGGACTACACATCCCAGAGTCATAACTCAAACCTACAAATACTAGCTAGCATTGGTTGCGCACTGGATGGAGCTGCAGGAAAAGAAAAAATAGTTGAATGTCACACATTGAAGTAGTTAGCACTTACTAGACATTCATGCCAAAAAAATAAATTGTGCTTCGTCTAACCAAATATGGAAGAGGTTGAAGCAAAAGTAGCCATTGGCAATCTGGATAGTGTACCTCCCTGATTAGTCCATCGACATCCATACCAAGAATGTTCAAAATATTATGCTTTGTCGGGAAAATTACAGAAGACGCCAATTCAAGAGCAGACCAGTAAGAAAGTGTTAGCAATTAGCATAACAACATTCAATTCCTTCTCTCAAGATAAGCATTCAATTTTGATTCCTCCTTTCACTGCGTCATCATGAAAAGAAACAAATAAAATACATATCAGCACCTTAGCATACATTTGGATTGGCAAAACTAAGCAACGGTTGAGAATAAGAATAAATAATTTATTGACACAAATTACAAACAAATGATGTAGGCAAAAATGCCAAACCGGAATTAGGCATCGATTGCAATGCATAAGAAACATAAACTATCTACATGGGACTACTATCAACTACCCCCTCGTTCCATAATTCTTGATCTGACTATAGTTTAAATTTGTTCAAATTTGAACTATAATCCGCCAAGAATTATATAACGAGGGAGTACAAAACTGTGGCACTGAGATCTGCCAATTAGAGGTCAATGCTAGGAAAAATCCTAGGAGAGGGGAAAAGGGGCTATAGCTTCCCAATCCATGAGTGAAAGAAGTATGGAACCCAGGAATGGGAAATGGAAGCGCAAAGAGAAAGTGATGAAACAGGTTGTTGAGAAGATGGAGGAGGGGGAGAGGAACCGCGTGAGGATAAAAGCGCAAGAACCAAGGAGGCAAAGAGAGATAAATTTGTGGAAGGAAGTCGATTGTGTGTTGATTTGTTTTGAAAAATTAAGTATTAGATCAGACATGGGCTCTATCAGCGTTTGACGAAGTGCCAACATTTTTCCTCTTGCATGTTTTCTTCCATGAAGAGTAACGACCCTTGGAGTTAGTGCATGACTAGTGCTGAAGTTATATACTTTTATTTCCGTTTGTTGCGCATTTTAATTCATGTTTGAGTGTACTAATTTTACAACAGTGTTGTGCTGATTTTTGAGAAAATAACATTTTTTGTCATATAAACCACATCGATTCTATGTTTTGACGGTTTTTCTTTCAATCGGTACTAATACACACCGACATCCTGCATAAGCCCGCAAAAATGGGGGCTAGTTTAAACTAAACTAATTCGCTAAAAGAATTATAACTAGCCTAACCGAATTTGAATACGGATTGGGTGCCGCTTCGCATCCCTGACCACAGTGCACATCATCTAGAATCTCCAAATGTCTCAGGATGCAAAGCACACGGGACTACGGGAGGACATGATGTGATATGAGGAGGCTTCTGTTCTTTACCCAGGAAAACAAAAATGACAGTAGTTGCTGAGTCGGCATCTAATCTTTTCTTAGATGTTGCAGTTGAATTCGTCTTCCTCCACCTAACCAACGTGTGGACAAATGTGGCCGGCTTTCACCTGCAAAATATAAATCACTAGCGGAGTGAGCTGCGAGCAAGAGCATCAGTTCTGAATTTCTGATGGAATACACCAAGCCACGGAACCTGGGCGGCTCGCTGCCCGTGCCCAACGTGCAGGACCTCGCCGCCCGGCCCGAGGACCTCACTCTCACGCCCACCCTCCTCGACCGTTACCTCCTGCCTCAGCCCAACACGGTGGACCTGCTCCTCGACGTCCCAGCGGACGAACAGGAGCACGTCCCCATCATCGACCTCGGCCGGCTCCTCGGTCAGGACGGCCGGGTCGAGGAGGCTGCCAAGCTGCGCTTGGCCTGCGAGACCTGGGGCTTCTTCCAGGTCGTGAACCACGGAGTTCCTGAGGAGACCATGGAGGAGATGAAGAGGAATCTGAAGGACTTCTTCGCGCTCCCTCTGGCGGAGAAGGCGTCTCTCGCCCAGGAGCCTGGAGGTATCGAGGGGTACGGGCAGGCGTTCGTCGTCTCCGAGGAGCAGAAGCTGGACTGGGCAGACATGTTCTTCCTTGTCACGCAGCCGCCCAGCCACCGCGACCTCCACCTTTGGCCGTCCAACCCTTCCACATTCAAGTAAGCAAATATTAGCATCAATTGATCATCTGACGTCGATGTCGTCCCACTTGTGATACCTACCGTAGATTTGTTTGTTGTTGTTGCAGGAATTGCTTGGAGAGCTACTCTGCCGAGGTGCAGAGGGTGGCCAGTGAGCTGCTCCGGGCCATGGCGGAGAACCTGGGCGTGCGAGACCAGTCGGACATGACAAGGCTCGCCGCGTCGCAGGCCGTGAGGATGAACTACTACCCGCCGTGCCCAGAGGCGCACGTGGACCGAGTGTTGGGCCTGTCACCGCACTCAGACGCCGTCGGGCTGACGCTCCTGCTGCAGGTCAGCTCTGTTCCCGGCCTGCAGATCAGGAGGAACGGCGGCTGGGTCCCCGTCACGCCGCTCCCCGGGGCCCTCGTCGCCAACGTCGGCGACGTCGTCGAGGTGGCCACCAACGGGAAGTACAAGAGCGTCGAGCACAGAGCGGTGGTCAACGCGCGCGAGGAACGGATGTCCATCGCGGCGTTCCACAGCGGCAAGTTCGGCACCACGTACGGGCCGCTGGAGGAGGTCGTCGGAGACGAGGAGGTGCGGTACAGGAGCATCAGCGTCGAGGAGTATGTGAAGCTCGTCCTCTCCAGCAAGCTCGACGGCAAAAACATCATGGACGCCATGAAGATCACTTGATGTGTCTGTTGTTCGCGCTGAACGCTCAGCTACATGCCCTGCACCATACATGTAAACTAGTATAATATTCTGGAAAAACCAACATGTTGAGATAAGTATAGATTCTCAAGAAGATAATGTGAAGATCCTAACAAAAATGTCACATGATCATGTATCTTTAACTTGTAGCTGGTTGTTCTCACTTCTGCTGTTCTATTCGCCCCATGTATCTCCCATGGCCTCGCAAGAAGTTCTCCTATCCACACATATACTAGTAATAGAGCACGTGCCCCGTGCACATGCACGTTACATATAATTGTGTGTAATTGAATCTATCATCATACAGAGATATACAGAATTAACCATTGTCTTCTTTATTTAGAGATGGAATAGCTTTAATTCTTTATAAAAAAATAGACCTATCCACCATATCATGAATCCCAGTAGCACTGAACAAAGCATACCTGTTCACCAACTACATAGTCTATATTTAAAACTTAAACAAGCCTGACATGGACCAGGAAAAAAAAATCTGAACCTACAACTCGAAATGAAGAAAGGACGTAACACTTCAAAACAAATGGACTATGTAAATAAAGTCAAGGGCAAAAATAAAACAAATGGACTATAAAAGCGACCTCATGCTTCAATAAAATGCACTGATTAAATATCCCATGTGTGAATAATGCTATCTGGAGGCAAAAAGGTTATGTTCCTGCAAGCTGCACAACAAATAGCTTTGGGAATAATTGAGCAAACATTATGGTACTCTACATAAAGATCTTTTTAGCATAATTAAGGAGGAGCAGTTCATATTTGGTTCATACATGCCTTTATTAATATTTATCTTCCATATTAGTGATAGAAAATCATGCAAAATTTCTACATGAACCTACTGTGTAAGTATATCATATATGATCCAAGTAAATTTTGTTATCTTTATTAAAATCACCAAGAAAAGAGCTAGGTTCGTGAACAGAACCTGATCTTTTGGTAACATATATCACAATAATAGGTTAAGCGCCTGAAATTACATACGTTCACATAGTAAAAGCTTCAGGTATTGCTTGATCATAGAAAGGCCCCTGGATCATAGTCAAAAACTTCAGGTATTGCTTGATCATAGAAAGGCCCCTGGATCATAGTCAAAAAAAAGGATTTCTGCTACACGATCAGTAAACAGAAGGTTGGATTATAGAAAGTACTGTATTATAACTGTATAAGAACGAACATTCACTGCTTACTATGTAGCTATATTGCAATTCACGTGAAAAGAGACTGCTTACCACATGGTTTGATGCATGGACAGGCCACAGTTCAAAGACAGTTAATCTTGATGCTTACGCAATGACAGATTCAGTGGCGCCGGACAGCTGCGTGGTCGTCAGGCCAGACAGCTTCGTGATCGTCGCCAACATGTCCTGATGTAATCTGTAGTCCTGCACGACCTCATCGACGTGAAAGTGACGACCGCTGCGGCCAGTGGCACAACATGTCCTGATATACCTGTAGTCCTGCATGCCCTCATCGACGACGGTGAGCGCTTGACGGGAAGTCGACGACGGCCGCGCTTCTTAGAACACACTGCTCCTCTCGCTCGCGCTCGGATGTGATCTCAAGTTCTCAACAGCAGGAGCTCGCCAAAAAGCCCAATCATGAGTAAGCTGTGTGAAGCTGGACATCTCCATACTCCAGCCGGTGGCTACCGTGTGTCTCTGGTCACCTTCAAAACTTCAGCACGGACAAGGAAACCACCATGGAAAACAATCGGGTCGGCTCCTCCGCGCTAGCTTGCCGCCGACAAGGAGATCGTCAGGTGCAACAGGAGAAGTTGGCACGGCGGCGTGGCCAATCAAGGACATTGACGCCGGCGGCGTGGCCAATCAAGGACATTGACGCCGGCGGCGTCGCCAAACTGGCCCAATCATGAGGAACCGACGGATAGCTGCACACACCGCGGCGCACGGATGGGCGTACGCGCGGCGGGGATTGCGATCGTGATCAGCGGCCGTTTTCTTTCCTGGTCGTGCAATTGGGGTGATTAGCGGCAGTTTTTTCAGGGGTGTTCTGTTTGAACGTGCAAATCGTACATCATTCAAGCCATCTGAGACGTTGGATTTTGCCTTGTGTACGGCCAAGATCTCTCGGATCTGACAGTCTCTCTCTTTTTATATTAGTGGAGATAAATAGGAAGACACAATTTTCTTAGTCTTCATTGTTGCCGAGACGGCAGTCAGCGAAAGAAAGAAAGAAAGAAACTTGGCCATTGAGCAAGCAAGTATTGGTAGACAAGGCACTTATTGGGTAAGAGAAGATTTCATTCCACTGAAAGAAACTTACTCTTCATAACCGAACTAGTGACAGTAACATTGTTTTTCCAGTCGAGGCAAAAATGTCAGGACTCAGGACATGCCACATCTACAACACTGGAACACCCACACTAATCAGTATAAACTGCAACTAGATGGAGTAGCTATTAGAACTCCTGAATTAGGATGCTCCGGTGTAAATCCATCAAATTTCTTAAGGCATGGCATGTACTGCGATAAGACGATGCAGGTGCCGCAAGAAGGTCGGGCATGCTGCACCACCTTCAAGGAGCATCAAGTTGCAGGGGATATATATATGGCTCCGTTTGGCATCAAAGTATCTTTGACGTATTCAACGAATACTTTGGTTTCTCAAAATACTGAAGTATCAAATACTTTAAGTTGTTTGGATCTAGTAAATATTCTGGTTTTAGAGACTGAAAGCATCCTCCAAAACTTCATTTTTTTGCCTTATTGAAAACTGCAGGCCTGACCTCTTTTTTCTAAACTGATGTATTCTCTAAAACTGAAATATTTGTTACCAAGGCACGCAAATATTGCGGTTTCAGAATACTTTTAGTTTATAGAAACTAGGCTGCCAAACGAGGCCTATACCTTCACCTCACTCAGGGAAAATAGGGATCCTCCCCGTTCTGATATATTGCAAACAGCTATTTTGAGTAACGTGCAGCCATCTTCTCACAGAACTCAAGACCATCTGGATCATATTTTTCCAAATCATCGACAGTCTTCTTAGGTGGTCCAAAAGCATCACCATCCAGAAGAAACTCTGCTACGCGAGATCCCCTAAAGAACAAAAAGATTTGCATAGTGAGACAAACAGAGAGCCAGCTAGTTCAGTTTTAGTTTTTAATCTATAGTATATTGGAACGTAATAACAAAAAAATATCAAAGATTTTTTATGTGTGCTATTTTTTCAACTATGACAAGCAAAATTATATTAGAGATATATATTATAAGACATTATATCAAATAGATCAAAAGGTAACTTGAGAACCAGAATAAATACAGTATCATCTCTTTGAGCAGACTACACCATCATCTTAAGAATGCATTGCTTCATATACTTATTTCTTACAACATGTAAGTGCATGACCGCTAATTAGGAGGTGAGTACACCAGAACATGAGTCTTTTAATGTCTTCAAGGTGGCTCAGTTTTGACACCAGAATAGAGTTTTCCAATGTTGACAGTCCAACCTACACCAATATAGTCTGAGAAGCCCAAACAGTATACATGGAAAACAAATGTGCTTGTTTTTTAACTGAAAACTATAGGGGACGACCTCAAACAGAACTGAACATCAAAATCAGTGTAAGACAAAGGCATGGTCAACACATCAACCATCACGGAACTCTGTTAATCCACTAAAAATCCCTTCTTACCCAGTGACTAGATATTTGTAATAGGTAACTGCTTAGATGCAGGGGTTCTTGTAAGTTGTAACAATCAACACCAAGTTTGCTTCTGAAACCTTAAGTTTGCAGGAAGTGAGCAGCACGGATAATGTAGAGACTAAACTAAATGGAAAATGCAGCATGTAAAATTGCAAATGGAGATAGAACTGTAAATTATAATTTATACAAATTAAATATGATCAGACAATACCTAACGGCATCCAATTGGTTAAATCCTTGTCTGTTCTGCACCGTGCTGGCCTTTTCTGACTGTTCTTCCTGGGTTTGCTTTCGATAGAGAGCACATACAGCTTTGAAGCAAAGTTCAGGTTGTTGAGCAAATGCTGATAGCATCTCTGCCTCGTACTCCCAGTCATTAGCGTTAGCATTCCTTCTCCGTCTTATGCAAGCCATAACATCTTTATAGTTCACCTCACAGTCAGACTCGTCCGGTTCAATCCTCGTCATTTATAAATTCGTGCATACTGTCAGATTGTTCCGAATCATCCTCACTCTCCACACACTCCTTTGGTTCAACAAAGTCAAGCCCACATTGTGAAACTCGCACTCTCTTTGATTTTGTTTTGACTAACTGAACCGAGCGCCTTGTTGTGAAAGTAGAACACCCATTAGTCTCACCTAACTCACCACCATCCCTACTCTCCCTCCTTCCCCTCATTGTCTGAATATCATCCTCCTCATGTTCAGTCCCTGTCTCAGCTACAGCCGACACATGCTTCAAACTGACCACACGAACATCCTCAGCGCCATCTTCATTGTCACTATCACTGTCGCCGAGTCCACGTAGCAGACGCTTTCTACTAGGTGTAACCTCCTGCACCTTCCCATCCTTGTCATGCCTGTCCTCGTCCTCGCTGTCGCTGGTAATCATCCATGCTGCTATCCACTTTTTTCCGCATGGTACAATCGAGACATCATCATCTTCCAGACCCACATTGCCGTGGCAACGATCGCTTCCACTGTCACCCCCTGCGTCCTGAATCTCGTCTCCACTGCGGCTCTCGCCGACCACCGGCGATGTGCACTCCCAAGGAGCCGGGATATCAACAAATCCCTCCCTGGCCCTCCTCTCATTGGTGAAATCGACAGCCATCCCCGCTTCCGCATGCCCACCCAAAATGTCGACTGGCAATTGCTTGTTTGTGCCGAAATCCTCCTCCAATCGACCGAAGGTTGGACCCTTCCTGCCTGTATGATCCATTGATTGGCCGTTAGACGTGGCCTTCCTCAAGCGCGCGTTCTCCGCTTCGAGGAGGGAGACCCTAGCCTCCAGATCGGCGATGCGGGAAGCCTTGGCGGCGAGCCCGGCCTCGAGGGCCTCGATCTCTTCGCGATCTCCGCAGCGTCCATCTCCGGCGACCGCGGCGCCGGGCCGCCGGCGATGTGGCGGCAGAACCCTAGTGTCAAAAGAAAGATTGGCGGTGAAGGAGGTGCTCAGGCGTGCCTCGGTTGTCTCTGGCACAGTGAGTAGATGACTTCCGCTTTGTGATATAACTAGCTAAATGCCCACGCATTGCAGCGGATCTTTTTTTTGTTTTTGCCTTTTTATCCTTCACTCTCATAATAATTCTCGCCTTCTCCTTTAGCCCACTTCGGACTTGGTCTATATTGGGTAAGCAAGCCCTGACCACTCACGTAAAAATGTGATAGTCCGACAATTTGATCGGTGCCTTTGTTCGTAGAGGGGTACCAGGAAGTCACATCTCTCCTCTCCCTCTCTCCCTCTCCCTCCCCCCTCTCTCTCATTCCCTCTCATTCTCTATATTGATACCTGTCCCCAAAGCTCCCTTCACTCGCATTATCTCCTGTTCCAAAACCACTCCTTACTTGATTTAATGGTGAAATAGGTTACATCGTTGGTATGTTGCATCTTTTCTGCATGTCCATTCCTCCCACATTCCTCTTTGTCTCTCTCTGTCGATGTTCCTAGAAATAAGTGTCAGTGTCTGTAGCTGCTATGCATGGTGCACAAGTCATCTATCTCTAGCTAGAGCATTTCCACTTGGATGGAAAAGACTCCCATGTAGCCTTCATGGTCTATCAGCTTGTCAATGTCAGTGACCTACTCGTTTGAAGGAACACATGTATCTTGTGGGAGCCAAATGTTTCCTTCCTCGTCAGTTTCCTCGGTATACTTATTGTATGGCGACACATCTCCTTCCTGGGCCAGGTTGCGCGGGTAGGATGCGAGTGGGTCGTCGTCGATCTTGTGGTTGTGGGATATTTGTCATTGCTAAGGGAAGTGGTGACGCTGGTGGAGATGTTGGAAGACGCATGCCCGTCTCGACCTGCACCAGTCTCAACCGGCGCTTCCATTAAAGTCGGCGACCCACCTTCTGTTGGGTCATAAAAAAAGGTTGATTTGTCCGCCGAGGGGCTGACAGGGCGGATCACCTGCGAAATCCTACGTGGCGCAAGACGCCAACGCGCCCGATCTGCTCTTTTTGTGTTGGGGCCGGCGTGAGAGTGCCGACTGTTTACTGGACTCCAAAACTATCGGCACCCTACTGGGGCCGATGGTGTGAGCTCCTGATCTTCTCCTTTCGCGTTGGGGCCGGCGTGGAAGTGCCAGCTATTTTATTGTGCTCCAAAAACTATCGGTGCCCTATCGGGGCCGCCGGTGTGAGCCCAAACAATGATTTGAGGCATATATTGCAAAAAAAAGAGATACTAAGGTTTAAATGAAACAAGCCCAGAAATAGGTTCCACACAAACTACATGGAACCTCGCGAACTGAAGCGTGTTGTTGGGATATTATAAAAAATCTCAAATCAATTTTCGTAAATGTATTCAGTATATACTGATATAAGTTTAATTTCTCATTCAGCAAAGCTAAAATAAAAATTAACATTGTTTACTGAGCATAACATATACAATGTTAAAATTATGTATTTCATACTACCTCCATTTCAAGAAATAAGGCGCCCACACATTCCAAAGCAAATTTTGACTGAATAAATAGAGCAACTAAAACTTGATTATATTATGTAAAATTAGTATAGTTGGATTTATATTGAAACATACTTTTCAATGATGCTAATTTTATACCAATATTCTTTATATATTTAGAGTAAATCTTGGTCAAAGCAAAAACACGTAAAACGAGGGCGCCTTATTCCTTGGGATGGAGGTAGTACATTGGAATAAATTCTCTCTGCCAAGCTTACAACGCACCACTGTACTTAGGAGCAGTACCATGCACCATTCTGAAAATAAATTGGGTTTGCACCACTAAAAGACGTTGTCTTTAGGTTTATACCATTAAAAGATCCATCTTTAGCTATGTGCCATCAAAGATTGCAGTTCTTTTGATTCCTACCACTTCTATCTATGAAGTCTCCGTTAGTGATGACCATGGTGCCCTTTCATCAAATAATTGGACATCACCTCATCAGCTGATCGAGGCACACATCAGCTAATCAAAGAGGATCCATCCCATAGAGAAGAAAGAACACGCAGCGGGACGGGGAGGAGCACGGGCTCGGCGTCGGAGTCGTTACGCAGCCGGACGAAGTGCGACGGCAGCGGCCGAATGGGCCCATTGTCTCCATGCCAATAGGATCTGGGATCGGCGTCGGGCTGGAGGGCGTGGGGGTCGTCGCCGGGCTAGAGGCCTGGTCTGGGTTCAGACGTTCAGTTCGGAGGACAAGAAAATTTAGCTAGAATCATTGAATTCGGGACCACTTGCATGCTCGATCCTCTTGACTCTTCCTTCACGGTGCGCGTCTTGCCTGTTTAATGTAGAGGAAGAATCAGAATTAGTTAGAAAATTTGAACACGGAGCATGCAGTTAGTTGGAAAAAAATGTTGAGCTTTGGATAAGAAGGTTGTTCGGGATAAGATAAGTGGGGTGGCATTTGTAGTAAATTGAGGGGAGTAATCACGCCAATGCATCAAGGAAATACAGAAAGTGCGCGCCAAAACTCATGCTCGCACCAACAGCTCGCACGAAATCTCTAAATCTTCTTCTAATGCAATAGAAATTTACCCCTAATGCCAAGAGAGGAACAGGGCCTGCTTAAAAAACATGCGTACTCACGCACATCAATCAACGGCCTGAAGCAGAGGCAAATTCTGAAGTGAAGCGAACTGTAGGTCGTCGCCGAGCAGCTACCTCGCGGATGAACGAATGGAAAGAGCGACCACTCCATCGAGCATCTGCTACACGCTGCTACGCTCGATCCCGTAGAAACGGCTGCGCCACCCGGACCAGATGCCTCCAAGTACGGCCTGCCTCCAAGGCGCTGTAATGGTGAATTGGTGATGGCCTGTGAAATCTTGCGCGACGCTGACGATGGAGAAGCTAGTCATATTGTGGCGGCCAACGACGTCTTCCACACCGGCGAGCATGGATCCTAGCTTCGATGCTGGACCTCGTAGCCTCGTAGGTGGTCGCCTCCACAGAGAAATTAGAAAGGCATCGAGGCGTCAAGGAGCCGATCGCACACCCGCCCGTTCCCATCCTAGTCGATCGTCGTTGACAAGAACCTGACTTGCCGCCGACTCGCTTCTGTTGATCAATCAACCTCGTCCTTGTGGTCATCGAGGCTGAGGGGTCGTCCCGTCGGCGGAGACACCTGACGCAGAAGAGATCACCGGCGATCGGCGCAGCGCTGCTGCTCTCCTCGATCGACGCCTCGATGTCGTTCTACTTTGGTGGTGACGGCCATGTGAGATCCAAGCATCCAAGAATCCCTGCTCGCAGGTGCAAAAGTCGCCGGCCGACACCATCTGTGACCTTCTCCACCCACGGCGTCGTGGAATATGTTGGAGGCCACCATCAGAGTGCTTTCTACAGAGGATGGAGAAGATTACGACTGACGCGTATTTGGATCGTATTTGCGATTTTTTGTTATCGGAAACAAGAAGCGCGTGGAAGGAAAAGAAGCAGAACCGTGCGATGCTAAAAAAAAGGGCCTCAACAGCGGCGCATGCAAATCGGAAGTTGTTTACGGCCAAAATGAAACAAACACGTTTATTGTTATCAGATTCCGGTGTAATCGGGTACCAAAGCAAAATGAATTGTTTTTTTTTGACTTATTAGTGGTATTGGTGGGTAATTTGGTGTCTGTCTGAGGGTAAAATTGGAAACTGAAAGTGTGACACCGGACACCGCTTTTCGCTTTAATAGTAAAGGTAAGCCGTAATTCTGAAGGCGAAACAATTGGGCCTGGGCCGAAGAGATACATACAGGGGCCACAACCACAATTCACTTGTGTTCTACCGCTCAAAAACGAAAATTCACTTGTGTTCTAAAACTTTCTCAAAAAAAAAAACTTGTGTTCTAAAAGGAGTCTGAAAAAAAGGAAATCCACCTTGCAAATATACGAGGACGCTAAAAAAAATGCAAGAATGCCTCTCTCGAGTGTGCGACCACACAAAGAATGTGCAAATGGGTTCTCACGTTTGACAAACATTCTTCTCCCTAGCAGAAAACTACTTGAAAGCTTAAAAGTGTATACTCGATCTCTGACTGGTTTCTGACGATTAATTACATAATGTATAAGAAATTTGGGATTCAAGATGCTAGTGAAATCCTGCCAAAGTCTCACTTGTAGTTTATTTTATGATTTCTAGTATAAAATTCAACATCAAAGTTTAAATAAGAAAACATAAAATAAACTAAAAGTGAGATTTTGACGAAATCCCAGTTGACACCTTATTTAGGCTCCATGGCGCCAAAACCAACACTAGGGTCTATAAATTAGCTTTGCTTTTCCTTTATGTTGTTGGTTGTTCTTGTTCGGCAGCATCTACATAATGCTCCCAAAATATTGAGCGGAGTATGAATCTTGAGGGTAATAGTGAATTACACGTGCCACCATTTGTAGAATTGGAGTAATAACAATCTGAATTGTGGACTAGGCAATCAATCAATGCATAAATGACTGAACAATAGTCCCTAGTGTAAGAGCATTTCTATAAAATCCCGGAAAAAAGGTTCTTAAGACGTGTTTTCGGTACCTTCGATCCACATTTTATGGTACCACTCGGGTTCAGGTGGAACTGATCCCCCTAAAGTCATACCGTTGGTTGCATTCTCTAGAACTAACTTTAACATGCCCTAACATTCCAAAAGAAACGATTACTTACCTATAACAAAAGAGTGAGATGTCCAACATATATGAAAAGGGATATGTACATAAAGGTCAACATAAGTAATACCAGTTTCATGGAAAGTAGGAGTCTTCCTTCGAGTGCGTCAATATGGCTCTCGGGCTCACTCGAGCCCTTTCTTTTCAATATTAAAAAAAAAATGTACTTTCAACTTCCAAAAAAAATAGATAAATGATGTATACAAGTGTGCAAAGTCTCAATCAGAAATACTTTCAACTATGGTTATGTCGGTAATTTTGTGTACTTTGGTTATGTTGTGGATCTTAACTTAGCTATCGTCCATCTGAACTTTGCAACCCTATCGATGTTTCTGAATTGCATTATTCTGAACTTTTCTGTTGTGTGTTGTGCATCAGTCTAAGTTCACCACACATGAGAAGAGGTTACCGGAGTCAGTGTAGAGGTGCTAACCAGACAATGCGATAATGTTTTTGGCCATGGGCTTCAAACCGGAAAACCAGACAGCCTCCGCCCAAATCTCCAATGAGGGAAAAAAATCCCTTCACAGGCAACCAAACATATCGCCATTTCTAGCCCGTGGCTCGTTCCGAACGGGCTAACGACCCTGCAGCCTGCCCTATGTTCAAAAAAAAAAAACCATGTAGCCTGTCCCAGTGAGCCCCAAAATCGGCTGACGCTACCAAACACGTCCAGGACAAACGAACGAGCCAGCTTCTCGGTGTTGACTGGGCCTTTGGGCTAAAGAAATTACTAATACTAGCTGAATACCCGTGCGTTGCAACGGGTGAGCAAAAATATGCGTTGTGGTTAGACACGTCGTCACTGGCTCCTTCGTCAATACTACAGCTAGGCCACTCGGGACCTATGTTTCTACACCTGCAAAGCCATAAGTTGCTCTCGCCACCTCACCCCATTTTGATAAGGCTTAGAGCATCTCCACTCACACCCCCTACGGTGTTCGGCGCAAGCATTTTTTGCGTTTTATGGGGGCGACGACATTGTTTCCATATGGAGGCGGCGATTTCCCTGCCGCACCCCCTATCCCAAAATTTGTATTCGGCAAAATATAGCTAAAACGCTAAAATTCATTCAAACTTGTTAGATTTTACATGACGCGAACCCTAATTTAAAAGAGGACGTCATCCTCAGAGTTCTTGTTGGCAGCATCGGCGCCTGATGCGCCCGATGGAGCATTTGACGGGCTAGCACCGTCATCCCCCCGACATTTTCACGTCGGTCAACCATCCCGCAGCGGCGCTGCCATTCCTCCCTCACCCGGTCGCAACGGCGGCGTTCGACGTCCTCGAGGAAGGATGTGCAGTTCCTCAGTTCATCCTCGCGCTCCTGCCAGGGATGGTAGGAAGCGAGGGGGTACTGGGTTCTGCAGCGATAGTGCGCCTCCACCACCGCCGCATGCGCCCCCATTCAGTCCTCCTCGCGAGGCGTTGTTCAGTCACCGCCGCCGCCGACCTGGCTGCCTCGATGTTGCGACGATGAGCGGTGGCGCGGGCGGTTGCATGCGCCTCCGCCACCCTTCCCGCCGCCGCCCTTCTCTCGGCAACCATGAAATGCCGAGCTGCCTCGCCGCGGTGTCGCATCTCGAATGACACGAGCAATGCCCTCTGCTCCATGGTGGCTTCCTCGGCCTCGCCGTCATCTAGCAAGTCGGGGTAGAACTCATCGTCCTCCTCGCCCGCCTGCGGTGCCAGCTCCTGAGGTGGTGGAGGTGGTGGCGACGGCGACGGAGGTGGTGCGCCGCTTTGGCCGCGCGGTGGCATGGCGTACATCGCGATGAGGCGATGAGACATTTTGCTACCGGCGATGGAGTGTGTGAACCAGCAACGGTGGGGCACCAAGCTTACGCGTCGGGGACGAGTTAGGATGCGGATGTGCGGCCCCGCCTCGATCATCCGCTCCCTCGAACACGGGCGACACCCTTAGATTTGTCATCGATCATTGTCATTCCTATTTTGCACTATGAGTGTGACCTGACTTAATATATTCTTTAGTTTATTTTAATGATCAATTTTATTGTTTATTTTTTAAGGCGCTCTAAGTAAATAGACGCGTCTAAGGTTATACACATATGATGAGATTCCAATTTTTCACCGAAAAGCATACAAAATTAAAGTCCAGGACAGATACTCTTTTGCTTAATTAGCATGTACTACTACTACTACATAATAGCAAACTACCCGTGCGTTGCTACGGGCAACAACATATGAATAATATGTTGTTTTAAGATCATAGCTATTTGATACTTGATGTTTCACACATTTTTTTTCAAATAAGAATAGATTTCACACTATTTTTGCATGCATTACGTTGGAGATTGTGCAATATTAAAAAAGTACATGTAATAATTATATCATTATTTGGATTTCCTTGTAAGATATCATATATATAACATTCATTAATATTTGACTATTATCAAAAATATTGAGAAAACACAATAGCAAAAATTTAGGGTTACTCTAAACACAACGAAAGTTAATTTGTGCCCACCTGCATCATGTAATAACCAACTAAAGTTGGCATCTCTATAAAAAACTGTAGTTTGGTACCATGTATACTAACATAAAGAAAATTTATGCTTTTTCTTACTCAAAGATCATGAACCGTGGTTTCAGTTTTGTACGTTCTATCATATTTTTAGCCACTTCGTATCTTGTTCGTCCACTTGGCTTATCAAAGTTACAAAATCAGGCAATATAATTTGAGCACAAATATCTGTGAGTTAGCCTATTAGAATATTCAGATCTTTGCTACCATTGTTGGGACTCTGCAACAAGCCCAGTGACATGTAATTAAAAGCGTTGCAGTGATGTATAGTCTGAAATCTCGTGCAGCTCGTCGGTGAGCACAACACCAAGGCTGTTGTTGATTCAGATCGTTCCATGATTATTAACAGGGTCGAGAATGCTGATGCTTGCTTCGGTAAACATGGAAGATTATACAGAGATTTTGCCCTTGACACTTGCAGTGAGCAAGTACCTGCTGTACTTTTGTGAAGATCAGTAGAAGGCGACAGCAGTCCACTGTGCAGAGGCATAGTCCTCCGCCTTACCCCCATCTCAGATCGCACATCTACCACCGGCCGCCGCAGCGAGTGCCTTGGTTCCTGGTCTCCTTCCTGGCAAAGCAGAGGATTTGCTTAAAAAAAATGCAACGCACAGGAGGGTAATGGGGATCGATACCCTGATTTTTTGCAGCGCCTCACCGTCCCCTGGTTCTTGCAGATTCCGGCGGTGCCCCTCCATTCCCTGCATCGCGAGGATCTCGGCAGCCCCCCACCTCGCCTACAACGTACAGATCCCGGCGTCGCCCCGCCGTTCGGCTGCATCCCGCGTTCCAGCACCGCTCGGAGCTCGCTGAACAGACGGTGAACATGCGCCGGCCATGGAGACAGGTGGGGTTGGCCGGGGCGCTGTCCGAAGATGGATGGACGCATCGAGATCGCCGCCGTCCTCCTCCCAAGCCCCTCCGGATTACCTTGACCGGGACCAAGCTCGCTGCCCGTCCTCCTCCATCCCTCTCCGCTCAGCGCCCCACGGCGGCGACTCCTGATTGGGGGGCAGACCAGCTGGGGAAGAGAGAGGACGCACCTGCGATGCGCTGCGGCGATTGGATTGGTAATCCGAGCTCCTCATGGCGCCGAAGGAATCAAGCCTCGACGCGGAGTAGAATCGGGGAAGGAGGAGGTCCTCGATCCTGGCCAGCGACGCTTGGTCGCGCGGTTTTTCGGTCGGGGTGGTCTTTTTGACGGACGAAGGGTTTTTTTAACTACCACGGTTTTTTTATCATCACGACCTCAAGCCGTATTATTAGTTTAGACATAGACATAGTGTCCACCGGATTACGCAACCCGGGCCGGTCTGGTTTGGGCAATTATTAAGACAACTTCATTATACAGGTGATTGAGATGATGAAGGAAGGGGGTTTTCTCTTCCACAGCTTCAGCAGCGATTTTTAATGATTGCAGAATTCTTTCGTCTGGTTTTAGAAATATTTCTTTTAAGCATTATTGTAGATCATGCACTAGCTAGGTTTATTTTCACTGATCATGTTGATCTTTTTTGGGATGGTGATCCCCGTAGCTTTTTACTCCATAAACTGATAAATGATGTAAGTTTGTTTGAAAAATAAAGTGCACCGAATATCTGAGTGAGATCTCCTTTGAATTTAGTTTTCATGTCGAAGTCGAAGATGAAGAGTTGGGAATTTTTGACGCATCGTGCCGCCATCCCCAAGTCCGGCACGTGGACAGGCAGTGACGGTGGTGGGCCATGCCGCCTTTGGCAGTGGCGGCAGGATGACGTGGCATGCTTGGCAGTGGCGGCAGGATGACGTGGCATGCTTGGCAGTGGTGGCAGGATGACGTGGCATGCCATGCCGCCTTTGGCAGTGGCGGCAGGATGTGTGGCAGTGGTGGCAGGATGTGTGGCGCATGCCATGCCGCCTTTGGCAGTGGCGGCAGGGCGCATGCCGGCGTCGGCCCAGGCGGCACGTGCCACGTGTCGCCTGGCCAGACGTGCCGCCACCCGCAGGGGGTCCTTTTTGACAAAAAATTTCGCAAGGGGTCTTTTCTAGCATTTCACTCGCAGAGGTGGTCTGATGCGTCAAAAATTCGAAGAGTTGGTGGAATTGGGAGGGGAGATGTTGACAGCTGCCATATCTGTAAACGCTCGAGCTCCTTCTGTTTGCGCATGCGCGAGAAGGAAAACAACTACTCGGGTAGACAGAGGGAGAAAATGGGCCAAGGAGAAGAAGCATGGTGATTGGTCATGTCTGCTTTGAATTGACGATCATATTATTACTCCCTTCAATCCATAATATGTGTCGCTGATTTAGTATTAATTTGGATTGATTTGTACTAAATCAGCAACACTTACTATGGATCGGAGGAAGTACTATTTGAGGTATGGGGTAGGATGTAGATCACGGCAACTAATATGAATTGTCAATTAATTAGTAGTAAATGACTATTTTGTTAAGCTTTATGCACTAGCCAACGTAATTAAAAGTCAATTTTTTTGAAAAGGGCTAGTACAATCCACTTATACACTTTAACACATTTTACCCTTTAAAAACTTTTGGCAGGGGTTGTACCGAAAAGACCCCCTAAAATGCAAATATGCAGGTCGAGGCTGACCTCTCTCGAGTGTGCAACCAGACTATCGAATGTGCAAACAGGTTCTAACGTTTGAGCTACATTCTGGAATTCATGTTCCCCCAGCAGAAAACTAGGGTGCGTTTGCCATACAAGTTTTCTACACCAATAAAACGGGAATCGGTGGTACGTTCGTACGTCGCGTCTGGTTATCGCTAAAAACAACCCAGGCAGAAACGTAAAGGCCCAGCCCAGCCCAGTCAGGCTCAGCCCAGGCAAAACGTGCAGCGACCCAGGCAAACAATCGCAAACGGGGATCGGTAAAAGCAACTCGGAAAATCGATCCCAAAACAACTCGGAGATGGATACAAACTCTAAAGACAATCGAACTGAACTGAACTCAATTGAACTGAACTGAACTCATAAATAACTATGACTCCCTAGACCGGAACACCAGATCGTCCACGTTCCACCCGTGCTCCATACTGCTGTATCTCATCAATCCACCGATTCCGCCGACAGACTTTGCCGGAACTACATCCGCCCAGTCTCCATCCAAGGTACTTTGCGATGGTTTATTTGCTCTAGACTGCACAAAAAGCATCACGATACTCTATGATCAGAAGTCAGATAGGTGCCCAGTATTTTTCTTTAGCAAGAACACATGGTACACAACATATAATCTCACAGCATAATATGCATGCCTTTCAACCCTACACCACTTATCCCTTTTCTTTTCTATTTTGGCAACGAGCAAGTCCCTGTATTTTCATGTACCAGTTCACACACCAATAAAACGGGAATCGGTGGTCGTTCGTACGTCGCGTCTGGTCATCGCTAAAAACAACCCAGGCAGAAACATAAAGGCCCAGCCCAGCCCAGTCAGGCTCAGCCCAGGCAAAACGTGCAGCGACCCAGGCAAACAATCGCAAACGGGGATCGGTAAAAGCAACTCGGAAAATCGATCCCAAAACAACTCGGAGATGGATACAAACTCTAAAGACAATCGAACTGAACTGAACTCAATTGAACTGAACTGAACTCATAAATAACTATGACTCCCTAGACCGGAACACCAGATCGTCCACGTTCCACCCGTGCTCCATACTGCTGTATCTCATCAATCCGCCGATTCCGCCGACAGACTTTGCCGGAACTACATCCGCCCAGTCTCCATCCAAGGTACTTTGCGATGGTTTATTTGCTCTAGACTGCACAAAAAGCATCACGATAATCTATGATCAGAAGTCAGATAGGTGCCCAGGATTTTTCTTTAGCAAGAACACATGGTACACAACATATAATCTCACAGCATAATATGCATGCCTTTCAACCCTACACCACTTATCCCTTTTCTTTTCTATTTTGGCAACGAGCAAGTCCCTGTATTTTCATGTACCAGTTCACATAATAAGAAAATTACAAAAGCCTGACATTTCTAGAAAATCAGGATTGGTCAAATAACCGGTAAATGCACTCTTTCCCAATAAGGGTTAATTACTGAATAAGAAGATTAGAAATGACAGGCAGTCCATGCTTCTGAGAACAGACACGACCATTAGCAGCTGATTCCGGAGTCCAGGAAATTTCATTTCATTTCGGTAACTAATTAACTCGGTTGAATAGTTGTGTAATGCATTTCTTCCTAATAGACCATGATAAATACCAAATATGTGATCGAACTCTATCAATTAGGAAATATTGAGATGTTCAGATCTATACATGTCATAACAAATATGTGAACAAACTCTATCAACTAATAAATACTGAGGTGTTCATATCTATACATATCAGCATACCAACTAAGATGCTCATGCTCCAATTTCCAAAAGAATCATAATTATTAGGATAAAAAATACTTTTAGGCTGCATTTGGCATTGCGGTAGATTATGATAATCCCACTTGTCCTACCAACTTTTGCCTACTGTTTGGCTAACAAAAAAATCCTACTTTGTGGCTATTCTTTCACAACAGGTTATAAATAAGTACAATGCAATAGAGTTCAGCAACCGCTAACTAAGCCTTAACCACTGAAAGCACCAAGTCAAATAGCATTGTTCTGAAGAATAAACATTCAAAACCATCAAGCCCCTAGGTAGTTAGTTTGACAGTTCAGAAGGTACATTCAAATATCAAACTTTTTAGCCAGCTGAGAAAGAGCAATGTGAAAATGGGATTTTTTATCAAATCATGGAAATCACATACTATTGTAGTTTTAAAAGGGAATTATTAGTTTGGATTGTCGATCCCCTGAGCGACACCATGACAACGTTTGTGTTTCCTTCCTTAAGCAAGACATGAACCTCGATAGCGGAATAGATAAATAACTTTTGCACTGGACCACATTAAAAATAACCAATGCACTGAGCAATTTTTCGTGTTGAGTACTCCACTGCATCCTCGGAAAGAACACATTTTAACAAAATGTACTCCAGAAAAAAGAACTTCGTCAGTTGGTCCCACCAGAGTTGCAACATGTGTAGATAGTAGTAACATTGAGTGGCAAATCGTTTAATACGTTCAGTAACATTTGCTTACCAATTGCTCTTTCATGAGACAGAAAGGTTAGAACAACAAATTGGGGGACTCGCCCATGAATATCCACCAAAGGGTTTTGCATAGCCAAAACTTTGACATTGGCAAGTGGCCTAAACAAATCAAGCAGATTCCAAGTACTCCCTCTGATTTGAAAAAAAATGTTAGTGACTTAGTAAAACACGTTGTACTAAGTCGTATTAAATCACTTGACACTCTTTTTTTAAAGTGCCATGTGAAATGTCTGTTATATATGCAGTAACAAGAATCAATTACTTATGCTTAAATTTTGCAAAAATGGAAAAGAAATGAAGCAGAACAACCTTCATTCCCATCAATACTAATGCTGACTTGCTGAAATGTCATTCTTCATGCATTAATTTTTGAATTATTGCTTGAACAATCTGATTATTTTTTTAATTTCATTGCAGAATGGATGACAACATTAGAAATCAAGCAAGACGTGAACGTGACAGAGCTCGACGGAATAGTTTGACGACCGAGCAAAAGGAAGAGATTAATGCACGGAGAAGAGCCCAATATAAAGCTAAACAACAAAGTTTGACGGATGAGCAGAAGGATGAGATTAATGCACGTAGAAGAGGCGAAGATAGAGCTAAACTAAGTAGTTTGACTGCTGAGGAAAAAGAGGAGATTAATGAGCGCAGAAGAGCAGCCCGGCGATCGACATCTAAAGAAACATTAGCTCAACGCAGGGCAAATGCTGCGGCTAGGAGGAACACCCCGTGCGCGGAATCTATCGCGATGCCATGCCCAAATGCAATAGCTTTGACAACGGTAAAGCCGGCACCTACCACACATGCATCGCCAGCCAGAGAGGGAACTGCTTCACCACCCCCTGTCTCTCCTTCAATGAGCATGCCTGAGTATACAATCCGGACCAACGGTAACACGCCTATCTTTACTCCCTTTATTTTATTTATTTATTATTATTTATTAAAGCATATTAAAGCATCGTACTTACCAGATTGAGAATGGTGTAGGTGACATGGAGGCCTTCCTTAGTGGGATCATGGATGAGAATGCCATCCCCGATGACCTCATGGACGAGGAGTGCTGCATGTATGACCCTGAAGGTACTTATGCCACTATTTCATTCAACCGTCTATACTACCAGTCAATATGAACATATTGATGTGACACCATCTTATGCATGTAGGTTACGATGTTGATGACATGGACCTCGATACACCGATAGACCCATCTGCTGCGGAATCTATCGATCCTTTCGACTTTGTGTACTCGAACCTCCCAAACAGCACGCACGTCCTAAAACAAGTCCCAAACTGCGGACATTGTCATGCAAAGAAGTTTGAGCGTGAGACCGACGGTTTTTGTTGTCGAAACGGACAGATCGAGCTGGTTGAACAAGAAACAGATCCTATCCCGGAGCTGATGAGGCTATGGTCTAGCTCAGATGCAGACGCTCGACATTTTCGAGAGAGCATAAGATACTTCAATGGCCACTTCTCATTCACAACTCTTGGCGTCAGCCTAGACAACGATTGCACGAATATGAGGTCTGGCGTATACACATTCCGAGCACAAGGCTCGTTATACCACAACGTGCATTCGTTCGGGCCAAACTCTCGCCCGGAACATCTACAGCTCTACTTCTACGATGATGACCCAAGCCTGATCCATCGTAAGGAAGCCACCAAGGAGCTGGACCAGGAGGTAGTCCGGAAGGTTGTGGACATACTGAGAGGAAACCCCTACTCCGAGCAGTTTAGGAGTTTGGGCGCTCATAGGGACAGCCTACAGGACTACCGTATAGAACTGAACACCGACAAGAAGCTAGACCAACGGAGATACAATTTACCGGTATCGTCTGAGGTCGCTGCGATTTGGGTCGAGGGCAACGACCTGGCGAATAGGTTCAAGCGCAGCATTATCCTCTACGGTAACAACAACGAGAGGCATAGTATACATGCCACACAAGGATGTTATGACCCGCTCTCGTACCCACTTTTCTTCCCCAAGGGGGAGCTCGGCTGGCATCCAAATATCCCTAAGCATGAGATACCTTAGCATGTTGCGTAGAAATCAAGAGAGGACCGTGAGGATGCAGGTTAGGCTGTTTAAGATACTTCTACATGTTTTGCCTATCCTTTTTGTATTTTATCTAACCTATTTTTTGTATCCTTCACACAGATGGAGGTGGATATTTATGCGTCTCTGTCAGGGACTACTACGGTTACATGCTACAGACGTGTCCAGCTATATTCAATCCCATACTACATGGCGGGCGTCTCTTCCAACAGTTTGCGGTCGACATGTACATAAAGATTGAGGGCTGCAGGTTGAATTGGATCAGAGACCACCAGGCGGAGCTACGTGCCGATCTATATAAAGGCATCGTAGATAGCATCACGGCGGGAGAGACTCGTGCAAGCGCTGTTGGCACAAGGATCGTTCTCCCATGGAAGTTTCAGGGAGGCTTCCGGGATATGAAGCGCAGGCATATGGACACCATGGCGTTGGTGCAGACGTACGGCAAGCCTGACATCTTTCTGACAATGAACTGCAACCCTAACTGGCAGGAGATACAGGATGCGCTATTTCCAGGACAAACCCCGCAGGACCGACCAGACATTGTGGTCCGAGTGTTTAGGGCCAAGCTGGAGAAGATGAAAGAGATGTTGACCAAGAGGCATATCCTAGGCATTGTGAAGGCCTATGTCTACGTGGTCGAGTTCCAGAAGAGGGGGCTCCCGCATGTCCATTTCCTATTGATTATGGATTCAAAATATAAGCTCATTGTGCCAGAGCAGTACGACTGCCTCATATCCGCCGAGCTTCCGGACAAGAAAAAATACCCAGAGCTATACGCCATGGTCATGAAGCATATGATGCATGGCCCATGTGGTGTCCTTAAGCCAAACAACGTATGCATGCAAGATGGGTCGTGCAAGTGTAGGTACCCGCGGGCATTCAGCGAGACCACCGTACAAGGGAAGGACTCGTATCCAATTTATCGGAGACGAAAAGACGGCCGTTGTGCGAAGGTCCGAGGTCAAATGCTGGACAATAGATGGGTTGTGCCTTACAACCCGTACCTCTTGCGGATGTTTGACTGCCACATCAACGTGGAGGTGTGCTCCAGCATAAAGGCCGTCAAGTACCTATATAAGTACGTATACAAGGGACACGATCAAACTTCGTTCAACATCGAGAAGCCCGACGCCGACGGTAACATAGACGAGATCAAGAGATTCATTGATGCAAGGTGGATTACTCCACCGGAAGCCATGTGGAGGATATTCGGCTTTAAGCTCTGTGAAAACCACCCGTCGGTCCTACCGCTGCCGCTTCATCTTCCAGATATGCAAATGGTCACGTTCAAAGCGGGAGAGAACCTGAACGACGTCGCCGCCCGAGAGAACCCATCCATGCTGACAGAGTATTTCCTGGCTAACGAAAAGCACGAGTGGGCTCGGGATATTCTTTACAAAGATTTTCCGAGAAATTTCACATGGCAACCAGCAAAGTACTGGAAGGAAAGGGACAAGGGTCAACAAGTTGGCCGAATTGTGTCAGCCCATCCCGCCGAGGGGGAACGGTACTTTCTGAGAGTCCTACTAAACCATGTACCAGGCTCAAAGTCCTTTGAAGATCTGAAAACAGTGGACGGTGTGCTATGTGATACCTTTCGTGAGGCAGCCGAGAGGAAGGGTCTCATCGAGGCCGACGACACGCTAGACGAGAGTCTTACGGAGTCAGAGCAATACGCCATGCCAGCCTCACTTAGGAGGCTCTTCGCGACGATCCTGGTATTCTGCGAGCCTGGAGATGTGCGCGGTCTTTGATATAGGCACCATGAGGCGATGTCTGACGACTACCGACGCAAACACATGTGTCCAAAAGAAGTGGAGCAGAAGGTCTTGATTGATATCAGGGGAATGCTGTAGTCCATGGGCAAAGATATAAAAACGTACCCTCTACCAGACATCGATGAGACTTATGACAACACAGACGGCGAGGCTAGGGAGGTCATCGAGGAGACCAATATCAAGGTAGACGAGGAAGACGCTTCTCTCGCAACCTCACTAAACGATGAGCAGAGGCTTGCCTATGATGAGATACTAACGGCAATTGAAGGTGGAAATGGGGGTGTTTTCTTCGTGGATGGCCCAGGAGGAACAGGGAAGACCTACCTATACAGGGCACTGCTTGCAACAGTTCGGGGCGAGGGGAAGATCGCGGTGGCCATAGCAACATCAGGAGTCGCCGCTTCCATCATGCCAGGAGGAAGGACAGCCCACTCGAGGTTCAAGATACCACTAAACCTTGAAGAAGGAAAATCATGTAGCTTCACTAAGCAGAGTGGGACAGCCAAGCTCCTAAGGAAGGCTTCACTAATACTATGGGACGAGGCAACGATGACGAAACGACATGCAATTGAGGCATTGGACAGAAGCATGCGCGATATCATGGAATGTCGAAATCGACCTTTCGGGGGCAAGACTATCGTGTTTGGTGGGGACTTTAGACAGGTGCTTCCGGTGGTGAGGAAAGGGTCACGAGGTCAGATAATAGATGCAAGTCTACGGAGCTCAAACCTATGGAAGGGCATGCGCAAGCTAAGGCTCGTCGAGAACATGAGGGCCCAAAACGATCGGTGGTTTGCGGATTATCTTCTGAGGGTAGGTAACGGCACAGAGGAAACTGACGAGGAAGGAAACATACAGCTACCCGAAGATATATGTGTCTCGTCTACGGGAGACGCGGCTGACATTGAGAAGTTGATTGACCATGTGTTTCCTGCTCTACACAACAACATGGACAATCCACATTACATGACTTCTCGAGCGATCCTATCCACAAAGAACGATAGCGTCGATGGAATAAACGAGCACATGATTGAGCGTTTTCAGGGCGAGGAGATGATCTACTATAGCTTTGACAGTGCGGAGGACGATCCGCACGGATACTACCCTCAGGAGTTCCTCAATGACCTAACTCCTAATGGGCTTCCCCCACATGCACTTAAATTGAAGATAAATTGTCCTGTTATACTATTGAGGAACATCGACCCAGCAAACGGTTTGTGTAACGGCACGAGGCTTGTGGTACGTGGGTTCCAGAGGAACGCCATCGATGCGGAGATCGTAGTGGGACAGCACGCAGGGGAGAGAGTGTTTCTTCCTCGGATACCTCTATGCCCATCCTACGATGACATGTTCCCATTCAGGTTCAAGAGGAAACCGTTCCCAATTAGACTGAGCTTTGCCATGACGATCAACAAGGCGCAAGGGCAGACCATCCCGATTGTCGGTGTGTACCTACCAGATCCGGTATTCTCTCATGGCCAGTTGTACGTCGTGTTGTCCAGAGCAACCGCGAAAAGCAACATCAAGATCCTCGCCATAAAAGGCAATCAAAAGAAAACCAAAAATTTAAAGAAGAGAAAAAGAAACGAGTCCTTAGTAACGACTACGCTGAACATAGTCTACAAGGAAGTACTTAGCACTTGAACTCGCTGGACCTCATTTGAGCAGATTTCTTGATGATTACTATATCTTTCATCATGTAATGGATGCAGAAATATTGAGATCTTATGACATCAATATTTATGTGCAACTTTGAAAAGTACCACCTATGATTATTATATTAGTACTGATTTGTGTCTTGTGTTCTAATTGTGTAGTCATCAATAAGAAATATCTTCTTAGGATAGTCTATCTAAGGATTGTCTGTCGTAGTCATACTGCAGTATCATAAGGGGTTCAAATGCAAGTGCGGCGGTTTACGGAAATTAAACTTTACACATAGGAACTTGCTGAATTTTTTTCAATAGGATTGTACTTTGAGAAAAGGCATGCTGATACTATGGCAAACAAAGAATCAAACTTAGCATGCCAAGGGGCAACCTAACCTAGAGTCAAACTACAGTGCTCTGCTGCATAATGATTTTCTATCATGCATGAAATGATAAGGCTAAATTAAGAGATCCTGGATTGTGTGTGGCAGAAAAAGTACCTTCTAAAAATCATTGCTGTAAGTGAAGTTGTTCCAGAAGAAAATCCATTCTGCACAGAGCACTTCTCTGCAAAATGACCATCAGTTTGCGCAAACGACCTCCTGACTACCTTCTCAAGCTCAAGAGGAAATGAAGCATATTCCACAATGACCCGTGGCAAGTTATCACAAACATACAGGGCATCATCTTTTCCACCATGTCCATCGAAGACCTGAGAATTGTGAAGACAGGAAAATGTCATAAAAATGGAAAACATGATATTTCATGATCACTTTGACTATATACTGAAAATGTTTCTAAATTTTATTACATAAATCTCTGAATTTTAGTTCACTTGACGGAACTAAAGAGGATAAGATGGTACCATAAGAAACTATGCCATTTGAAAGGAATGAAACGCATGAGCCCTGGCCAAAGATGAAGCAGACGGTGCACGCCCGGGTGTCAGACGACAGACTGGATGAAAAGTAGTAGGCCCATGAACAACGATAGAAACTAAACTACTATGAAGTTTACTAAGGACAGTGTTTAAGTGGTGCTGGAAGGAATCAAGAGGGGAGGAGGAAAGCTGTACCAGGTGGACACATCCACCACACAATCATCTTCAGCATCCAATCTATATATTACCAAGATATATAAATGTAATCGCACGAATAACAAAGTAGTTTGGAGGATGCAGGATAAAGACTTATTTTTTATTCAATGGTAACAGTATCTAGCCGAGGGAAAATGCATGTAGTTTGGGTACAGAAACTAAAGATCATGCCGAGGGGAAATGACAATAATGTCTAAAAATGCCGATATGTGTGCCATTGTACTTTGTAGTCTCTCTATGGTCATACAGATAAACATCAAAGTTTTCATATTTTTTTAGCATGCTTTACCATTTTCAGACAAGCATCAAGAACAATCATCTCGTCGTCTACTCGTGTCACTGCTCTTGAACCGTGTTCTACTATATTTTTTTCTAATTGCCGCAGATCCCAGCCAGTAGACGCCATGGCCTCCATGGTTATTTCTTAGTTGAATATGAGAGTTCAGATCATTTTTCAAATCAAATAACAGTGACAAGTTCTCAAACTATATTGTCTAATTGTGCATATGAAGTAAACTTGCAGTACTATTGGAGTGAACTTCTCACAAAGAAAATTTGTAAACACACCCTTAATTTGGTTCCCAGGTTACATACTAAATGCCTGGAGATGATCATTTCATTAGTGTGATTGAGAACATATCCAACCATACAGCAGAAGTAAGAACTATATCATGGAAGCATTATAATCTCATTGGATTTAGATACTATTAGATAACTGGATGTTTGGCTATCTTTCATTTATATGTTTGTCACGCTCAAAGAAGATATGGAAGGTATCCTGGAAAAGATAAATATGAGTGAAAGGTGAGGGGACAGCAATTGACTAACATAACTTGTCTACATTGCATGCCAATACGCAGCAAAGTAGTAAACTAACTTCTTTCCCCTTCATCCTGAAAATAATCACAAAGCAGATAGTCGCAGACTATACGCCCTGTCTAGCAAAAAGCGAACATTACAGGGAAATCACGATCCAGTTGTAGAATCTATCCAGCAAGTAAAGCATGTTCTCAGCTACGAATCGCCCAAATTCGACTGGACTTAACCTATCACCCACACACAATAGAGTTTTCCAGTTATCTAAAAGAAGTTGGTGACAGCAACCTCGTACGGGGCAATGAATCAGCTTGCATCTCACTGTAACATCCAGCCAGAAAGCCACCTAATAACTAACTAACTAACCGTGTGTACTACCACATAACAAAAAAGGCGATCCACTGAGTTATCAGCAACGCACTTTTCCGGTAGTATCAATCAGCAAGAGCATATGGCAGAATCTGAAAAGCAACATGGAATCAAACAAACCAGATAATCGGATTCTGGTATCATTGGTTCTTCAGTTATTTTCAAGGACTGCTGTCGATTGCTCTGCCTACTAAAATTGCACAGGACCATCCGCTCGATCCCGGGGTTTGACCTTCGGGCGCTCGACCAGAATTGGAGCGTTTGACTGCTCCGAACACCCACCCCGCTCAACCAAAAAATCAATCGCGGCGCAAAGACGTTACCGGAGATTGGACACCCCTAAGCCGAGACCAGCAGAGATGTGCTGGCGGAGGCCGGCGCCGGCGACGCGCACGAGGTCCTTGGTGAGCGCGATGCCCACCATGCCGTCCTCGTCCTCCATCTGCACGGCGGCGTTGTAGGCGGCGCATCGGAGCAGAAGTGAGGAGTGGGAGGCGGAGCCGTGGAGGTGATGGAGTGATTTTGAATTTTTGACGAAAAAGACCACCTTCACCAACGGATTGTTAAAAAAGACCACATGTAAAAAAAGTTGTCAAAAAAGACCCCTTCTTGATGGCGGCATGTCTAGCCAACTGACACGTGGCACATGCCGCCATTGCCAGAGCCGGCATGTACTTGCCGACTGGGACAAAGCCGGCATGTTGTCTAATATAGGCCATGCCGCCTGAGTCAGATCCATCATGCTGAGGTGGCAGGTGGACAAGCATGGTGTGCAGGTGTCACGTGTCAGATTCAGGCAACGTGCCGGCTCTGGCAATGGCGGCAAGTACATGCCGGCTTTGCCAATGGCGACATGTGCCACGTGTCAGTTGGCCAGACTTGCCGTCACCGAGAGGGGGTCTTTTTTGACAATTTTTTTTTACAGGTGGTCTTTTATGACAATTCCTTGACAGAGGTGGTCTTTTTCGTCAAAAATTCAGTGATTTTGAGGTGGATTTGGTTTGGACAGGATGGGGGAGGAGGGTGGGGAAAGTGAGTGAGAGTGAGAGAGAGAAGATGGATTGAGAGTGAAGGGATATCTTTTAAAAATAAAAAACAGGGCTAATTTGCTACCTTATCTTAGTTAGAATGATGTAAAATTAAAAATTCTTTTGACAAAATAATTACAATGTTATTCACCTAACAATATGTACAAGATCTAATCAGAGTAAGAGCATAAAGGTAGATTTTAATAAAAACAACTACTATGCTTTTTATGTATAATATTCAAATATTGCATGTATTACAGAAAAAATAGAGTCATATTTCAATTTTAAGTAAACTATTACAGTCGCACAGTAAAAAAAAGAAAATTATTAATAATGCACAACAATTAACTCATCACAAAACAGGCTTTCATCTCGCTTTATAAATAAAGCCCAACGACCGAACCGATATAAAGTGATTAGCGAACCTCTTATAAGATAAAAAATTCAAAGGTAAAAAATAAAATCTAAGAAGCAACTAGCTTGCCACCAAAAAAGTCAAAGAGAACAAGGGAACTAAGGATCCACGACAATGCACCCAAAAAGGAAACAACTCAACGAAACATCACTGTTATCGAGACCACAAAGTCTTGAATTTTCACCAAGAGCCCTAATTCGGAGAGAGTAGCCGCAACGAATCCATCAAGAGGGCACGACATCCGCATAAGCCATCGACGTTGGCGCCGGAGCGCTGAACTTTAAACTAAAAAACCCTTCCCTGCACTTGGTACCTGAAACAATCAATATTCCCCGAGCCGAGCTTCCCACGATAATCAACTCTTTAGCTAACATATTTATGCGTATGAAAAGAAAAAAAAACCCGTAGCAACGCACGGGCATTCAACTATTTCAAGTATTCCAAGAATAATATGGTTTCTATAACTACAATAGTTCAAATAATTCAAGGTGTTCGGCTTTAGCAAAAACTGCAGTGTTATATGCCATGGTATTTATGACACTGCAATTTGTAGTATTCACTGCCAAACACCAAGTTCTGTAAGATCAGCTTTGGTTAGTGTTGTCAGAAGTTCAGCGGCTTCTACAATTTCGTGTCTTTTCTAAACATAATTCTTCACTTTTCTTTTTTCCTTTTTGCGGGTTAATTCATCATGTTCTCCATAAGCCTGAAACTGGCTTCAATTTGACGAATCTATAGTCAGATAAGTAGTCAGTGCCATCCTTCGATTTGACCAGAGACACTGCACAACACTACTGGAATATAGAGGAATAATAGTGGATTCGTCATTCGAAGAGGAGGAATAACAACCTGACTTACGAACAGAGTGGACATACTGTATATTACCCAGGAATATATTACAGAACTAGCACTTCAGCTAGTGTACCCACAACACAAACCCCATCAGACATTCGCTTTTCTTAACAGCATGCGTCTTAGTGATTCAAATAGGATGATGGCTGCATCCTCCAGAACCAGCTTTAACATGCCCTAACTACTCCAAAAGAAATGACGACTAACCTATTACAAAGGACTGAGAAGTCAACATATTATAAGGGTCACAGACAGGTTAACATATGGAGTTACTAATACCAGACTCATGGAAAGTAGGGGTCTTCTTTGTTCTTATATATTGCAAACAGCTGCTTTGAGTAACGTGAAGCCATCCTGTGACAGACCTTAAGACCACGTGGGTGGTACTTTTCCAAGTCCTGCACGGTCTTCTTAAGCGGCCCAGAAGCATCACCATCCAGAAGAAACTGTGCTATGTTAGAACCCCTAAACAAACGAAAAAAGTTCCACGATGAGACAAACATAAACCCCAAGTTCAATGCAAGTTCTTTCTTTTGTTACGACAGAAGTAATATGCTGAAAACTGGAAGCAGAAAAACATAAGCTTGTGTTGTGGACTTATTAGGTGCTAGTCACAACCAAAATTGTGTTAGGTGTTTATTAAGCCAAACTGGAGAATCAGAACGAACAGTGACATTTTAATGATGATCCGTATTCATTTTCTTCCAACGCAAGTTAAGAACTCCAATTAAATAACGATGATCCATATGCATCAAGTTATCTCCATTTTGGTATCTAGTAACTGAGTTTGGCATGTTGACAATCAACCGAAACCCATGTGGCCTACATTCTACACCGGAAATATAGGTAATTAACAAATAAAACAGGAACCATGTAGTCTGAGAAGACCCACATCCTAGATTCAAGAGGTACTTTACAAAGAGAACTGAACATCAGGATAAGTATAACACATGGTCAAGTCAACACAATAGATCTCCTGTCACTCCCCTGACATAAATCCTTCTTACCTAAAGAAAATAGATTTTCCAATACAATACTATCTAGATTAATGTTCTTGTTACGAACAAGGCCAAGCTGCCTTTGAAATAGCATGTTATGCAGACAATGAGCAGTTCAAACTATGTCAGGACAGGACTAAATAGCAAACGCAAAATGTAAATGGTGATACAACTGTGCGAAGACCTGTTCGTTCAAGTGTAAGTGAATAAACGAGGGAGTTTGTACTGCATATAATAAACAAATTAACAACCCCTAGGGGTTAGGTATACCTCCGGGCATCTATCTGGCTAAATCCTTGTTTGTTATGCACAATTGTTGCTTTTTCAGACTGTTCTTCCTCGGTTTGCTTTCGATAGAGGGCACATACAGCCTTCAAGCGAAGTTCAGGTTGTTTAGCAAATGCCGATAGCATGTCTCCCTCGTACTCCCACTCCTTAGTGCTAGCATTCCTTCTACGTCCTATCCGGTCTATAACAACTTTATAGTTTACCTCACTGTCAGACTCTTGTGGTGGTTCAGGAGAGTATTCTTCAGAAGTATTGGATGGATTGTCAGAACAATCTTCATCATCTATAAAATCAGCTGAACTATCAGCTTCTTCTGAACCATCTTCACTCTCTTCTTCTTCTGAACCATCTTCACTCTCTTCATGATCCTTGGGTTCACCAAAGTCGAGGGCACGACGTGAAGGCCGTTTTCTTGCAGGAATAGAGCATTCTTTTGTCTCTCCTAATTCATCATCCCTCGTCCTCTCTTTAATCATTTCACTAATGGTTTTCCCATCATCCTCATCGCTCTCCTCCTTTCCACTCCCTGACTCAGCTACACATGGCACATGCTTCCCATGAACATCCTCAATTCCATGCCCTTCACCATTATCATCCTCGCCCTCAATGTCACTGTCACTGATCACTACTGTTGATTTACGCTTCTTCTTCCGCCGTGGTATGGACGGAAAATCATCACCCCCTTGGTCGCCTCCACCAACTCCCCCAGCTTGCTTAGTGTCTTCACCATCTCTCCAAGTCACCACCCGCTCTGCAGATTTCACAGGCGTCAGGACCGGAGGCACGCCCTCCTCCGCGCTCTTCCCCTTGTTGACATCAACAGCCACTCCCTCTTCCTGGCCGTCACCGACCTCCATAGCATCATTCCCCACACGCCCACCTGAAATGTCGACCGACTTTTGCTTGTTTACGCCAAGGTTCTCCTCCAATCGACCAAAGGTTGGAGCATTCTTACCTGTATGGTCCATTGCGTCTCCCTTGCGCATGGCCTTCATCAACACCGTGTTCTCGGCCTCGAGGAGAGAGACCCTAGCCTCCAGGTCAGCGATGCGGGAGGACTTGGCGGCGAGCTCGGCCTCGAGGGCGTCGACCTTCTTCGCAACCTCCGCAGTATCCATCTCCGGCGGCCGTAGCCCTAGCCTCGCCGACGATGTGGCGGCAGAACTGCGGAGTGGCAGTGGAATAGTCGGCGGCTCGGCGGCGCCGCTTGTGCTTCGGTTCTGTGTCGGGGAGAAGTGACGAGCTATACAGTGACAGTAGACTGGGCCTTTGGGCCGAAGCAAATCACCAATATACAGTGTCAGTAAAATACACGTGTGGCCACAGGATTACTCAACCCAAAAAGGACCCTAAAGAACTCAACCAAAAAGGAACAACGACTTGCAAATACGCTAACTCTCAACAAAAAAATTGCAAGGCTATGTCGAACATAAAAGAGTTGAACATGTGCGATCTAGAAAAACCAGCAAATAGTTTCAGAAAGCATCCTTCTTGTTTGGGGTAAAATAGGAGGACCTGCCGGCTCCGTCCCCATCGGCTATCATGAGCCTGGAAAGGAGGTTAGGCTCAGGGTCCGATCCGCACGAATTACTCGTTCGTCTAACAAGAGATTCGATTGTTCGGGGCAGCCGGCTTCCGCTTGAAGCCGGTTTTTAATCAGATGAATAGCGTTAGAAAGACAAAAAAATACTCAACGCACTTTTCAGGAACTAGCCGTATGCCGCCCAGCTTTCCTTTATTCATCGACACCTTGTTCAAGATACAAGGTTTTTTGCCTTGGCGGACCAAAGGACTTAGGCGATCGATATCTCGACTTTCGTGGACAAGGTTTGCGGGCTCGCTTTCCTACTTTGTGGAAAGGCTGGCCTCCGAGGAAATGACTTTAGCCATCTTGTCCACTTCTAGCGGGATCTTCTTGGCATCGTTGGCCGGCCTGAGGTTGGAGGCCGGCTGGCTCGGAGCCGGCCGTCTAGGTTGGGTAAGCGCCACTCGCTGAAGGAGCTGACGCTTCTCCTCTGCGACAACCAATGCCTCGGCGCGCTTAGAGCTGGCTTTCGCGCACTCCATCGATTTCTTGTAGCATCCCATGATGGTGATCACCCCACGGGGGCCTGAGAGCTTCATCTTAAGGTACGCGTAGTGCGGGTGACGAGGGGTTAACTCGGCAAATGTCCTAGATGAAGGACTTAGGATCGGGGGAAGAGCAACGACTAGAGACTCCGGGATCGAGATTGGCACACGATGTACCCAGGTTCACGTCCCCGCGGTGGAGGATCGCTACATCCTGCTAGCAATCTAGTAGATAATCACCATGGTGTTTACATGGAGCCGCCGTAGGCAGAATATTGTATCTAGTCTATGTCTAATCTATCTTCTCTAGTCGAGATATTGCTTGTCTATGATATTCAATGTCTATGATATTCGATGTCTATGATATGACTTCTAAGTTGTCCCTCTAGGGGCGCCCCTGCCTGGCTTTATATATGCAACCGGGCAAGAGATTACAAGAGTTCTAGTCGAATACGGATTAGAGCCTTCCTTCTTCGTCACCAAGTTATCTTCGAGTCCTTGTTCCAGTCCACCTCCTTAATGGGCCGGACCCGGTATACTAATCTGCGAGTACCCGAAGGGCATTCCCTCGTCAGTAGCCCCCGAGACTCAATTCGAGTTGCAGACTCGGGTTGAGTCTCCAAAACTTCAAATCTTCGACTTCTTCAATTCTTCGACTTCTTTAATTCTTCGACTTCTTCAATCTTTGATTTCTTCAGATCTTCAATTTCTTCAATCTTTGACTTCAATTCTTCGACTTCCCAAAATCTTCGGGTTCTTGAATCTGCGCTCCCGATGGGAGTAAATATCGAGTCGATGTTTCTGGTGCTTGCCACCGATAATGGACTCGAAATTTTCTTCCTTGTTTTTCTCGAAATAATTTTTCATTTTCAACTTGATCAATACTTGAATTCTTCAGATCTTCAAATCTTCGACTTGGTCTTTCGACTTATCTTTTATTATAATGTCTCGCAAGGGGTTTTGATGAACAAGCCTGACAACTCTGACGGATCAAGAGGTCAGTTAACTGCCGGAACAGATACTTGTCACCTACTTCAAATTCAATCCCCTTGGACTTGAATTCGGGATACCGGTCAAACCCATTCTTTTGCCGCATTTAGGACTTACAAAGAATGAATCCCAGTGGTTCTCAGGGTACCCAGTGCGTCCACCAGGATTTTCTTCGCGTCGTAGACACGGATACATGCCAGCAGAGCGCATCCATGTGCGTATACCGGGCCACACAGGACGGATCCTGGGGTCTTACCTTCGTGATAAATCACGGCATTCGAGTTTCGTTGCGATAACGCAACTCGAGAATCACATGTCGCAGTCAAATTTTGACTGAAAATATTCAGGTTATACAACCATAAAAACTCGCTCCCGATGGGAGTAATGACGATTCCTGAAGCTTCTATCGCCTTCATCTCTGTAATATTCATGAAAAGACATCGTCGGGTGCGCGCCCAGCGCTCCCGATGGGAGTAGCCCCCGAGGCTATGGTCGGATACTTGTAGTCGATCATAGGCTCAAATCTTGTTTTTCTTCTCTTCTTGTCGTATTCTTTCTTAAAAATATCTTTCTGTCGGGTGCGCGACCAGCGCTCCCGATGGGAGTAGCCCCCGAGTCTATGTTCGGGTACTTGTAGCCGGGCATAGACTCAAGTTGTACTACTCGAGGAAATTCGGCTCCTGTTGATGATTTTGTCGACTCCTGCAGAAAATATTAATAATTGTGAAATATTTTGTCTTTCGAAGAAATATTGCTTTTGCATCTTGTAGTGATGATGATGTAGTATGTAAAATAAAAACTCGATGTTTTTTGTGCAATTTTGTTGCTCGTACGTAAGACCCTTTCGTTAGCCTGATGCACTTCACGGCTCGATCAGCTACTCAGATCAGACGTAAAGTGGTGCGTTTGCCGCATTTTTGAAGATACTTGCTAAGACTTTTCGTTAGCCTCACGCCCCAAGATTTTGGCCTTGCCAACCGTTAGTCGAGCTTCATGCGACTGTAAACTAAATTGACAAGTATTCGACAAGGAACGCCAGCTAGCTACTAGGGCTTTCACAATTTTTTCTGAAGTCAATGATATGCAAGATGATTGTTCATGGCGGAGCCCCCGAGCATCGGGTGCAGCGAAAGTAAATGATAATCGATTCTTGGAAGAGGAGAACTTAGCTTTTATCGGGTGCGGCGTGGTCGGCGTGGCGTAGTCGACGATGATGTAATTGACTTGTTGTCGTAGAATCACGATTGGAGGCGAAGTTGTTGTCGAGCCCCCGAGCGCTGTTGGGATTGTCGTGTTGCTGATGTCGACGAAGTCGTAGATCTCGAGGGTGATTTTTCGCACTCAGGGGCGAGTTGATGTCGAGCCCCCGAGCGTTGCCGATAGTTTGCGCGAGTGCGTGACGACAAGCCCCCGAGCGCGGCAAGCCGCAGTTGACGCAGATGTAGTCGACGATGTTGAAGACGAAGTAGTCGAAATATTTTTTCTTCGGGTTGTAGCCGAAATATTTTCTCCGAGTTGTCTGTTGTAGTTTTGATAAGTCGCCGGTGCAGCTGCACGATATTTTTTGCTTTGGAGACGTGATAGTTGACTAACTGAGCTGAGAGCATTTGCTTTTTTTTTCTTTTTTCCTTGTGACGCTTCACGTGAAGTAGCTTTTCAATTTGCACTATGTATTTTTGTTGATCCACAGTGACGGAAGTTGACCCAGTTTTGCTTGACTGCCTCGTGATCTGAATTGGTCCTTCTTTTTTCATGGAAGCTTTGACGGTTGCCTCTTTCCAATCCTTGTGTCTTGTGTAGACCGGACTTGAATCAAAATAGTAGTTTTGCTGTGATACGGTACTTGCCACGGCACCGATTCGAGTCGTGTTAGGTACACACTGGCTAACCGAGAAGGATTCCTCGAGTCTGCTTGTTGATGAAGTTGACTGTATACGCTGCGTACGAGTCCGCCTAGATGCGATTTTGACTGTTGTCGAAGAATATAATCTGATGATCCCAGCGATGATGATTTGATCTTCGAATATGATGAATCAGGCAGATGCGATCTAGTTGCTGCTGTCGGCAGTCGCGAAATTTGTTGATCTTGTCGATGTAGAAAAAATTTGCTGATATCGCCGATGGAAAAGTTGAAGGATCCCGCTCAGATGACAAAATCCAGTCGCCGCGATCCCCACGGTCGGCGCCAATTGACGAGGGGTTAACTCGGCAAATGTCCTAGATGAAGGACTTAGATCGGGGGAAGAGCAACGACTAGAGACTCCGGGATCGAGATTGGCACACGATGTACCCAAGTTCACGTCCCCGCGGTGGAGGATCGCTACATCCTGCTAGCAATCTAGTAGATAATCACCATGGTGTTTACATGGAGCCGCTGTAGGCAGAATATTGTATCTAGTCTATGTCTAATCTATCTTCTCTAGTCGAGATATTGCTTGTCTATGATATTCAATGTCTATGATATTCGATGTCTATGATATGACTTCTAAGTTGTCCCTCTAGGGGCGCCCCTGCCTGGCTTTATATATGCAACCGGGCAAGAGATTACAAGAGTTCTAGTCGAATACGGATTAGAGCCTTCCTTCTTCGTCTCCAAGTTATCTTCGAGTCCTTGTTCCAGTCCACCTCCTTAATGGGCCGGACCCGGTATACTAATCTGCGAGTACCCGAAGGGCATTCCCTCGTCAGCGGGATTGCCATGAACTTGGCTAGAGCAGGGCGGCCAAGCAACGCATGGTACGGACTGTTGAGGTCCACCACTTCGAACCAGATTGGATCACGGCGGAAGTTGTCCTTCTCTCCGAACAGTACATCCAGCTGGATTCTTCCCATGAGCGTGCACGAGAGTCCTGGCACGATGCTGTGAAAAGTCAGCTTAGTGGTCTTCAGCTGAGCTACAGGGATTCCCAGCTTCTCCATTGAGGTACGGTATAAGAGGTTGATGCTGCTGCCTCCGTCGATGAGCACGAGCGAGAAAGCGGCAAGTGTGCGTTTCGGAGAACACGATGGGGTTCAAGACCAGCATAGCCCCGGGGTCTGGGCATGAGCGGTGGGTGATCCTCGCGCCCCCATGTGATAGATGCCTCGGACCAGTGCATGTACTAGGGCTCTGCCAGCATGACCGCGTTCACCTCGACGTCAAACCAGTGGTCGTCCTTCGCGTCATCCTTCTGAGTGGTGAAGACGTGGTATTGCTCGACGTTGGCTTCTTCATGGTAGTCTCCGGCTGTCAGTCACGGTTCTGATTTCCTTGCCCTTTAGCCGGCTGGCCCGGCGGCGGCCCCAACAGCTGGTGGTTCCCTCGCTCCAGGTCCCTGGTGAAACTGCACTGGCTCATGGTGTGACTCGCCAGCTTTCCTGAGACACTGTGAAACTTGCATGGCTGGTCCAGCATCACCTCGATGGTGTACTTATCCTTGTTGAACTTGTTGCTTTTGCGCCTCTAGCTGCCACCCGTAGCCCCCGGGCTTCCCTGGACTGCGGCCACTTGCTTTGAGCCATACTTGTTGTCATGACGCTCATCTTTCCTCTTGCCGTGATGTGTGGTTAATGGACTAGATAATTTTAATTTATATTGAAATTTTATACTTTTTAGGTTTTTTGCATTTTACAGTATATACCCTTACTATTATTATTTTACATAGTGAACGGCATATCAAATTGCTAAATGTTATGTCTAGCGTTCCTTATTATACATGTGTTATGTGTATCTTTAAATAAAAATGCAATGTGCAAAATGTGAATTATCTTTTTCAACAAAATTTCATTTTTTGTTTATCAATAATTACATAAACTATATAGTGTACACATATTTATGGTAAAGCATGCAAAGCATACAACCTAACAAATATCTTAATAAAAATTACATTTTCTAGTAGGTTCTAAGTTTTAGATGCATTCTTTAATTCATGTTCCTCTCCTCAGTAGAAACCCACTTTTCCCTACCACTTTCTTAAGGGAACGCAATCAAACTACTACTTAAAATTGCATATTGGCTCTCTAACTATCTAGTAACTAGTTTCTACGATTGATTACAAAAAGTGTTAGAACTTTGGGCTCCATGGCGCCATAGCCCATACCAAGACCAGGAAAGACTAGGTATAGAAGTCATAGGTTTGAAGAATAGATGTTTACTCAGTAAGTGGTTGTTTAAACTCCTAATTGAAGAGGGAGTATGTCAAGATTTGCTGCATAACAAATATATTCACGACATGACTTTGGCTCAAGTACAAGTTAAACATACCGGCTCTCCGTTTTGGAAAAGGTCTCATGCGAGTGAAGGAAGAGTTCCTTAATAGAGGATATTTTAAGCTATGATTTGGGTGTCTAGTGAGATTTTGGGAGGATACCTCTCTTAGTGAGAGGTCCTTGGCTTGTCAATATCTCTCTTTATATAACATAGTTGTGCGTAAAAATGTATCGGTACACTCAATTCTTTCACATGTTCCTTTGAACATTGGTTTTCGAAGACTTCTTGATGAAGCCAAATGGGATAGGTGGATGCATTTGTGTAGCCGTTTAATGATGGTACATTGAAATGATGAACCAAATCGATTTGTTTGGAGTCTGGTATATCTAATATTAAGTCAATGTATGAAGATCTCATGGACTCACATAATCACTTTCCCATTCAATACTTATGGAAGTTGAAATCCCCCTAAAGATAAAAATATTCATGTGGTTACTTAATAGAAATGTTTTGCTAACAAAAGATAATCTAATTAGGAGAAAATGGAAAGGACGCAAGAAATGTTGTTTTTGTGATGCGGAGAAATCAATTGAACATATTTTTCTTTCATCTCCTATTGCTAAATTGTTTGGCGCATTGTCTTTAGTACTTGTAATATTCCACCTCTAACTAATATCAACAATATGTTTGGGACCTGGTTAAATGGTAACGACAAAAAGCTAAAGCAAGAATATGAATTGGAGTGTATGCTTTCTGTTGGTTGATTTGGAAAATACGGAATAATATTATCTTTAACAATGTTGGTGCCCCGTTAAAACAAAACAATAATGATGTCTCCATTTTTGGCAGGTTATCCATATGGCTGCTGAAAGAGCATTTCCCTAATAAATGTATTTTGGTGTTTGTTAACAACATATGGTGAATTAACCATGCTATTAAAGTTCTGCAGATTTTCTAGGTTGATTCAGGATCTCGCGGAGGTGCACCCCAAAAAGGAAGAAAAGATCGGAGCCCGTAGTCCAGTAGTGGGTTTAGGGCTTAGTTGTCTTGTAGGGTGCTTCGCGATGGTGGAAATGGTGGAGAGGGGATCCACGAAGTGCTGCTGTTGCATCTTCTAGGGCGGAGACTCCGGCCCTGATGGCCGGAGACTCCGGTCTAGGGGTCTCGCCCAGGCAAACCTCAAAGTCGGACAATTCAGATGCCCAACCGGAGTTGGGCCGGAGACTTTCTGTCTCTGGCCGGAGACTCCGGGTCGGCAGGCTGAGGCGGAGACTCCGGTCCCAGGGGCCGGAGACTCCGGTCTGTCTGGCTGAGTTTTGGTTTGCGAAATGGCTCGACGATTCAGACTCCAGTCCGGAGTTGGGCCGGAGACTTTTGTCTCTGGCCGGAGACTCCGGCCCTGGAGTCACTTAGGGCGGAGACTCCGGCCCTCCAGGCCAGAGACTCCGGCCCTAGTCAGGACAAGGCTACATTTGTGGAGGACTATATAAAGCCTTCTTCTACTCTAGAAGGGGCTGCGGCTTCCACCTCTCTCCTCCATTGTTGCTAAGCTTCAAAGCACTAGATCTCTCTCCCTAGCCAATAGAACTCAAAGCCCTTTTGGGATTTGAGGGAGAAGACCTAGATCTACACTTCCACCAAGGCGATTTGATTTTCCCCCTCGTTTTGTTGAGGGGCTTGTAAGTCTTGTGTTCATCGGATTCCTAGCCGGAAGAAGCCGTCCCCAAGCTTAACTTTGTGTGTAAGAGCTTGGTGGGCCTATTGGGACTTCCAATTGAGTTGTGGAGCTCGCCCCAATACTTTGTGTAAAGGTGTCGTGCCGCCTTCAAGGGCATCGCTTAGTGGAGCGTGGACTCGCCTTTGTGGTTTTCACCGGAGAATAGGGTGAGCCTTTGTGGCGTTGGTGGCCTTTGTGGCACCACACCTCTCCAACGTAGACGTACTTCCCGTAACAAGGAAGAACTACGGGAATACATCTTGTGTCTTCGTGTCTCCATTGCGGTTTCCTCTATCCTTTACTTGTACCTTTACTTATATTGTTATTGCTAGCTTGCTTGTCACTCTAGGTAAATTCACTTAGTAGCACATCTAGAGAATTTACCTTCTTGTCTAGCCTTAACTTGAAAAAGAAGTAAAAATTGGGTAGCTCCTATTCACCCCCCCCCTCTAGTCGCTCATACGATCCTTTCAGCTACGCACTAGATCCAACAATGGTCGCTATTGTCCGAATGACCAATAAAACTTATGGTCTCTGGATGCAACCGTCTCCTGACGGCTGGTCGCTCGGGATTTCTAGGAGATTAACTGATGTCTAGCCACGCTGTTATCTGCTTGTATTGATGGTCGATATTTGTATCAACCTTATGTGGTCCTTGATGGTCGATATTTGTATCAACCTTATGTGGTCCTCGAGATGTAACACTTATAATACTTGGTACTTGATACTTAAACTTTGTAATAAAATGGTTGCGTGTATCGAATAATTGCTTTAGGTCCCGGGCACCATGGAGCCTTATTTTGTTTCTTTTTGAAAATTAACATTTTGAAGTTTTAAAAAATTAAAAATTAAATTCTAGATGTTGCCAATGATGTATTCTATGGGTGTGCAAAATATCAATGTGAAATAGTTTGTATGTCGGCCTACACAAAAATGAGAAATGTTGACCAGCTATGAGGTTTTTGAATTTTGCACTGTTCACAATTTCAGATCTGTATATTTGTCTTTTTTACACAACCTAAAATACATAAATTTTTAAGTTGATTTTTTGCACACAGGTAGAAGTCATGATTATCTCTAAGTGAATAATTTTTCTCAGATTTTTTTGAAACTTTAAAATTTCAAATTTAGGCTCCATGGTGCCCAGGAGCCAAAATGACGTACTCTCGCGTGTATCCCCATTTCAAAAAAAATTCAACCACCTTTAGTTTGGTCTTTGGTATATTCCCAGTGCTTCAGCATCTCGGCTGCCTTTCTCCCGTGAGTGCGCGCTTCTAGTTGAGAAACCATCGGCGAACGAGGCTTCTGACTTGCGAGACAGCTGCCCCCATTTATGGTTCACATTCTTGTTTGCAACGGCGTCTGTACACCGGTACCGGTGTATCCCTTTCCGCGTGGCGCCGGAGCAGCCGTCGCTTGTCGTCCAAAGTGCAAGCTTGTCACGGCCGGCCTCACGGGGCGTCGCACGCGCACGCTCCATGTCGCTGGCGGCGCCGGCTGGCGCCTTCTCTGTAACTGATTTGGTTGGACAGCCAGCCGGCCGGCGGGCACACAGCTCTAATTTGTTGTCGTTCAACTTTATGCGTGCGCAGCTTCAGTTTCTTTTTCAGCGGACGAAAGCTCCCTTGCGAAATTCAAAGTAGGAGGCTTTTGAAGTTTCTTTTGAAGCTTATTTACACAAAATTCGGGCGATGACGTGATCAGCAATGTAGATCGGTCGACCACCCTCGTAGCGCCCGTCGAAGCTGGCGATGAGCTCGAGCCATGCCAACACTACAGCCAGTCCAAGAAAAGCGCATCCTTCCTCTAAAGAAGAGCGCCATCTTCGGCCACTTTTCCTAGCGCCGCGAGATATTCTTTACTGCAATGGCCGCAAGAGGTTGACTCGCCCACGGGGATTTTTCGCAAACGGACGGCGGCCGAGGTTGCAGCCGCGTTGACATGCCCGCGCTGCGGCCTGCCATCGGTGTCACGGCACGGGCGTGAGCCGTCCGCCGTCCACGCCCGTCCGTGCGCGCACCGCGCCTGCCAACTGCACTCCTCGTGATCAGCTCACCGAACTCTCCGTCTGATATTTCCTATGGCCTATGGCCGGACGGCACTATAAAAGGCGATCGCCTCGTCCGTTTCGTTACCTAGCTAGCTCAGGTCATTCGATCCAAGGCAGCAAGGCACCACCGTCCACGGCCGGCCGCGTACAAGGCTTCCTTCCCGAGGTGGGCATGGAGATGATGGCGGCAAACGGCGGCGTGGAGAGGGAGCAGCTGCAGGGCGTGGGGCGCCGCTTCCAGATGCCGCTGCACTACCCGAGGTACACCAGGGCCAACTACGAGGCCATGCCCGAGTGGCAGCTCGACCGCCTCCTCTCCGACTACGGCCTCCCCGTCCACGGCACCGTCCACCAGAAGCGCAGCTTCGCCATCGGATCCTTCCTCTGGGGCGCCGGCGGCAACTGATCTCGTCTACCTCTACCCGCCGTCTATCCCCACCTTCCAGCAGCTAGCGCACCTACCACGAAAGATATGATGCACTGTAATCCGTATGTAGAGTGATCTAGTAGCTACCTTTGATCCCCCAATTTCTTCTTTTGTTGAGAAAATGTCAATTTCTGTTTGTTTCCTACGACATAGTAACATGTGTATGCGGATCTCGGACGAGTTATTAATACCTTGAACTTTTATGCAATAGCTAGTGGAGTAGTTGGTGAGTGGTGGACTGTCGTGGAAGTGTTGAACTGACGATGAACATGAGTTAGGTATATATACTACCTATATGAAAGACGAACCCTTTTGGGGATCGCTCATTGAGCCACGCCAGAGGGCACTGTTCATGTGAACAGTATCACACATATACAGTAACTCTCATATCTAGATCCGTTACACAAAAGAAAAAACAGCCCCCGCGTCGCTCCCTGGAGCGACTCGGGCGGAGCCCTAAAATCCAGCGCCGCCGCCACCCCCCACTCCCTCCTCCCTCGCCGCCGTTGGCTCACGCCGCCGGGCAAAGCCCGCTGGCGGCCGGCGGCGGCGGGATCTCGTTTTCTGGCAGAGCTTTGGGAGGTTGCTTGCCATGGCGGCGCAGAAGGAGAGGAGATGTGGGCGGCTCTGGCCACCGTGACGGCGTCGGCCTCCTCTCCGGCGGAGGTGCTGCTGCTGCTCGTGGCGGTCGGGGACGGTGTTGCTGCGCGTGAGGCGCGCTGCGGGCGCGAGGTGGTCGGCGAGCGCGCAGGTCGACGAGGTGGAGGTGGTGGCTGGTGTGGGCGCGGTGTGGGCGCGGCCCGTTTGGCCGGCGCGGTGGTGGAGGAGGAGGGCGCGGCCCGTCAGCTGTCGCGACGGTGAGGAGCCGACGTGTTGGCGCAGCAGCGGCGAGGGGGTGGGATGGGGGGCGGCTGGCCGGCGCTGCCCGGTGCGGGCTGGATTCGGGCCGATGCGGGCCGGATCTGGGCCTCAAGTGTGGCTGGTACTGGCTGCTCGCGAGGCAGGTGCTGGCTTGCATCCGTGCGGGAAGGAGGGAGATGGAGAGCCTGCTGCACATGGCCGTGCGGGGAAGAGGGGGGTTGGCCGGCAGCGTGGTGGGCTGTGCGGGGTGGCGCTGGAGGTTTGTCTTCGCCCTCCTTCCTCGCCATTGTCAAGGAAGGTCCTCTGGCTGGTGGCATGTTTCAGCTGGCGCTCCTGTGTTGTCTCTTTGGTTCGGGATCAGCGTGAGGGCTGGGAGAAATCCCTGCAGATGCTGACGACGGCGACGCCTGCGGGCGCCGTTACCTCCTTGGAGGCGTGGTCGAGGCCCTTCTCGTTTGCCCCCTTCCGAGCTACGGGGGAAACCCTAGATCCAGTCTGCTGGATCGGGCAGCGGCGGCATCACGATGTCGTTTTCCTCCTTGGAGGCGTTGCCTTTGTCGCTCGTGGAGTCCGAAGTCGACAACTGGAGTCGATGTTGGCTGCTACCTTAAGCATGGGCCTCAAGGGCGCAATGTACACTGGTCGCATTCCCGGGTGTCGCCTCTCTCAAGTTCGTCCGGGTCCTACCGTTTCACTCGCCTCTCTCAATGTACACTGGACGGTACGTCGACGCGTGTCATCTTGGACTCGAGGTTGTGCTTCGGTGTTGTCTTCTTCCGGAGGTGACGCGGTCTTGTGGCTCTATGTCCTCTCTCCTCGCCATTCTTGGCTGGAGATTGGACAAGGCGAGTCCTTGTCAAGTGCTTATGTGGGTGTGTGCTGTAAGCCGAAAGGCGTTGCGTGGGTGTTTGTATGGTTTTTGGGTCCGGTTTCCCTGATAAACTGGACCAAATCTTCTTTCTAACTAGCACTGTACCCGCGCGTTGCAGCGGATTTTACGTACTTCTTTATTCACTAATATATAATGTATAAATAATTGCCCATACGTTGTAACGAAAATGGCATAAATAAAATGTTATCATGACGGTGAAAACAGGCAAAGAAGAAAACGTTAACAAAAAAGTATATGTCTTTACAAGTTTACATCCTCACAACGTCGCCCCCAACCTCCAAGTTCTTCTCTGCTCAACATTTCAGTCTAGAGAAGTAAGAGCAACCCTGTAGTCTCTAACTCGATTGGTTCAGCGCCCACAGCATGTAGTGTAGGCCATGGATAGCTGAAACATTAGATTCTTTAGCGCTAGTGCATAACTCCAGGTTACAACAAGCAGAGAATACGATTTCACCAGAATTGGTTTGATTCATGCATCCACCACTTCCTTGTCAAGTGACCTGAACATAGTAACCGTCCACTTATTTTTGTCCATCCCGGCTATGGTTTCTTCCGGTCTGCAGAATCTGAACATAGTAACCGTCCATTTATTTTTGTCGATGATCTAGTATAATTTTATATTAAGTTGTGCAAAATCAGCCGATACTTATTATGAATCGAAGGGAGTACATGTTTTGAAGATGACATCTGCAAAGAGGGGCTATTTTCTTTACCATCAGTGCAAGTTCTGACACTGAGCTCAGGCTTGATGCAGTCCAATTAGATTTGAAGATAAATCACAAAGGCATTAATGGGAGCTTTCAAGAGAACGCTGCACTTGGTCTATCACTTTGGTCAGCCTGCAGACTTGCTCCTTGCCTCCTTGAAAACCTTGAAGGCTCCAGGTTCGTGATCACGATTCACACAATCCGGTAGAGCGCTCCTGGTACCACCTGCATACCCATGCCTCCCCTGCAGATAGCCCCGCTGCCTGCTGCAAAGAGGGCCGTGGCCATGCTCCCCACGAACGGCAGCCACGCTTTCCGTACACCACCCTGCATGATCCAGTGCCGTACTCCTTGTGCGGAAGAGCTCCCTCCGCGCCGCCTCGAGATTGCTAGCCCTTGCTCTCCCTGGCTCCGCCCCTGTGTGCAGGAACGCCGCGGCGCGTCGACCTACAAGCTGGCTGTTGTGCAGGAACACGTACATGACATCGCCGTCGTGGTAGATGGGGGGCCGCGAGGAGGTAGCGCGACATGGCTGGGAATGAGGGAGGAAACAGGCGAACAGGGAAGGCAGAGAGGGAGATAGGGCGGCGGCACGTCGCCTGCGCGAGGAAGAATTGAGGGGCCGGCGGGAGTGGCTGTATATGAGGAAGCAGGTCGTGTCGCTCATGGATTTGTTCATAGTGTTTGAAATTGAAACCAATACTACGATTATATTCACGGATGATGTTTCTTTCCTCCCGGTCCGGGGTGTACTAAAAACGTTTCGGGCTATCTTAAGAGAAAACGTATTTTAAATTGGTTGAAAGCGTATTCTATGGACACGGACCAGTCCTATTGCAATATTATTAGTAGAGATCAATGAATTTAGCAGTTCTCCTGCTAACATTCAAAAAAAAAAAAAATCTAGATCCGTTGGATTCAATCACAGCGGCCCGGTCAAAGCGGTTAGGATGACCGGCCCAGCCTTTTCCTTCCGATCCCTATCAGTGGTTCTTCCTGCCCAATCCCATCGACCAGGTTCTCGCTCACGCCCTCCGCCCAGGACCCGACGGCCTCCTCCCCCTCCCCCGCCGACCTCTCCCCCTCCTCCGTCGACCTCTTATGGTGCCTCATCCTGATGGAGCTCCTCTTCTCCCTCTCTTCCTCCTCCACATCCTGCGCCTATGGAAAAGAGGGAGCAGTAGTATAGCAAAGGAGAGAGTCAGGAAAGGTGAGGCAACCGGCGGAGATGGCGGAAGACCAGGCGGCCACGTCCGTGGAGATGGGGATGGAGGAAGACATCAACTTTGGTCAATCATCCCACTACCACCACATCGGAGAGCCGGGGAAGGATTTCAAGGATGCGGTGGGCGAAAAGGAGCCCAATGGCGGTGACATCGACGACCGCTGGAGGACGACCAGGTGTCCCGCACGCCGTACCAGAGGTCAAGACGGTGAGGTCACAATGGAGGGCTTCCGCGCCTGCCACACAGGGGCCTGCCGCCACAGTGCTTTCCAAGGCTAGCACCTTGCTCTCACCTTGCAGCCCTGCCCCGTTCCCTGCCGACAACATTCAGGTGAGATGCCTCTCTCGTATGATTAGGGCATAGTGGTGGTTGATTCCAGTGAAGTATCATTCTTTGTCAGATTCTCTATTGCCTTTTTAGGTTACAAATACAATCACCGTGTATTACTTAGGTCTTTACACTTGCATCACTAATTCACTTCAGTTCAATTGGTGTAACTTTGAGGATTTTATCCAGGTTAGGGATCACTTATGCAAGTTTACCATGTTCCTGCTTTTGTAGATGATCTGGAGTCCATCCGAGTATAGAAGAAAGGTCATCATCTGTTGGGAATTGTCTTCTTCAAAACGGGATGTTGGTCCAACTGCCAATTCTGTAGTAATATCACATGGCCTGATTATGCGGAACGTGCATAACATCGCCATGGATAACACTGAGTGTAATTAGGGAGTTCATTATGGTAAAAACCTGCTGCTGGAGGTTATTCCTTCTGATGGTGGTATTCTGCTACTGTCGGTTCATACAATTAAACAGAAATGACCATGCATTTCCAGTGTTTGACGAGAACTCTATGATAGACCTTACAGAACTTGCATAACCTGAATTTATCATAATTGATATATAGGTGTTCCATTCACCTTGACTAAATGACAGCATTTTCTTAGGAAAGAAGGTTAGCATCTCCTTTCATGAGGAGGGCTATCAGAATTCTCCTCTCTATGTTTAGATAGCGTCCCTTTCTTTGGATATTTCAATTCCAGATTGTAATTAGTTATATTGTTTCTTACAAGTTAGAAGGTACTGAATTTTGTTTCTCCATGACTTTCAGTAAGTGTTTTTATTTGCTATAAGATAGTGAAACAAAGCGACTACGGAAGCAAAAAAATTGTTAGTGGGAGGTGATACCTAATTGAATCACTACATTTGCAGGAGCTCTTAGGAAAAGATTCAGTTTTGAATATATAAAGTTGATGGACTTTTACGCCCCAATCAGCGAGCCAAATCAGCGCTATGCTTAATCTCAAATATTGAGTCACTATTCATGTGTCTGATTCCACCAATAAGGAGCAACCACGTTTGTAAACGCTGCTTGCCTCCGTATCGCAGTGATTGATTCTCAAGACTTCCGTTCCCACCACTTTGTCTCTCGGTTTCTCCGGAAAATTCGGTCAAAGCGGCAGTCAAAAGCGGTGCTCACAAATCACACAGCCGAAGACGTCGTCAACGCATACGCATCCACCCCTGATGCTGCAAGAGCAGATAGGTACAGTCAGCTATTCACCTTTGCATTTTCTTAGGAAAGAAGGTTAGCATCTCCTTTCATGAGAAGTGCTATCAGAATTCTCCTCTCTATGCTATAATATGATCAAGTGTTCAGTCCGCACAATCAAACTTTTATTGAAAAGATGTTGTCGGATAGCCTTCTTAGGATTTTCCATTTATCTTTACAATTTTATTTTAGTCCTTGCTACAATTAACCAGTAGAGAATGGAAGGAAAACATATGAGAAAACCTTATTACATCTCTCTCCGGATGGTAACCGTAAATGCCTGCTACTTGACGCGACTCTGCAAGCTGAGGCAGTCCTACATGGTGTGCTCTCTACAAAGATGTTTCCATGGTAAGCTTTTACAAATTATTCAGTGTGCTAATTTTTATTTGCGCACACAACACATGGGCTGATTATTTCATCTTTATCCCAGGGTCAGAGCTATGGGCAGGAGATCAACTTCTGATGTTTGTACAGGGCACTTCCTTAGGTTATTTCCGACAGCTGCTGAGGTCACAAATGCATCTTACTTTGGACCAAGTTGCTATTATGTTGTGCACGCCTTTTGTTACCTGCTGGTTCAGTGTTATGCCACATTTAGTAACTGATCTTTTGTGTTCTGTGTTACTCTTATGAAACTTTTTATTGCTGTAATCAGCTTACTTGGTAATTGTATACGGTCTACCTTTATCTATTTTTTTCAACTTGGTGTTTCAATTCAGATTTATTTGTACGAAGACAGAAAATAAAACTCAGTATGTGGAGCGGCCAAAAAAATGAATTCTCTTCAGCTGAAGGAGTAAAAACTAATCAACGCAATTAGTTAGCGCACACAGAAATATTTTGCCAGATATTTATTCGCCTATAGGGTACTGTTTTTTGCTAGCGATCAACGGTCACTTGAATTCCTTATTTTGTTTTCCAATTTAAATCTATTAACAGCAAGGAAAGAAATAGAACTTAGCATAGACTTCATTTTCTTATTTAGTTTTCCATTTTGGATCTTTTCTTAATTAAGCAAGAAATGGAACTTGGTACATAAGACAGATAAATAAGTGAATTCAGATCATCACATTTGCTTTCTCTGTCTCCTATCACTCGACAGCAGTATTATCTTCAGTGATTTTGTTCTATTCTTTAGAGAGTAATTTCTGTGCACTGTGTATTCCCCTCCTGCGAGACGAGCAAATTACCTCTTCTGAATCCATCTAATTATTCTACCACACAGCCAGAGAAATAGCGACTGCTGTAACTCTCCTACATGATTCATTGCTAGCTATTTGGCTTCGTGTAAACAAAGTATTGCAAATCACGTTTACCTTACAAATGCAGTGGCAAGATGCGGCAACTGAATACAGCATGCCAATGACCTGCGGCAGACTTGCTCCACCCGCCAGCCCGCTCGCCAGGCCCTCTTCCTAGACCTCGGTGGAGCATCTTCATCTTCGATTAGTAACTCTTTCAGTGACCAAGGAAAGGAAAATACCGATTAGTAACTCTACCAATGCTTCATAAAATCCTCTTTTCACCAGAAAAATAAATGGGATTCAAGTAGATTGGTGATTGACAGCTCTGACTTTGATTTGGCTTTAGCCACAGGCCGTAAATTACTCTTGGTTCTCTTATCTGGATGCACAAGTTACTTGCTTCAGCTCTGCAATCAAAACTCCATACATGCAGAAGTCAAGATGCAGCAAAAAAATCATGAGCGCAAGGTATGGATCCAATTAGGAGAAAACAGAGGGGAAGCAACCAATGATCCATACCAGGTCGATTGAGCAGATTCACTGATTCCGTGCATGTCTTGGTGCTTGCCGGCCGTCCACGAGGAGGTCTCCGAGGAACAGGCTTAGTGAGCTCGCTTACACGAGCTGCGCGGGCTACTCCAGGAGGCCAGGGTGACGGTCAGGACTGGGAGATCCACGGCGGCGCAGTCGGTCTCCTCTAGGGGTCAAAATTCGCGATAGGGGTGTAGCATATCATGGTCTCGCCGCCAAGGTGGTGAATCGGCGGCCTGCTCGACGGATTTGGCCATGATGGAGGGATGAGGTCGGTCACGGGCACTCGAGTGAGCTGGGGAGTGAGGACCGATGAGTGAGGAGGACACAGTTTGGTAGGCCTGTCGGGCAGGGTCACGCAACGGAATCCAGTGACTTCACTTGGTGAAATCACGGTACCCCTCCCATCTCCATCCAACGGTCCATATGCCAGAAAGCAAAAAGCTCCAGCACTTAACAGCTTTGCAACTTGGTGATTTACTTACATATATGACTAACCGTAATACGTAATCACTTGAAGTTTCAGTAAGCTAGCAACCAAATAAGCGACATCACCTCCATCAGGATATTTCACCGTGTTGCTTGCTACAGTGCCTATATAGGTATTAATTCGATTTCATGTTTTTTTGTTTAAGCGCCGCTCTAACACAAGTTTATAACTATGTATAAAATTGTGATCCAGAAATAAATAAAAGCAATCATTTTGTAGATTACAAAATTAGCAAACTCATGTTTTTTTCCTGATTTGTTGTTGGTCATTTTATTTTGTATATGCAATGTTAATTGCATTTGGTTCCTATGACAATTTCTTCGACGCCGATTTCATGACGTTATCTGCAGCAATAATTTTTCAACGGTAGTTATCCATTGGTAATTTTTCAACAGAGCACAATCCTTCGAAGATTTTTTTTTCAGTACTATTTCTGCAACGGTGCACAAACAATAATCTTTACCAGTAATTTTTCTGCCTTAACTTTTCACTGGTAACTACCTTCTTTAACAGTAGCTTTATGGTTCTCCTACCATAACTTTGAGAATTCTTTTCTTTTAAGGTTCACCAACTCAAAACACACACGCCAAATCTCCTGTAATGACTTTGAGCAAACTTTTCTTAGAAAGTAGATATAAAAAAGTTAAAAAAATTATATTCCAAATAGGTAACCACTTATACTGCTTCTTCTACAAGATTAGACAACGGGCGCGGCGTATCGCCGCGCCAATCTTCCTAGTTATGTATCAAACATATGGCTTTAAATCAGCACTCTGGGTGCTGAGAGAATTGTTCTAAACCTAGGATATTTACGTTGTTACATTATGAATTTATGTTTTCTATATGAATAATAACATTCATAGTACTTTATATATAAAAAATCAACATAAGAAATGCAATATAAGAGCATCTCCAACAGCCGCGCTATATTTCGGTGTGGTATACGTCGCTGCAACCGCGCTATAAACGTTTAGGGCGCGCTGCCCCGACTTTTCCCCCACCGAAGGCGCTAAACTAGAGCGGCTTTGCGAGGGCTAAAAGTGTTCCTTCGCCGGACGCTCCATTATACAGCGCGCAGTGCCGGCGGAAACAACAATCACACCCAACTATGCATCAAAGAAGATCAAACAAACTTTATAAATTCACAAATAAATGTATCATACAAATACAACAAATTGTTCACAACAAATACAACAAGTACATCAAATTGTTCACAACAAATACAACAAGTTTATGGATCAACATACAATAATACAACATAGTTTTGAAACAATACACCATATAGTTTTCAAACAGTATTGTCCATGCCAATTCCACCATTCTTCTATGAGATCTTTTTGGAGCTCATCATGTGTGTCGTTGGAGCGAATAGCATGGTATGAGGCAATGAACCGGGCAATCCTCTGTGCGGACCTTCTCACTTGCACGGGAACCCCCATCAACTCGTAGTGGGTATGATCAACATTTTTCCCACGATCATCCTCTATAATCATGTTATGCATGATGACACAAGCGGTCATGACATACCAAAGGCACTCTTGGTCCCAAAATCTAGCCGGCCCCCTCATAATGGCAAATTGAGCTTGCAAAATCCCAAATGCTCTCTCTACATCTTTCCTAGCCGCCGCTTGTACACTGTGAAATTGGGTTTGTTTCTTACCTCGTGGTTGAATAATCGGCTTCACAAATGTTTGCCACCTTGGATATATGCCGTCGGCGAGGAAGTAGCCATAGTTGTACTTGTGGCCATTTGCTTCAAACTCCACCGATGGACCTTCCCCTATTGCAAGTCTTGTTATTAGTGGTGACCGTTGAAGAACATTGATGTCATTGCAAGACCCGGGCATTCCAAAAAATGCATGCCATATCCAAGTCTCATGATCGGCGACCGCTTCAAGGACTATAGTGGGATCCTTCTTGTACCCTTTGAATTATCCATGCCATGCTGCTGGACAATTCTTCCAACTCCAATGCATACAATCAATGGAGCCAAGCATACCTAGAAATCATCGATCGGCGTTAAACTCCAAAAGTCTTGCCGTGTCTTGAGCATTGGGGGCTCTCAAGTACGTAGATCCGAAAACATTCACAATTACCACGGCAAAGCGCTTCACACACAAGATAGAAGTGCTCTCTCCCATGGCCAAATGATCGTCAATTAGATCAGCCGGTATACCATATGCCAACATACGCAAGGCGGAGGTCACCTTCTGATATGTGCTATGACCAAGTTCTTCGGCTGCATTTCTCCGTTGCTCAAAGAATCGATCATACCTGGTCACCTCCGTTGCGATGTGCTTGAACAAGTCGATGCTCATCCGAAAACGCCGCCGAAAATAGTTTTCGGGAAATATCGGATTCTCATTGAAATATGACCGCATCAACTTCTCATTCCCTTCAATCCTTTCTCTCCGCAACTTCTGTCTACCGAACACTGATCCACCTATTTTTGGCTTCTTAACGGCGTGGTATGCTAATAGCATGGATATGTTCTCTTCTTCCTCTTGGTCGTACTCGTCATCCGATGTATCGGATGATGAACTCTACAAATAAACATATGAAATGACTTCACTACAACTAGCTAGTAGAGAAAAAATTGACTAAATGATGGCGGCCGGCGAAGGCGCATACCTTGCGAGCAAACCGGCGAGCGTCTTGGCGGCGCCATGTTGACAATAGGCTCGACGACATGGCGACGGCGGCGCGAAGAACGCGGGGAGAAGCACCGGCGGTGTCTCGGGGCGACGGCGCCGGGAGGAGGCGCGGGCGAGGCTGATCTATGGCGCGGCGGCGAGCTACAGCACGGCCGGCGGCGGCACGGGGGGGGGGGGGGATGGAGGGCGCGGGTGCGGGGGGGGGGGGGGGATTTCAGCCCGTTGTGTATTCGCGCGCGTCCGAAGAGATGCCGCGCGCTACAGCCGACGCCTCACATTTGATTCTCCGGATAGTGCAAACAACCGCGCGCCCCAAAAAATTTGCAGCGCCGCCGCGGATACCGCGCCTGCTGGAGGGCCGATTCCGTCTCCGCGCGCGGTATACTGGCGGTTTTTTTAGCGCGTGCGCGCTATAGCGCGGCTGTTGGAGATGCTCTAAAAGTCATAACATCATAAAATAACAAAAAAAAAATATTTTATGCTGTATTTTTGTAAATAGAATAAAAAAGTTTATAACATATTATATTTTCTTAAGTTCTTCTTAATTTCGGAGGTAGGACACAATTTGCATGACATAAAAAATTTACGATTGCAAGAAAACTAGATGGAAGTACAAATAACTATTGTTCACATGGTGTCAGATAGTGCGTTCCATATGTTGACACGTATGTTTTCCCGTACATATGTAAAACTATAATTAAATCTGAACGGTGTAGTGTCAGTTTTCATGAAAATAGAACTTTGGGGCATATGCCACTACATTTCTAAAAATATAGTATAAGTAAGGTTCAAAAACATGGTACTAAGCGTTTGCTTAAGCGCTGAGCGATAGCAAAATGCCTCGCTTAGGCCCTAAGCGACTACTTAAGCGCTAACAAGGCATAAGGGTGTAAGAGACTCGTGCTATGTATTTTTAAGTGCTACAGAGATAGCCCAATAAGGCCCATTATCTCACCCTAGTCTGGTGACTGAATCTGAGTCATTTATCTTTGGAAATCCGAGCCGTTTATCTATTCTTCTCATCTCTTTCGCTCACTTCTTCAATTAATGGCTGCCCTACATGCACAATCCCTTCCCTGCCTCCGCCACCTCTCCTTCCCCGGAGCAAGCACCACTCTCCTCTACTTCTCCTCTGTTCCCGGATGCCCAGAATTGCTTCATTGTTTTCTATTCGTATGATTTCATGCAGAACGCTTAAGCTATGCTTAATCTCGCTTAAGCTTCAATTTCTCTAAGCGGTGCCTCACCGCTCGCTTAGCACTTAGCGCTTTTTTAAACCTTGAGTATAAGTGTATAGACAATGGTTGTGTTTGAATCATTATTAGATGTGCGGCATAACATGTGTGTTACCTCCCTGTGCTAGCATTCATGCTCCCATCGTGCTAGGATTAAATGTTGCACCCCTAGTGCTAATCATTTAGTAGAAGTAGTTAGTAGGGTAGTGGTTACTTCTTTGGGGTGTGTTTTTTGAGCCATTGTGTATCTACCTTTTAATAATTGAGTCTAAAACAAAAGTTTTTCAAAGTTATCGGAGGACCCTGAAGTTTTTTGGTGTGTGTTTTTTGAGCCATTTCATAACTACTTTTAAATTGGTGAAACTTAAATGAAAATTCCGTGCATGTGCTGTCAATCTTCTAGTAGAAGTAGTTAGTGGTTGCTTTTTTCGAGCGTGTTTTTTATAGCCGTTACATATCAACCTTTTAAGTGGCGAGGCTTGAAAGAAATTTTTCTCAAAGTTACCGTAAAACCCAAAAGTTTTTTGGAGTGTGTTTTTTGAGTCATTGTGTATCTCCCTTTTAAGTGATGAAGCTTAAAAAAGTTTTTCACAAAGTTACCTTAGGAAAAAACTTAAGCTACTGCGAAAGAAGACAATTATTGCTGAAGATTTATGGTCAAAATATCACTGGCAAAGAATATTGTCCATGCATCGGTGAATAAATACTGCTAGGAAATAACACTCAAAGAATTACTCGCCGCTGAAGAAGTATTGTTGGTTAACTACCGTTGGAGAGTTATTAATTGTTGCAGTTGAAGAGTTGTGCGGGAAAATCCATGTCAAAGAATTACTATTCTTACACCATTGAGAAATGACCGTCGAGAAATTGTGCACCGTTGAAAAATTACTGTTAGATAGTTATCGCTAAAATTATTGTTAGATAATTACCATGGGTGAATTCTAGTTGGGGTTGAAGATTTTGATGAAGAATTTCTGTGAAAGAGTTACTGTTTATGCATAGTTGAAGAAATAGTGTTGCTAAATTGCCACCAAAGAATTACGCACCTTTGAAAACATTTACTATTATATAAGTACTCTTGGGAAATTACTATTGGTACTGAAGGTTTCTATAAAAATTTAATATTAAAAATTACCATCATAAATTACTATAGAGCATTGTTCATTTGATAGGAAAGAACTACCGTTCATGTATCATTGAAGAAATATTCTTGTGAATTACTGTTGAAGAATTACGTGACTATGAAGAATTAATGTTAGATAGTTATCATCAGGTAATTATTGTTAAATTTAAATATTTGTATCGAGAAATTACTACTAGAAGCTTCCCTAGAAAATTACTGCAGAGAATAACCATCAAAAACTACTGCATAAAATTAGCGTTGATCATTTTTCATTGCGACATTTACATTAGGAAATACCACCAAAGAATTACTATCAAAATTACTGGAGCTGATTGTTAATGTGTTGGAATTGTTCACAAATACTGCTCACGAGTACTATTCATGGACATGAAGAGTACCCAAAGCGCTGGCCTTGAAATTGTTGATCTTTAATAGGAAGATATATGTATCTACATATGTTTTCCGATCAAATTTATAGCTCTGAATTATTTTTGGAGTATCTTCTTCTCTTTTATTTATGTAATTAACAATTGTAGTTAAACATGGAATCGGTGTGGGGTCAGTTTTTATGCGAATAAAACATTGGGGCATATGCCACTACATTCATAAAAAATATTATTATTCTGTTTAAAATCATTATCAGATGTGCATCATAACATGACCTCCCTGTGCTAGCATTCATATTTAAAGTCCCATAATTTTGTACGTGGCTGTAATTCAAATTTGAACAAATTACGTTTTACCGTGGGTTTTATCCCCATAGAATTCATATTTAATACTCCCTCATCGGCCATGAGCAATTACATGTCACCGTGGGCCTTATCGCCGTTTCCAATGAGGGGTGTCCTCAGCGTTACTCTCTACTAGTGTCTCCCCTAGCAAGAGATTGCTTGGTGGAATCATGATGATTGCCTCTCAATAAACCATGGATGATAATCATGTTGTCTGAGTTTAAATTAAGTGACAAATCTAGGGAGCACATGAACAAATTGACATATTAAGAGGTGATCAATTGTAATCTTCCCCATAGACTAAGAAAAATGAGCTTGCAGTTAATTTTCTTCCCACTTCGGTGACCAAAGCGGTGAGATCCTGAATCCTGGGCCTAGTTGTGCCAAGTGGTGCCAAGTGGAAGACCCAAGTATGTGAAGGGAAAAGTTCCCATCATACACCCAAACGCATCTGCCAGCATTTTCATTCGGGCATCATCAACATTGATTTGCAACATGCATAACTTATGATAGTTTACAGCAAGACTAGTAGAGTCACTGCAATTGAGGTACGAGGTACTTCAGATGGTAAAATCAGAAGTGTGTGGCGTGGATACACCAATGTGTTTGTAAATTCATTGGTCCAATAAGGGCAAGTAAACACAAGTTCATGTTCCAACAAACTGTTTATCTTGCATGTTTGACCATTTGAAGTGCAATTCCAAAATGCCCAATTAACTCATTTAAGAGAAAAGTGTCATTCACATCACGTCCTGGTCTATTTCTATTATCATGTGCCAGCAGGAAGATCGAATGGCTTAGCGCATCCTGCACCTACTAGACCTGACTTTGATAAAGTTAAAATTACCTATAAACATTCACGGATTGCTAATTAAGTGTAAACTATGCATATCTATAGATAATATCATGCCACTTGAGATGTCTTGAATTCTTGGAACTGTTGTATAGCATGTACTTAGATATCACTAACATGTCGATACAAATATGGACAATCAAAGTTGCAAAATCGAAAACGTTGTATGGGGTTTTTATCATGGAAAACAGCCTAACATTCCATAAAGCAACCTAACTATGTTTACTTTGTACTCAAATAATCTTTTTTTTTTGCCCGCAAAAGAAAAAACCCATCTTTTTTAGAAACACAAAAGGCCCGAGCTATAGCTTGTTCATCATATTGCCCCGTCACAACTCATAAGGGCCCGTAGATAAAGACACCTGGAAGAAGTCGTTCTACGTTACCATATGCTCTGTTATAATTATTGTGTACATCAGTACATGTTTTTTTGGTAGACTTTTGTTATGTTGCCAACAAGTGGATAAGTGAATTGAGAGGATAAGATGAGGAATTCATCCCAAATTACTAGTACAACATAACTAGCAAATATCAATAGTCAAAGTTTCAAAAACCAATAGTCGTCTCTTCTTCTGTAATGGATAAGGTATGTAACAGTCAATCCCTGTTTTCTTTGTGACCAAATACAGTTTCATGATGAAACAAAATAAAAATCCCAAGGTGCAGCATCCAGAAGGCCCCCCTCAGATATTCCGCTACGGTTTCTCTCTTGTCGTGCTCGGAAGAGGCAGCGACGCGTAGGCGGCTGGGCTGGCCAAACAAGAGCGGCGGCATTCGACGCCACGCCCCACGAATATCCAAATTCCAAGCCGGAACTGGAGACGGACCCAACAAAAATGTCATCTTTCACTCGCAGAACGAAGTCAAATGACCATTCTCTCCTCCGTCCGCCCCCTCTCACGCAGTTCACACACTCCTCTCCTCTCCACATCCAACCAAAACCTAGAAAAATTCCAAATTCAGGCTCGCATGGCTATTCTCCTGCACCTGCCGGACCTGGCGGCGGCCAGGCCGCCGGCGGCCGGCGTGGCGCGGAGGAGGGCGGCGAGGGTCGTGGCGGCGGCGGCGCCCGAGGGCCGGTTGAAGCAGCAGGAGGCCGGGACGGGGACGGGGAGGGGGCGGGTGATCAGGGTCGCGGACCCCGTGCGGGACGGGAGGCTGCCGGTGCCTCTGCTGCCTCCGCCGCCGCTCTTCTCCGTGCCGGTCACGCCGGCGTCGGAGTCGCCCGCGGCGACCAAGCGGCGGGACGACGACGAGGAGGAGCGGCGGAGGTACTACCTCAACCTCGGCTACGCGATCCGGACGCTCAGGGAGGAGATCCCCGACGTCTTCAGCAAGGAGCCCAGCTTCGATATCTACAGGTTCGTGCGCCTGTTTCGCTGGTGCTTTCTTCAGTTTGATAATTTCGAGTCAGTTGAGAAGCTTTTAGGTGGAAACCGGCTGAACTAGGGGTAAAATCTTGATTATTACCAGTGTCCAGTGCTTTCAAAATACTTGTAGCTAATTTATATGGGAATGATATGTGGCAGATTGACAGTATATGGCTGGTTTCTACTAGAATTGCTTAGCTTGTACTCACCAAATACTAGCTTACATGCTTTCGTCGGATTTAAAACTTCTTCTATTCCAGTAGTTTTGTGATGGATAACTGATAGAAATGGCTCCCGCAATACTGAAATTATAGTCTAGTTAGCCATGCACTAGTCCTCAAACTCATGTATTTGCTTGTCTGGGAGGAGTTGAATGAATAAATTAGGCAACACAGCTAGTTGCTACCGCCTACTAATGTGCTATCAAGCACATCAGACGGACCATATTTCAGAAACAAAGTTCAGAAATATAATAATGTTAATTTGGATATGGATTGTCTCGTGGATGCGAAATGGACCTCTTGTTTGTAGAGTTGCCCAATGCATTCTTTAGTTGGTAGATACATAGTATTTTGAGGGGACGACATCGACCATGTAGTGTTGATTTTGAGTAGAACATTGGTACAGTGAACTCAAACATAGATAGGAGATTAGAGAGAAGAGGTGAGGTTATGTGCCATGTTTACAAGGGATAATCTATTTTCTTCTCTTATATTTTTGTTTTTATTTGTTATTAGATTATATTTCACTCTACCTCTTCTTTTTCTCCGTTTGCCAGAGTTTTGGTTCTTCATTAGGAACTCTTTACGTTAACCATTGTAATAGAAAATACAGCCTTAGTTAGTAGATATTTTTTAATACAACTAAGGCGAGCAATCATGGAGGAAGGCCACCGGTGGTAGGGTGAAACTGGTGACCGGTTGACGAAGAGTTAAAATGTCTAGATCCCCTCTTGGTAGGGTCTATCATTATCAATATATGGCGATCGCTTAGTGCTTAGTTATCTTTTGACGTTTTTCTTTCATTCCTTGTTCTGGTCTGGTCTGCATTCCACAGTGGCGTTCCTGCTCATCATAGTTCCTACCTTGCATTACAGACTAGACGTTTTTTTTTGTCTCTTTAATGCAATGATACCGGCCCCCTTCTTGTTCTCTTTTAAAAAACAAGCTTATTTGGGCCCTTATGCGTTCAGTCGTTTGTTTGGGACACAGCAGATACTACTATTTTGTTTTAATACTTACAAATAAATTTGAGCAATATAATCTTCTTGTTATGTTATCTTATCCACTTAGTATGTTGTCCAATCTACAATCCAAACAGGAACAAATATTTATAACACCCTTTGTTCACTTTACACTTTCGTTTGCTGTATTGTTGTTATCTTGACATACCTCAACAAAATGACCTTCCATCTGTGTTGCCAGTTAGTGTTTAGTATCGTCTGTTGTCGTTCAAATATCGAGCTCATGAGGTCAGCTCTTTACAAAGTATACAATACCATTCCTGCATCCTTAAAACTTGAATTAAGAGAAACAGAAAAACACCATATGAATACCAAGTTAGTTTCAGTCAATTGCTAAGATTAGGGTGAAAATGAATTTTTTTATAGTTCCCTTGATCTTGGCAAAGTCTGCCGCACGTATGTCTTGTTTAATGCTTGGCAAAGTTGCTCCAGTGAGTCGAGTAACTTGATGCAACTTTAGATATAATTTAGTTTGTTGTCTGCACCCTGCAGACTGCAGTACATGAAGGTTACATTTCCTTCAACAGATTGTACTGTTGAGTCTTACCATTGATATTTTCCTAACTCTGTCTGTTACTGTTTGGCAGAGATGATATTGTCTTCAGAGACCCTTTCAATAAATTTGAAGGCATTGACAATTATAAAAGTTTATTCTGGGGATTGCGCTTTACTGGACGTATCTTCTTCAAAGCATTGTGGGTCGACATAGTTAGTATATGGCAGCCTGCGGAGAATCTTATTATGATTCGCTGGATTGCCCACGGCATTCCTCGAGTCCCATGGGATGGCCATGCCCGCTTTGACGGCGCCTCTGTGTACAAACTTGATAGGAATGGGAAGATCTATGAGCATAAGGTGCATAACATCGCTACGAACCCACCAACAAAAATCAAGGGCATGTCTGTTCAAGAGCTAATCAGAGCTGTCACCTGTCCATCAACTCCAAAACCAACTTATTTCGAGGCTTCATCTCAATCCTTGAGCACAGCTCCGTTTTGTTCAAGATTGGCATCGATCAGACACCATGTTTCACGTCACATGCTTTCGCTAGCAAATCTGGGAGAAGGATAGTGTGGATTTAGCATGAGGCTTCTGGTCTTTTTGCCTTTTTGTTGTATGGTAGTGTACCATGTCACTAATGAGTAGTACTGATTCATAACTGTTGTATATATGTATAGTGATGAACTTATACAGAATAAAGTTGCTCTTGGTTGGGCTGTATAAACTGCAGTGTTGCATAGTTATCTGGCTGTTAAATCTGTTATTCAGCTGACAATGCTTTGTGGCCAAAATAATCTGGTTAATTAAAAGCTGTGCATAGAATTTTTTTCTACCCTATAGCCTAGCACCTGTACGATTTGGCCTGGCTACAAGTCACCAATTTTTTTGAAAAACAAAATCACAGACATTGATAATGCATATCCCGTGCCACAGATCCCAAATCCTTAGTCAATAGCCCGAGAAACAAAAATGACAAAAGTGATAATAATAATGTCAAAGGGACAAGTCCACAGCCCAGTTTGAAATTGTTACTCTTCAAAGCTATATTTGTCTTTTTGGTTTCTATGTGTTTTAAATTTAGGTTTAAATTGCCCATGCGATCTTTTCACAACTTCTAGAAGAATTTTTATGGGAGTACTGATACGCTCCGTCAACGGGAGGTCAATCAGTAGAATAAGAAACAAGATAATGCTAAGCTGGAACGCCATGTTTCAAATTCATGTATGGGAACAAACATGCTTCTAAGATACATCAACAGATATTGATGTTTTATGGTATGGAACTGTAACACACTTCACACAGTCGGACATTGGTGGGAGTGTCACAAAAAACAGTTTCTGCCTGCAGCCAAGAAGTAAGACATTATGCTCGCAAAATTCAATCATACAAGACCTGTATGCAAACTGCAGAATCAGGATATGGAACAGTCAAGCAACTATTCGTGGCCATTAATCTATTTGATCACTAACAATTGCTATAAAGCAGAAATAATGGTCCATATTGGTGTCTCAATATCTCATCCGTACTTTTTGACAGCAGTGATAATCTGAAGGAACAACAATAGCCCAGTATATATAGTTGTGGAGAATGATTTCAGATGTCTAGCAGCAAACACGCGGCCTACAAAAATCAGCTTGATTTGGAAATGGGACATTTTGCATTTTGTAGAAGCTTACTCAGCTTGACGGATTGTAAGCCACATATTACTGGTCCAAAATGCTCAAGGTTAAACGGATAAGCAAAGATAGTCAAGCCGAATAATTCAGCCTGAACAGGAACCACATATTTGATACTGTATGATACTTGGGCTGTGTCCACTCCCTCTTGCATGCCACTGGACAAAATAAATCAGGACCTTACAAAACCTTCACGTTTCTCATCCCCCGCTTGTTTCTTGTGTCTCCATAACAGATCACATGCTATTTCAAAAAAAAAAAAAAACAGATCACATGCTCGTAATGCCGATGCTGGAGGAATAATGCTTTCATTCTAGATAAGAATACGATCTTCAAATAATTTGCAGTAAGAAGTAGGACAAGAAATTTCTGAGCAACCTTCCAGCTGCCATCGACTCCACAAGGAGTATGTTATGTATATATCTAAAAAAATAATTGCCCATAAACAAGTTGCGAATATGCCCTGATTTCCATTGTGAGATGCCTGATTCTTCCAGCACAGACAGCTGCTCAACTCAGCTACCTTAATCAGGACCTAACTTCTTTTTCCTTGTGGTTGAGCGGCCTCGTCTATCTACAAACATAAGAAATCGTGGAGTTTATCAGGCCAAGTCTCCGTCAGTGTTATATGCTCATGGACCATGCAAACATCAGCCAGTTGCTAATTGTTTACACAGAGGAAACACGATTTAGACTATACAGGGGAAGACACTAACAGGACCAGGAATGGAACATACTTGCATGCTGACGTTTTTCATCAAAAGGCATAATAGAAAAGTTTGAGTTCTGAATGGCACCTACCCTAGTAGCAATTCCTCAGAGAACACCTCATGTTATTCACTTGCTATTTTCCGCGCTTTTGATTCAACTTGGAAAACATGATATTGCCTACCTCCAGACTTCCTTGCATTTTAGTAAGGACCATCCAGTGAACAAAAGTAGAACTGGGAATTGTGTAAATGTCTCTACGGAGATGAAACATCATGTGTACCCTCTGCAATTCTATATTGAGGCTTAAACTCCACTGGTCAAATATTTAGGACTTTGACCTGAAATTTATGTATAAGTATCCAAATTGGGGAATCAATATTTCCCATATTTACACTAATGTAGTGTTATAGTAATGGTAGTAAAAGTATTACCTTGCAGATCGCAAGCAGTCAGTAATGATTAACATCACGACGTCATCCATAAATTATATGTATATACATCACTGTGTAAATCTGTAAAGATTGCCCTCTAAGGGCTCTGTTATTAAACCAGCATATATTTGTGCAACAAGTATATGGAGGTGACATGTTATGAAAGCAAGATGGCTATGGAACAAGCAAACTTGGCATTGGCAAATACAGACGGTGGAGTAAGCAGCAAGGCTGTAATGGTGGTGACGGGGAAGAACTGGCAAGTTTGGCTGCATGTCCATTATCGTATTAATATAGCTTGATTACGATTAATCGAGTTATTGATAGATCTAATTTTGGAGCTTACATTTATAACAGAATCAAATACAATATTAAGCTATTTACGACAAGACTGTCTTTTATAACAGGTTTAAACATACAGAAAGAAGATAATTTCAAACAGTTTGTAATGTAATGCAGGTCAAACATTTCAAAACAAGTTAGCCTCTAATATCAAATACACCATATAACAAGGGGTGGTGAGTGGTGACTAGTCAGTAACAACTAAATTCAGCTCAATCTAATATTCAGAAAATAGAAAAACAGAAGTGATTACAAGCTGCGTAAAATCAATAACATTGTTAAAGTTTCCATTTTGAGATCGTGATACAAAGCCTTCCATTTATACTTCAAGACATTTTGTTTATTGGTCCAACATTCAAATATCGTTGTTTTGGCTGCACAAAAACATGAAGGGCATTTCCAAGTGAAGGTACATAAAGAATTTATGACATATGGTTAGAAGTAAAGAACTGCTAAATTCAAGGAAAATCATCGCAAATTATTCCTAGTGATGCTTTTGGAAGGAATAGGATGCCACACCTTTATCTGACATGTCTATTGACTGTTGGCCCAATGCAGATTCCGTGATCCATCATTAATCCATTCACGTTAGGCTCACTAACAGCATCACTCCATGCAACCTCTAATCCCAACATCGTTCCATACACGAATAGGCCATGTGGAATCTGATACCATGCAGCATGAGATCACAAGCTTTACAGAATCTTATCTCTTCATAGTTTCAGTTGCTCAAATGTCCAGGTCACCTAATTGTGCCAAGACACAGAGGTACAAAAAGAATCAAACCATACTTGTGCATGTTCGTGCACACAAACACAAATATTTGCGTTACGCAAGAGGGAATAAATCATAGATCATGGATTAGTCAAGCAAGGGATATGAGTGTATGACATACAGTACAATTTTGCAGTTTAAAAGGTTACAGTCACTGTTGCAAAATAAGCGAATCTAAGCAAATGGCACACGAAATCAGAGATCATACAATTACAAGTATAAACCTTACTAAGGCACACTTCTTTTGGGCTTAAGCTTATGAAGAAGCCGGCTTATGAAATCCGGTGGGGAGAAACTCCGGTGGAGAGAAGCTCCTAGAAACGGTTCTTACACTTCTTTTAGGCTTCTCAAGTTTGTTGCATTGGGTTGTGTAATGTCTGTAATATCCCTGAATTTGATTTATAATATATACAAGAGAGAATCCATATGTAGATAAATGTGCTCATGTACACATTTCGATTAGTTAACGTACAACTATCATTTGTTCAAAATAAACATTCTAACTACCGTGCCATTATCCCTAAGTCTACAGGTTCGTACTCTGAATGCATGCGAGAGCTAACAAAACAAAGTGACTTCGGCGGAAAAAGACGTTCAAAGATGAACAGCTACAGAATTCTAGCATACAGAGTACAAACAAGCGTGAGGGAGAGGGCATGGACCGGCATGGGCCAGGAAATGGCAGAAAACGTTTCAGCCTACGCGATGGTACTTCTGCTGTAATAAACGTGAAGAATATGGGCAACTGGAAACATCGCTTCGGTTCCAAGTCTAGAAGCTCGGGAAACTGGTCTCGGGCAGATTCTACCGGCCGCTCGATTTACACTAGCGAGAAGCTCAGCGGTGGGAGAAAGCGCTCCTCAAGTTTTCACTTCTTTTGGGCTTCAGCTTCCTGGGACCTCGAAGCCGTCCCAACAGCCCAAAAGAAGTGGCCCTAATTGGTACAATAACTTCTCTCTCTACCATAGCAGCATTTGGAGAGTAGTAGTAGAGTAGTAACATGCAGAAATGCAAAGTCTTATCCTTCTGGCATGCAGTCTTTGCTGCCCTCATCTTCAAAGCTAGTGAGAATGCTGGAGAGAGATGACACGCATCATTAACATAATGGCGGGGTTGAACTTTGGAAGTAACAATTTATCATTAAACCGAAAAGTTTTTGTTTGAAGGAACTGAACTTTACTATATATATAATATATATATGTTGTAGGTTAAAACTTCATCTGTCTGGTCGCAAAGGGATTATATCAGGCGCCGAGAATCATACTGGGAAGCAAAACTAGCATAAATTCTTCAGATTCTGGGGTTTCCTGTTATGTCCATGAACCAGTTCAGATTCTCTTATCAGACAAAAGGTTCATATTTGAAAGTCACTAATTTGGTCTCATGGATCTAAGAAACCGAGCAGGTTACGTCACAAATGCATTTATAATATATGCATGTAGTGCAGTCTTAAAAAATATTGTAATGATGATATTTCCGGTAATATCCATCCAAAATTAAGACGTTGTGCTGCTACTAATGATCTGGTCCAAACACATCCAATCCCATCCAACATGACGCTGCGAATCTGGCAAACAATACACCGTAAACTGCAAATCAGTACCGGAAAGGTAACATTATTTCAGATGATAGATACCAATTCTCTATCAATACCTACATTATTTGAGTGAGAGCATCTCGAAAATCACCTGTATTAATATTACCAGCAACTATTTTAAGACACTATATTCTCCTTACATGACGCTATGCGGGCTACACCACCCCTTTATCTACTTGCAGGTTAACCTCCCAAGGAAGCTATATATACCCTGTGCTATCCATGAGACTCTACACTTCAACAGCCCAACTGAAGCCTAAATACAACTGCTACATTGGTGTTATCTGAGCTGCTCTGTGCAGACATCCTCAGTTGGAGAATGAATGGCAAGAAGGGTAGTATAAGAATTGATATTTGCCTTCCATCAAAAAGTGTGGAGCAAGAAAGTGTAAAGAAGCAGATCAATGGAGAAGGCCTGTCCCCCAGTAAATGGCTACATGATGTGTTGGACTTTGCTTGGCAGGACACAAACAGGGTCACCTTTGCACTCAAAGCTGGCCTTGCTTGCGTCCTTGTGTCACTTCTCATACTCTTCCGTGCCCCATATGACATCTTTGGGACTAATATCATTTGGTCCATCCTCACTGTTGCTATTATGTTCGAGTACACTGTCGGTAAGTAACATCCCTATTCCTGAATAGCTATTTACAGAATATGCTTGAAAGTTGATACATGATGAACATTATTTGGATATGCAATATTTGTTTAGATGAGCACTAATGAAATGCACAAATATTTGCGACTGGAAATCCTAATAGTTTTAGCTTTCTGCAGGTGCAACATTCAATCGCGGATTCAATCGAGCTCTCGGAAGTGTACTCGCTGGAGTATTCGCAATAGTCATTATTCAAGTGGCTATGTCTAGTGGCCACCTTGCAGAACCATACATCATTGGTTTCAGTATATTTCTTGTTGGTACGTCTTACAATTGTTTGTTCATTTGTATTGACAAGAGATCCAAGTTAGAACTTTCTTTTGCATTACCTTTTATTTCAGTTCAGCAAATTTACAGTGCAATAATAAATTATGCAGGAGCCGTAACATCCTTTATGAAGCTATGGCCATCACTAGTTCCATATGAGTATGGTTTTCGAGTTATCCTCTTTACCTATTGCTTGATCATTGTATTGGGCTACCGCATGGGAAACCCTATTAGGACTGCAATGGATAGACTGTACTCAATTGCAATTGGAGCCTTCATAGCTGTTCTTGTGAATGTCACCATCTGCCCAATCTGGGCAGGGGAACAACTACACAAGGAGCTAGTTAACAACTTCAACTCTCTGGCAGACTCCTTAGAAGGTTTCGCTCTAGTCCACAAGATATTATTTTTAAGTCAATCGCGAATGAGGTCGTATAACACAACCTTCTGTTTTCTGTTGCTATAGAGTGTGTCAAGAAGTACCTGAGCGAGGATGGTTCCAAAAATCCTGAGTTCTCAAAGACAGTCATGAATGACTTCTGTGATGAACCAGCATTCAAGAAGTGTCGAGCTACCTTAAATTCATCAGCAAAATTTGACTCACTGGTAATTAATCAATCTTAATTTGTATGCTTGTATTATTACAAATCAACAGCATACCAGATAAATTTCTCTGTTCATATGGTGAATATTATTCAGGCAAACTCTGCTAAGTGGGAGCCACCACATGGGAGATTCAAGCACTTCTTCTACCCTTGGGCAGAGTATGTGAAGGTTGGCAATGTTCTTCGGCATTGTACCTATGAGGTGATGGCTTTACATGGCTGCCTGCACTCAGAGATTCAGGTACCATACTGATACTCCTAGCATCACATGTTCATGTGCTGCACATGCTCTGATCCCGCCTCTACCTAGCTGTCATAGGTCATACGGATCACAGTTTTCATCCCGCTTAGAAACTAGCTTAACGTTCTTCATAGGTCACTTCCAGTCAGGAACTTTCTACTGGTTTATTGCATAGGCAAGAGAAACACCTTAGGAGCAACATAATCAGTTGACCAGATAACAAAATGCCAAATACTTTGGCTGGTAAAGGTAGCTCGTTATGTGAGACTGTCAGCTTGACTTAAGAGAACTATAACATACACAGTTTGTGAACGGTATAGATAAATATAAAACTATGCAGATCTAGAAATGCAGATTTGGTTAAGAAATGACAAAGGCAATATACTTTTTTTTTTGCGGTCACAAAGGCAATATACTGAAAGACTTGAAGTCAACTAAGTAACTAATACCAGGGTGGAGTTTATGATCGCAACTAAGCAAGTTACTCAAGCATGATGTACTATGTACTGAGTTCATTTAATTTTCTTGTTCGCATACTTTCTGCTGAGTTTGCATACCATCGTGAAAAATATATATTGAAAAAGATATTCAGGAATCTCTTTACCTTAATTTGCATATAAATCCAGTCATTGTATTCTCCAGGCACCATACAACCTAAGATGTGCCTTCCACTCTGAGATCTTAGATGCCACAAACCAAGCTGCAGAGCTGTTGCGCAGTTTGGCAAAGGATGTAAACAACATGAAGTGGAGCCTCCAAACTAGCCTGCTCAAGCATGTGCATGTCTCAACTGAGCGCCTTCAACAATCAGTCGACCTGCACTCCTACCTCTTTACTTCAACTCAGGATGACAACTCTGCCAAATCACAACTTAAACCCTCCTCCAGGGCTGTCACTTTCAACCTCAACACCAAACAATTTGTTGACCCAGAAAGTAAGATAGCTGAAACTACAGCGACACAGGTAGCTGGGCCACTGCAACCTGAATCCTACCACGAGATGATGAAAAGGCAGCAGAGGAGGCTTCATTCATGGCCTTCCCAGAAGGTGGATGATTTTGATGATGATGACAACGTCGTCTCTGATATGATTCCGAGGATGCGTGCACTTGAAAGTACCGCAGCTCTGTCGCTTGCAACTTTCACATCACTACTAATTGAATTTGTTGCTAGGCTTGATCATTTGGTTGAGGCTGTCCCAGATGGCCAGGTTCAAACAGCAGACTGGCAACTAACCATTCAATGACGCTGACAAATTATTGATTAGCAAACCGACAGGTTAGAGAACTAAGTGTCTACTTGTCTACCCAGAGAAGAGAATCCATTGATTAAAAGTATGTTTTACTCTTTAGTCAGTTACTGATGTTTGTCAGTGGACCTAGCAAATGTAATAGAGAATATACTTGTAATCCATTCCCATGTAGGCCTCGTTCGGCACACGTGTGTTTCAGAGTTTTAGCCGGCGTGTTTTGGGTGCGCAGGGGATTACTTCATGATTCCTGGGCATGTGGCGTCAGCTATACGTGTGAAGAAGACGCAGCGGGGCTGTTGGAAAACGCTAGGTAGGTGGGGTCGGACGTGGCAGAGGAAACTTTTTCCGTGCTGCTGCCACCGGATTAACTAGAAGTGAGCGAACAAAAAAACGCTAGGTAGGTGGGGTGTCTCTGATCCCGGCCGACCCGACGAGTATTTCAGTGTCTCCGATCTAGCTCGGCCCATCCAAAACAAGTCTACCGAACGCTCCATGGAGTGTTTTGGCGTGTTAAATAGGCTTGGTCCAGGTAATTACACCGTAAAACATTGGAAAACCAGGCTGCCGAACGAGGTCGTAATGATATCCAGTACTGAATTAATCTTATAAGAACAGTCGGAGTCACTTGTAACAACATGAAGTGCTCAACATTATCAAATCCATAACGGTGTGTATAGCATCAACATGAAAAAAATATCACCTCTACGCACACAATTACGCTAGATCAGGGCACAGCCTATGCAAGAACATTTAAGAGAACCAACACAAGCATAAGGTCGAGCACCTTGTGTGCGTTCTGGGCATTGCGGCCGTCAGAGACAGAATCCCTTCCAGGGAACTAGCTCTATCCAATCCTGGCTCCTTGGGATCGATCGACAGACTGATGCAGTGATAGAACTGCCCGTCTGTGACGATGGATGCTCAATTTCTCACTCGCTCGTCACTTCCGTCGAGCTCGTAGGGAAACCAAGGACCGCCAAACACAACTGCTTTGCCATGGACGTGTCGGTGTCGCCGCAGCAGTTCCGTGTTGCCAAATGACACTGACAAGATGTTGAGAGACTGTCCCAGATGGCCAGGTTCAAGCAGCAGGTTGCTGGAACCTAACCATTCAATGACACTGACAAATTGGTTATTAGCAAACTGACAGGTTATAGAACTACTAAGTGTCTATTTACCTACCCAGAGAATCCATTGTCAGTGGATCTAGCAATTGTAATAGAGAATATACTAGTAACATATTCTCATGTAATGATATAAAGTACTGGTAAATCTTACAAGAACAAGTAGCGTCATTTATTTCTCTGGAGCCACTTGTAGCAAAATGAAGTGGTCAGCATAATAAAAACAATCAGCATTATCAAATCCAGAACAGCGTATATAGTGTCAGCATGTAAAATTATCCACTCCACGCACTCAATTACGCGAACCAAACAAGACCAGGGCACAGCTTAAGCAAGAAGAATTAAGAGAATCAATACAGGCATAACGTCGAGCACCTGGTGCGCGTTCTGGGCATGGCTGCGGGCGTAGACGGAATCCCCCTGCTCCAGCTCCCAGGGAACTACCACCATCGAATCTTGGATTCTTGGGATTGATCGACGGGCTAGCTCAGCGGTAGAACCACCGTCTGTGGCGGCGGATGATCGCTCGCTCGTCGATTCCGTCGAGCTCGTGCGGAAACCGAGGATCGCCGAAGCAGATGCGCGTTGCCAAGAGAATCATAGACATGGGCCGGTCCAGAGTAGTGTGACAGGCCTCTCAGGAAAAATCGCAGTCATTTGAGCCCATTTACCAACAACCCGTTCGAACTCTATCCACTCCCAACGGCCGAGAGGAAGCGGCCAGCAACCGCCCAGTCCGCCCCGCCCCGCAGGAGAAGCCACCGCCGCGGAGCCATGGCCACCGTCGCCGCCTGCTCGTCCACCGTCTTCGCCTCCTACCCCTCCATACCCTACCCAACAAGGACGACGCCTCCCTCACTCCGCTCGGCGCCGCGCCGGACCAGCCTCCCGGTATAGCTCACCGGACCCTAAACGGAGGAGAGAGATAGCACCGCGCTGTACCTGACGTGAAATTGCCTCCGCTTCAGGTGTTGAGGTGCCTCCGGAAATGCGACTCGGGCGAGCCGCCGCTGCTCGGAGCTCCTGAATCGAAGGGGGCCGAGCCGGCCGGCGAGGAACGGGGGCCGTTCGACGCGTCGTGGGGGTTCGCGTTCGCGGCGGCGGCGGGGCTGCTCATGCTGCAGGGTTCGCAGCAGGCGCTGGCCGGCACGCAGTTCATGGGCCTGCAGCCGCCGGCGGACGCGCTGGGGGACCTCGGGGACATCAGTACAGGTTTTGCGTCAGTTAGGAGAACCGCCTCTGCCCTTGATTAATTTTGACGATCTGCCATTCCATCAGATGCAAACCTTTCTGATTCCATCTTTCTCGTGTCCAACATTGAATTGCAGGCTTTTCTGCTGATCTTCTTCTCCGAGCTAGGAGACAGGACGTTTTTCATTGCGGTGAGTACATCGAGATTGTTTTGCCACGGTTAGGGCCTTTATCTATACTCTGCTTTACCTACATTACTGCATGTTCGATTCCACAAACTACGTGGTTTTCATGTTTGGAGTGTTCAGTGTGGAGTTTAAAAATCTCGAAAAAAATGTGTGGAGTTTAGAAACCTGTTGAATCCAAAACTTAGAACTAAATGTTTCATGCATGCATAGTTGCTTACATTCAGTTCAACATGCGGTTTGATTAGCACCAAATTGACAAAACCAGCAATAGACACCCCTACTTAGTGATAATATGACTGTGGGCAGAGACTGCCCAGCCATACTTATGTGGTGCTACGATCAATTTGCATCCCATATAGCACTCAGTTTTATCGTCAGAGTTCTACTCAATATTCTCTGCCACCATCAATTTTGTTAGTCTTTGTCACTACATTTTTCATCTACTAACTCATAGTGACATTCGCAAGAAAAAAAAACTAAATCATGGCGATGACCGAAGCAGAAGTGATAATATTCTGTCATAATTGATACTCTCTAAGGTCCATGCCGCATCAATTTGATCAGGTCCTGAATGCATCACCCAGCAATTTTTTTAGGACGGTACAACATTCCCTTTAAGGCTGAGGACTCACTGTTAATATTATGTTTCAACGCCCAATCTGCCTGACCAAATGATTCCTTAAGGATCTAGACTTTAAGATGTTGCTACTAGATTGTTGCAAACCCAGCCGTGAAGCTCCTAGACGAGATTGTTGTATGCATTCATCTATGTTGATTGGTCTTTTAATTATTTAACACTTATCATCTATGTATCATCTATAAAGATAACCTATGAATCATCAACAGTAGATGGAGAATGTTAGTATTCTTCAAATAGATATGTTCTTGGTTGGGTTTTATGCATGTTTGGGAAACAAAAACAAAATCTCAGTACAACTCATGGTATACTACCAAAGCGAAGAATCTGGAAACATGGATTTTCAGCCACTAGTTGTGCCCAGGAAGAAAGGCCGGAAAGTGAAGTGGCTCAACATATAATTTGGGACTTACCGGTAATCTATTGATTTCTCTATACTGATCCAAGCTACACTTATATCTAAATGTCTCATTGTGGCAATATTTCATAGCTAATAAAGATGTACAAAAATGGATTGAAGAAAGGTTCAGGCAAGAAAGACTAGACAACTATATGTCCTTCGGATTTCAGTAACTTCTATTCCATGACTTCCTGGAAATATTATGAATGTGTAACAATACTGACTCTTTACACAATGGTTCATTTTACAATAACGTTCATTCGGTAACCAACCCAACATTCCTACAAAGCCTGGCATTATATGAGTAGTTCTTCATTAGCTCTGGGTTGTGCCACCATATAATACCTTCTTTGCCTTCAACAACACAAATATCTCTCAAATGGTGCTCGCCGCAAGTAGGTCGTCGAGGGTTGTCACATCAATCGCCGCTTTCCAGCATGGCATCTAAGAATAATAAATAATTATCTAAGAAATGCCAACAATCTTTCAACCAGATAATGGTAATTCTTTTATGAATAAATTTACATTAGTTGGTCAATGCAATAGGTCATCATTGAAGGCAGCATGTTAAGCTTTGTATCGGAAATGATTTTGTATGCATACTATAGAAACTTCCAGTAACTAATAAGATTAGTGATCTGCAACCACACATACCTAAAGCCTTCTGAAATATCGTGGATGTCTTACATGGCCACTGTTTTGCCTTGGAAAAAATGTATGCCTGAAGAGGCTTTCCTTGAACCAATGGCCAGTAATGCTTGGATACTCTGTCTTCCCCTGAAATTCCTCTAGATACTTCCCGTTGTCGTCATAGTGAAGTTGGTGTATACATGAGGTCTTATAGTAGATCAGCATATGTCTTTTATGGGAAGAAATTGTATTACGCCGATACGTTTTCGTTTGCAACTCAATCTGACACTTCATTGACCATGTCTCCCTCTCATAGTCCTGTAGTACCCATACTTTCATAATCCTCTCATCATTATCTAAGCACCTCATGGCAAGCATACCTTCTGTCTCAAACAAAATTGGAATATCTCTAGAAGCGGCAGGAAGGCTCATGGATCTGAACGTCTCTTCCCTTGTATCAAAAACAAGTAGTCCATCTTTCAGGTAGTCATGCGGGACCCAGTGAAGGCAGCTATTAAGCAGAATAGGTTGGGACATTTCAGCGGCCACCAGCGGCCCAATGCGTCTTGGCTTCTCCTTCTTGGAGGAGCCCACTGTTAGGACGTAATAGCCAGCATTGTGATGTTCACTTCCCCCTCTGCAGAACAAGATGCCGTACTTACCAGATCGGTGTGGATGTGGATACATCCCTGCAATTTTTCCATAGGAGCCGGTGAGGCGAGGGATTGCAAGCCACTGACCTGTGGCTGGGTTGACGATGTTGAAACGGCCATGCGGTAGAGAGAGCAGGAGAAGACCATCACAAGAGGCGTGGATCGTCAAGGGGAGACCATTATCACATATTTTGTACTTGAGGACAGGAAGACGCTTTGGTGGGGCTTCGCGAATGTCTAAGGCGTCAACCACGTCTTCGGGTTGGAAGATGGCGAGGGGGAGTGATGGTTGGCGTCGGTGGTGGTCGACTAGGAATTCCTTGGCGGAGGTGGCGCCATGCCACCACTTGCTGACGCCGCCGCAGCGGAGGATGTCCCTGGACGGCAATCTCGAGAATATCTCTTGGGTGATGATCGACTCAGGGAGGTCGTGAAAGACGGTGGCGCCATTGGTGTCCGGCATGGTGATCTGGCGGAAACAAAAACAAGGTGGGCTTGCTTAGATGGTGAAAGTACAATGGACATAGAGATGCAGGAACTAACCAATCTAGCTAGGCGGCGAAGACGCGAAGTTGCTGCCGGAGAAAACGGGGGAGTCGGGCGATCAGTTCAGCGGCGAGGAAAACCGTTTTGGTTCGACGGGTTCTTTCGTGGCGGCTGGCCTATTGGGAAATACGTTCCGTGACCCTATGTGGAGGGATGCGTTGTGTGATTTGGGCTTTGCCCAGTAGGTTCCCTTTGTGGACACTAGCTGGGCCTAACCTTTTACGTATTTTATTTTTAACTAGTTGAATGTCTGTGTATTTTCTCAATAAAAAAAAGTTGAATGCCTGTGTTGCCAAGGATCAACAAACCTAGATACATCGACATTGATCAATATATAGTGGTGATTCGAAGTATATATTTGCGTGGGGCTTGTAATTCCAACAACATGTACACCCCTGATCTGATTCTCTATCCTCAGCGCCTCAGCAACCCAGGGCTAATGTTGTCTTCCTCATTTCTTCCCTCTCCTTACATAAAAAAAAACTTTCTCAATTTTTTTCTCCTCCTTTCCTTCTGCTTGCGCTCTTCCCCTTCGTCATGTATTCCTTTTTGCACCAGCACTCTAAATATTGATTGTTATATTTCAAACCAATATACCGCCTCCCCCCTACACCAATATTCACACCATTAAAGTAGTCTCTGTTTCACAAGCAAGTAATTTTAAATGATAAATTAATAACATCGATTCAAAGACATAATCAATTCCTATCAATGTGTAGTTTTATTACTTGTTTTTAAGAGTCCTATTGTTCACAATGGAAAGAGGTGGTGTACATGAATACTGTCATTTGCGCACTTTGATTACTTCTCTTCAAAGAGGAGTTGCATGAATTGTACTCTCGAATTAAGAAGTTGTAGCCACATGTTGAACTTCTGTCGAGGAACGAGTCATCCACACTGACTTTCTAGAAGTCATTGGGCAGAGGATCTTTGTTTTTTACAGTTGATACATTCCCCTGCACCTCCTCCCTAATTTGGCAGTCATTTGCATGGTTGCAAAGAGATAGCTATAAAATATGTAGCTGATTAGCACATTGCAGTTAGCTTTTTAGTTTTAACAGTCGCAGCAATAGAAATGATCATGTCTTCATTTAGATGTTATCATTCAAGTTCAGTACTTCTGACATGTCACATACAGATGCGCAGCCAAGTAGCAGACCCCCTAACAGCTTTAGTTTCTACCTGCACCGTTTGGCTTATTTCCATCACAAGAAAATTACCACTGTCTTCCTAGAGTCGAAAGCATAAACAGCATCTTGGTTTTGCATCCACGCAACGGTGCTTGATCTCAATCTCTTCCTTCAACCCCCAGCTCCTTCCCTTCTTTCTTGGATTCTTCTTCTATAGATAGAGGATACCCAGGGATTTCCATCTCTCCACCAATTGGTGTCTGGATAGGAGGATACTTAACACCCCCTTCCCTCATGTACAAAGTCCAAAATAACCCTGGGTCATATCCCTTAATGGGCTCTTGCACGCAGTTGGGCTGCCTAAAAGGGTTCAAATATCCGTCTGCTAGCCCACATGAGGAGGATATCCAACAAAATGGTATGGAATTTCATGAGAGAGGTGCATTATCCTTTACAAGTTATGCGGCTTCATATTTACTTATGACTTTCTGCTACACATGTAGTTTGATATTAATGTATGCTAAAATGAGTCATTGATAAGTGCTGCAGTTTCATGTGTTTCAATAGGCACTTTTAGCAGCTAGGAATTCTGGAGGAGTCATTTTTCTTGGCACATTTGGAGCTCTTGCGTAAGTACTAGAAATGCATTTTCATGATTTCCTCTATATGTATGATTGCTTTTCTATTTATGTAGTTATAATTACAAAATTTAAGTTAAACGAATACAATTTTTTCCATGGACAGTGAATTCATGAAGTTTCATTTTTAGTTGAACATTTCTAAACTTATATAAAGGTATTTTTGATCTTCACAGGGTAATGACTGTTATATCGGTGGTTCTTGGTCGAGCATTTCACTATGTTGATGGAGTTATTCCATTCAGGTAATTGTACTTGTTCTTGACTTCCTGAAGAGGACATTCTATTTTCTGCTCTAGTAATGAATGTTCTAGTTAGAGCTTTTATCCAATGTACCTCTTGGCATATGCAGTTTTGGCGGTACAGATTTTCCAGTTGACGACATTCTCGCCGTGTGTCTCTTGGTGAGTGAAATATCAAATACATAGTGAACTCATTACCTATAACATACTGAAATATGTACTAAATAATCAGAATCTTGAAACAAATTCAAGTGTGTGCATGGTCATTACTCTTGCATTACTATATATTCAGGTCTAAAGAACATTAGCATTATTTTATTTCAGGTTTATTATGGAGTTACTACACTACTTGATGCTGCTTCAGGTGATGGAGAAAAGATGAATGAGGAGCAAGAGGAGGTAGACCTTCAAATTTCGAAATCTTAGATTTAGTTGAGTATATCCTCAAATTCCAAGTTAAAAAATATGGGTCTAAGAAAATAACACTTGCATACCTTTTAATCAACTAAGGCTTTAATGATGACTCTCATACTCTCTAATATCTATTCATCGAACTTTAGTATGCTAATATCTTGCTTTATGCTTAATATACTTAGAAATTAAAATAGTAATATGCATAGTAATCCATTTTTCTTGGCCTTGTATTTTTTTTCTTATAGTGAGAACCTTCTAAAATTACGCCAGTATTCTCTGTTACATCTTACATGGTTGCCTGATGAAGCCTTGATGTTCTTCTTGTGTTTATCCCTATTTCTGTCTAATAGTGAAACTCCTCTATAACACTATACTGAACAATGGCAGGCTGAGCTAGCAGTTTCAAAATTTTCTGGAAATGGCGCAGGAATTGTGTCCGTCGCCAGTACTCTTGCTAGCACATTTGTTTTGGTTTTTGTGGCTGAATGGGGTGATAAATCATTTTTCTCAACTATTGGTACGTTTCTTACTACCATTCCATACAAGGGCGAGATTTCTATTTTCACAACCAACATTGAAACTTGGTTTCATGTTCTTTTATAGCACTTGCTGCAGCTTCATCCCCTCCAGGTGTCATTGCTGGGTCACTCGCGGGTCATGGTGTTGCAACATTGGTAAGAAATAACAGTAATTGACAAAATGCACACCAAAATTTTCCTACTAGTAATATGCATAAACATTGTCATGATAAATTATTTTTGACCAGATACTAAAGCACTATAACATTCCAATTAAGGGAATACTGAAGTTCTGTAGTGCTTCGATCATTAACCCAGGTCCCAACAATCATCAATTGGTTACTCGATCTGTTGTTGTGCCAGCCTTGTGTTTTGCAGACACCTTCTTGGTTCCTCAATTGTTGCATGTTCTCATTAACTTTACGCCTTCGGTGGAATATCGGGACACGAGATTTCTTAAGTTCCTGTGAAGAACATTCGTAGTTAAAATATGGAAAAAAAATCTGTGTACAGAACATGAACACTATGAGTAGCAACTACACATACTGACAGATATTCTGTGATTGTTGGCTCTGGTTTTTATTTTTATTTTTGAAATGGGGAGCTTGGCCCCGGCCTCTGCGTCATTTGATGCATTTAGCCCCTTTTATTGCATAGTTCAGAATATTCAAAGTATTACGCTCATGGATCAGAAAGGGTTGACACATGTATCGACTATCGGAAAATGAAAAGCAACAAGGTTTTTATGAAATTTTGACACTAACCATTTTTTCCTCCCACAGATTGCAGTTCTTGGTGGCTCTTTACTGGGGACATTCCTGTCGGAAAAGGTACATCAGCACTACCAAGGAACCTGACTTCTCATGTGACTGAATTTGACTTAGTGGTTTCACTCCCATGTTCAAATTGCCAAAAATGTGCGACTTGGATTCAACTTTTCTGTCTCTCGATCAGCCACTTGTCATACAAGTTGCTAATAACAACTGAGTGTTTTTCCTAAACAAACTGTTCAATTTCACACTGAGATCATCCAAAAGCTCAGGCCATCGGCAAAAGGAGCTGAAATCCGCTCATACTTAAACACTGATTGAAGTTTTAATATTGAAACCTCGTAGTATTTTCTCGCTTCCACTTCTAGTGAATAATGCCCTTTAGGGATTTTTTTTTTTAGCTGTGGACACCATCATTTATGTGTGACCAGAGAACTGACCTGTTGACTTACTGATAAAAACAGTTATGCGACATTCATTTTCATTAGTTCTGCCTGCACTGTCCTCATTCGTGCAGATAATAGCATACATTGGAGGGAGCCTCTTCCTAGCATTTGCTGCCGTGACACTAGTTGAAATCGCGACTTCGTGACTTGAGAGTGGTTTCATGTGACGTAGCACATGACAGGTGTGCATCAGATACATCATTTACTGACAAGGTGCTTCTACGAAAAAATCCTTAAACCCAATTTTTCATCACGGTGCAGAGAAATCAGCACTATTTGCATCTGTAATAGTGATACATTGAGATGTTGAAAGTCTTGATTATCTGCAGGGAGTACACCGTTCATAACACATTATAGGATGGGATGATTTGCTGTTGCTGACGAGAATTCATGCCTCCTTTTCTGCGACACCGCTCCGTCAGCGTGACTGAGAACAGGTAGAAAATTCAAGTGGAGTGTAATTTTTGGACAAAAAGCTGTAAATGCCTGGAGCCTTCTTCTTTACCCGGTACCTTTAACCAAAGCATTGTTAAAGAGGAAAACACACTGATTTGTGCAACACTCACAACACCGAGTAGTCATTCCAGAAAGTCTAAGGCACTGATTTGTGCATGTATTACACTGAGTCATTCCAGAACAGTTTCAATCTAGTACATGCATGTATTACATCATTGCGTCTTTCTACAGTATAAAGGTGCAGAGAACAGTTGGTGGTGCTGACAACAGAAGCTATCTTAAATATCGCAAATTATAGTCTGCTTTGTACTGTTTTAAGAGTAACTGGTGATGTAAAAAGTTATACTGCCTCTTTCCTAAATATGTCATAGATTTGTCTAGATTCGTATGTACCTAAAATATAAAATACGTCTAGATGCATGTGTATTTAAATAAATCTGTGACAAGTAATTAAGGACAGAGGGAGTATATCACTAAAAAGTGCAATATAGGTCACCTGTGCAGTTTTTTGGTTTAGAAGATGGTCCAAAATAGGTCACCTGACGCGTCTCAGCGGAGGCGATCTGACTTTTAGGCCAGGGCGGCGGCCCCGGATCTTGGTGCGGCGGCTGTGGTCTGCGAGTGGTTTGCCTTGTGCAGCTTAGGCTGCGAGTGGCTGAGTCGTGCGGCGTCGTGGCTCGAGTGCGAGCGGTGGCAAGTCGGGATGACGATCTCGTAAGGTGGTGTTGGCACTCTGTTGTGCGTGGCGGAGCAGCTGGATGTCGGGGCGGCGGCCTCGAGCTTTGGCAGTGTTGAGGGCGTCAACCTCGTGTCGTGTGGACGACGAGATTTCTCTTGATGTTGGTCGTTGGTGTTATGTGGCGCAACACTTCTGGAGGGTTGACTTCTTTATCTTCGTTGGAGCGTCCCGTGTTTGCTCCTCTTATAGCATTTACGGCGTCTTCTTTTCGGCTTGGTAGGAGGTTGTCTCATCTTAGTTGGGTGGTTGTGTGGGCTTTGCCCCTGTTGTATCGGTTTTAGCCCGGTTTTCCGTAATTAAGCGGACAACTCTCTTCTTCTTAATTAATCGAAAGGCAAAGCTTTTGCCTCGTTTTAAAAAAAAGAACATTGTTGTTGTACAAGATGATGTAAAAATAGGGTAGGACTGCCTGCACAACCACCTCCACTAGTGCATACATATATGAAACAAATAATATGAAACTGATCTCAAATAAATCTAAATAAATAAAACACAAATAGTATTTTTTTAAACAGGAATAGTACTTAATCAGTACATCACAATGCAAAAGTTCATCAAGTAGCACACGAATCAACACAACATTGAGTTCATTACATACAACATGCCATAGAGATAAAACTAGCAGTTTTGTTGGTCATTCCACCTTCACCACTTCTAGATGACATCCCTTTGAAGGCCTCCGTGCATATCCGAATCTTGAATGTTATGGTAAGCATCAAGAAAGTGTGTGACTCGGTCTCCACCTCTACACGGCCACAGCGGTTGACCCATCAAGTCGTTTATGCCATAGACCTCATTTTTGGCACGCTCATTCTCAACGACCATGTTATGCATGATCATGCAAGCATTCATAGATGTATCAAAGGGCTCTTGATTTTAAAACCTAGACGATTCTCCAGGTCAAAGGTGCCCCAAACAGGATGTGTAGGTCGCGACGTCTTGTTCCTGCTCCAACATCAATCCGATTCGAACAACGTACGACACCACCTCCCAGCATCCTACTACTTTAGAGTGGTGTAGCGGTGGTCGATTTGGCGGAGCACGCGAGCTGTATGGTATAGCATCATTGCATGGGTGTTGAGTGTCATATTCTTTATTAAAGTAAGGTTGCAATTGCATACTAGTTAATCAGTACTAACTGCCATTGTTGAAAGTACATTATTAAAGCTCCTACATAATCTGAAATTAGTTGATCCAGCTTTCTCTGAAAGTCAAATTTTGTTAAGTTTGACCAAGTTTATACAAAAATTTGTAGCACCAAATAGTTATAGTATGAAAATATATTTAATGATGAATCTAATGATACTGATTTGGTGCCATAAATGTTGATACTCTTTTGTATAAACTTGGTCGAACCTAAGATGGTGTGTATGAAAGTTGGATTGTCAACTAATTTAGTACTGAGGGAGTAGTTCCCAGTCCACCTTCCACAGTTACATCCAAGTGACCCAATATGTAATGTATAATACAGAACCTTTTGCGAATCAATCAATCAATTTCTTTTGCAACCCTGATGGGCGATGAATATTCTCATTGCTTATCCAGGATATCTGTCAACATATTCATGGCCTGATGCCAATGCGAGACGCTGCTCGGTTGGCTTGTGTGTCACACGCATTTCGAAGTTCCTGGAGATGCCATCCCAACCTTTCCTTCAGTGAGGTGGCACTTGGTTTGAATGCAAATATTATTGAAGAGGACAAACTAGCAACAGTTCTCATCAACAACGTTGACCATATTCTTCAAAATCACTCCCGTGTTGGCATGAAGAAATTCGAGCTTATGTTCGCCAGCTATGTTGATTTCTGTCATCTTGATATTGCTGTTACAGCGGGGATCGAAGAGCTAACTGTATCGCTGCCTTCAAGCAGCAAGGAAAAATACAGCTTCCCATGCTCACTTTTATTTAATGGGAGTAAAAACTCAATTCGGTATCTTCGGCTCTCCGGCTGTGCCTGCCATCCTACAGCTGCACTTTGTTGCTGGACAAGCTTGACAAGGCTGTTTTTGTGCCGTGTACAAATTGCTGATGATGATATGGAGTGCCTTCTTGGGAATTGTTCTGCATTGGAGTGGTTGAAACTCATGTCTTGCAGTGAGATATTCTGCCTGAAAATACCTTCTTTGATGCTGCGGCTCTGCTTCGTCCAAGTCTCTCAATGCAGAAGGCTGCAAGTGATAGAGAGCAATGCTCCAAATATCTCCACTTTTCTCTTCAGTGGCCCCTCTGTACAAATCTCATTTGGAGATGCATTACAAGTAAAGAATATAAGGATGAGTTGCCTATATCAGTATAACGTTGTCTGGTATGCTCGGACCAAGCTTCTGCCCACTGTGCCAAATATTGAAACACTTACCATATCTTCGCCAAATGAGGTATTCTGAAAGTGAAGATGATTATAACAATATTCATACCTTGTAATATATTTAAGCTGATACATTTTGGTGCAGATGATCAGTACACCGATGGCACCTGGCAAATTCCTTCACCTTAAATACTTGAAAATTTGTTTTAATGGAGATATGAGTATCTCATGAGCCTATGACCATCTTTCTCTGGTTTCTTTTCTTGAAGCTTCTCCTTGCTTGGAGACTTTCATATGTGCAGTAAGTCCTTGTTAATCTTGCTTGGAGACTGTATGGTGGAACTACTAATTCAAGCATCCTGTCTTTTCATGTAGGTATCACAGTCTTGCAAGGGACACGATTCGGTTATAGGGGATGCCTCACATCTGAGACAGCTACCAGTGCACCGCCATGATAACCTAAAGAGAGTGGTAATCTCTGGCTTCTGCTCTGCCAAGAGCTTGGTTGAATTAACATCTCACATTGTTGAGAATACAACATCACTTGAGTCCCTTACATTGGACACCACTTATGGTGGTTCTGGTAGGCGGTGTTCAGCTGATAAACCTGGCAAATGCGCCCCTATGGGGCGGGATATTCTCATGGAGGTCCCTAGAGCCCTTCTGGCTATCAGAACACACATCACGGGGAAAGTTTATTCTAGAGTTAAATTAAATATTTTGGAACCGTGCAGTAAGTGCCATGCTGTTGAACTTTAGATGCCAAGTTAGCACCATTGTTATATGAAGCAACGTAACTGAAGTGAGATAATCCTCACTCTATGTTAAATTGCAACCATGTGCATGCTAGCTTTTGCATTGTTTGGTTATGCAACATGATTTCTTTCTTGGGTTCTTATTATACAACTTCGTGCAAAATGCAGGTTATGTTTGATGCATATAGATTTAGAATGTCACAGGTGTTAGTGAACTAATATTCCCAGTTATCTATCTGTGGCATCTTCATCCGCTAGTTATATTGGTGTCGTATGCAAGCAATCAATTTGTACAGCTGTCATGGTGGGTAAATGGGAGTGGAAGGGAAGTAGGGAGCATGGTTGTCAGTATCCCGATACATATCTTAGTATCTTACGATTTTACGATACTACCACGGTAAAACGATACGTATCATGATGGTATCTTAATCTCGGTAGTATCACACTCGTATCCCGATACGTATCGTGGTATCTTTAGTATCCCGATACAAAAACGATGCCATACGATCCCACACCTATAGTAAAAAATAAGGACACGCAACTGTGGCAAGCTTAAGATTAAAATTGGTTTTGTAATCTCAAGGCTATCTAAGTATATAAACAATACAACATCCATTAGTTTGATTGATATGGGTTTAAAAAAGGACTTCGTACATGCAGGAAAGAAGTCAATTAGCGACTTGTGTGTATTCATTTTCTTAAACCCAGTCTTTTGTTTTGTGGATTCCTAATTGATTATGTTTGTATTATGTATTGTATGGGTGGGCCCATATTTATATTATAAATGCATCATTTTACATAATCAGACTCTATGAAATACATAAAATATTCTTAAAATTCAGATAAAAATTAAATTTAGATATATTTTTTAGGTATATTACTACTGTATACATATATTTTATTAAAAATAAAAATCTCATAGTATCGTGATACTACGATACGATACCGCTGACAAGAAAACGATACTACCTAGTATCCCGATACTGAAAACCTTGGTAGGGAGTAGAGTTTGGTGAATATGTGGGGAAAGGAATAGGATGTGGAAAAGTTTGGAAGTAAGTGTGTTGTTGTTGCGGAGGTGGTCACTGGAATTGGTTTTGGAGGTGGCTGGTGTGGCATGTAGGTGGGTTTGGGTGTGTAGTATTGCGGCGGATGAGAGGTGGGGTTTGCGAGCTGATTTAGCTGTGGAGGTGGTGGTTGTGGAGCCGATGAACTAGGTCCTGTCGAAGGGACTGAGATCCAGTGACTTCAATATGTGAAGTCACCATTGCACTTTACCCATCTCAGTGCCATCGGATCAAGATTCAACGCACACGGTTGAACCAAAACTTGAACTCAAATTTCAAACTCTTTAGAAAAAATTGAAAAAATTACAGTAAATCACATATATTTCATTTAGTATTCTGGGAAAGTTACGTTTTATTTAGATAAGTAGATTATGATTAAATAGCCTTTTACGTTTTTTGCTAAAAAAATCAATTAAATCATAAACCAATAGTTCAAATAAAACGAAACTTTTCCAGAATACTCAAAGAAACATATATGATTTACTGTGATTTTTTCAATTTTTTCTAAAGAGTTTGAAATCTGAGTTCAAGTTTTGAATCAACCGTGGACGTTAGATCTTAATCGGATGGCACTGAAGTGGGTAAAGTGCAATGGTGAGTAAAGTCACTAGATCTCAGTCCCTGTCGAAGGTGGTGGCTTTGACCATATGTATGGCGGCCATGAAGAACTTAGTTTTTTACATCACCATTCCTATTATATGCCATCAGAGATGCTCTAAGCAAATTTATGAAAATAACCCTTTGTTAGAACAAAAATGATTATGCTCAATTTATATGGCCCTAACCATATGAAAGTGAAGTTCTGAACCAAACATCCAGCTACAGTTTTACAGAATACGCTCATAGCCCTGCTTCATACTGAAAGCAAAGCACAAGTACTGCTGGGGACCTGGGGTTACCGCTGACAGCTTTACAAGATCCAGCTATGTAGCCGTGTTGATAATTTGGGTCGATGATGATGAGCTGTGTAGCCGTGTCGTAAAGATCCAGCTGACGCACCTGATTTTTTTTTTTGCTTTCTTTCTGGTGTGCACTTACTGTATCAGTTCTATGCATGGAAAATTAGACGACGGATTTGTGGTCAATCTTTTTTGCAGGGAAAATAGTGAGCTTTATTCATCAGCTAAAAAAGAGCCCGATCTATCAGCCTGAAGACTGATGACCAGAAAATCTAGGGTACAATCGAGCCAGCTGCTCGTCACCAATCAGAGTGCTCGCATGCTTTGCACAAAGTTGGGCCGAATTGTTTGCTGATCTCATAACATGCTGAATAATAAAAGAAGTAAAACAAGTAACTAGCTCTCCTATTTCTAGAAGAATTGACGCCACAGACGCACGTGAACCATGGCGGGAGTTCCAGAGATTGAGTCTCCATAACCACCTTAGGGTAGCCTCTAAGCTTTGCAAAAAGTACTCCATCACGAAGTGCCAGTGCTTCAGCGACCAGAGGATCAGATATCCCCTCGTATGGTCAATCTGCAATACGTATATAGCTTGCTAAATCTTGCATGACTGCGTAGCAAAACATCACATTAATTCTAGCTAGCTAAAGCGCTGCAAGGAACAGCAGCACGAGTAGCAGCAGAGCGGCGGGTGAAGCCACGGAGGCGATGAGCCGCCCGCCGGAGCTGCAGGAGAGGGCGTCGTCCGGGTCGCTGAAGCAGCCCTGCGTCTGCGGGATGCCCCTGCCGGCGGCCTCGAGCCGGAAGGTGGAGCTGGGGCTCCCGCTGCTGAAGAGGAGGCACCAGAGGTACGGCCCGTGGCGGCGCTGCCGGAGGAGCCCCGCGCCCACCTGGGTGTGCTCCTTGCCGCGGAGCACCGCGCTGGCGTTGGCGTTGGCTCCGAGGAGCAGGAGGAGGGCGTCGGAGGAGGAGCTGTGGGCGCAGCCGAGGAGGTGGCCGGAGATGAGGTCGACGGTGGGCAGCTCGACGCCGCAGTTGGCGGCTTACACCTCGGTGACTTTTTAGTTGAATCGCTTGCGTTGAAAGGTGTCTTATCTCCACCAAAGCCTCCAAATCATCAATAATAGATGATAAACGAGTCTTTTTTTTCTTATTAATACCGGAAATATGGCTAGCCCATCTAGAGAGATGTTTGCGCATTGCACGCATCTTATTATTCCATCTCAAAATGGGGGTGTTAATGGCAACCGGTATTTTTCAAACATTCTTAATCATATCGTGGAAACCCTCCCGCTGCAGCCATCCAAGTTCAAACTTGAAAGGACGCTTACACAATGGTCTAGATGTTCCAGTAGTTAAATGGATGTGAGCATGGTCGGACATTTTTTCGATACGTTCTAGTGCACGAACAGACACCATATGGTACTTATCTTCCCAATCAGTATCCATTAACACGTGATCTAGTTTTTCGTATGTAGGGACAGGTAAACTGTTAGCCTATGTAAATTGTCGACCGGTCATTGAAACCTCTCTCAAGTCCAAGCTATCGATGACAACATTGAACAAGAAAGGCCAATGATCACCAAATTGGTCTCTACTTTTCTCGTGTGGGAATCTGAGCAAATTCAAATCCCCTCCAATAATAATTGGATGAGGATTATCTTTCACAAGATTAACCTAAAATCATCCTGAGCCGCACCATACACAGCGATCAAACTCCATATGAAATCATCAGCTTTGTTCCGAATGATGAGTTTAATGTGGTACTTTCCATCAGAACTAGCTGAGATATCCATGGTGTCTGCATGGACGCCAAGTAACATGCCCTCAGACCTACCACGAAGAGGGCGAGAAAACCACTGGAAGTTAATCCCACTGGATAGCCGGTCAAGAAAACTCTGAGGAAATACACCTCTTCTTCCCACACCGATAGGCATCCAAGAAAAACGCTCTCGCCCTCTCGCCCCCCCCCCCCCCCCCGAGGGCGACGGGGCCTCCACCCGCCTCCGGTCGCCGCCCCCCTCCCTCCACCCCCTCACTCCGTCGCCGCCGCCGGCTGTGGTCGTCGGGCAAAGCCCTGGCGACACCGGCGGCGGCGGCCTGCCTCTACCCGCGCTTTGGAGAGAGGGTCGGGGCCCTGCTCGTCCCTGGCGGCGGTGCCCCTCGGAAGTCCTCGGTCCGGCGCGGCCGAGAGGTGGTGGTGCGGTGGTGTCTCGCGGTGGCGCGCGGGGCGGGGTACCGCGCGGCGCTGGTGGCCTCCGACGGCTGCCTGGCCCCGATCTGGCAACCCGGGCCCCAAATGGGCTCGGGCGGGCCCAGATGGGCTTTGGCGGGCTGGGTCGCTGCGCTTCGTGGTGCGTTCTGCAGGGGTTGACGACGACATAGCTAGGGTAAGGACGGCGGCGTGGCCTATGTGTTGCAGCAGGGTAGCCGGGGCTTTACGGGCCCATCTGGGTCCGGCCGGGCCAGTCTGGGCCTGGTGTGCCCCTGCTGCTCTGTCCGGTCAATGACTGCCGATCGGCGGTGGAGGTGGGCTCCTCCCGTGCGGCTGCAGAGCTGTTGTCCTTGTCCCGGCGGTGTCGTGTGCCGGCTCCTTGCAGGCCACGTGTCATTGGTCTCGAAGCGACGGGGATGATGACTGCAAGACCGTGGTGGCGCGTGCTGGTGGGCGGTGAAGCTTGGTGGTGGTGCTCCTTCGCGACTGGGTTTTTTTGTGGGCTGGGTCGGGAGAAATCCCTGTCGGCTTGTCCGACCCTGACGCGGTGCCGCTTTCGAGTGGCACCATTCCTTCTTGGGGGGGCGTCGTGGGAAGCCTTCGTCTACTTTACTCGGAGCCGGGGGAAACCCTAGGACCATCTGGTCCGGGCAGCAGCGCCGTGTCGACGGTGTTTCCTTCTTGAAGGTGTTGCTTGGCTCTGGTCGCTTTGGAGTGCTTTGAGCGTGGTGGGAATAGTCGGAGGGCGCAGCGGTTGCGGGTCGTCATCGTTTCGTTGTCTCGCCGTTGTCTTCATTTCTTTTATCTTGGGCATGTTTTGCTGTTGCCCCAGCATTTTTCCTTTTGTTTGATTTCGAACCCTTGTATCGTTGGTGTGATTGCTATATAATATATAGCGGGGCGAAAGCCTGTTTCGTCAAGAAAACTCTGAGCATAATCTCACTTTCCCGTCTCAGAAATAGCTAGAAAATCTAAATTATAATCTCTACAACAATCAGCAATATGAGAATTAGCCAAGTCACCAAGACCTTCGTTATTCTTAAACATGCCATTCATCGAGAAACTATTTTAGATTTCTTAGCATTACCAAGCCGACGAGATTTCTTTTCAGCGGATGACTTAAAATTGCGTCAAGAAGCTTTTAGATTAAACTTAGCCCTGACTGTTCCAAATCAACCTCTAAAATACTCCCAACTAGAGTGGAAAGAAGCTGACCATCTTAGATGGCATCAACTTCTTCCTCCTCTCTAAGGATGTGTTCGGTTCTGGAATTCCAGGGAATGGAACGGGATGGTTCCGTCCCTAGGGAATGGAATGGTTCCATTTTTTGTTCGGTTCGGAAAAATTCGAGGAACGGAACGGTTCCATTTTTTGTTCGGTTGGGAGCAGAATTGAGGAATGGAATGGCACAGTTTTGGCTCAGCTCACCTCTTTGCTGTATACAGGTGAACATACCTCCCGTTTGTAGCAGGAACCAAATTAAAAAATTTGGCAGCACTTCCTTTGTATTTTTAGCAATAATCAATGACCAAATATTATCACAAGCAAAACATATATATGACAGCAAACGTAAGACATATAGATGCATACAACCATAATAGTCATTGAAACAGTCTGAATTCAACCACAACAATGTCATAGTACAGATCCAAAAGCACAAAATAGAGTTCATATGGTTCATATTACAGGCCATCTAATTATAAAGGCCATTACACTCCATCAAGCTATTTAAAGTTCATACCATCACTGCAGATTATAGGTCACTCCAAAGGTCTTGAACACGTACCTAGACACCCAAACCAACTGATTTTCTTTTTTGAGGGTCATGAATGCTTTTGCAGTCTTGTTGTTCTCAACAAGATAAGCATAGTAGTGAACAATATGCTCCTCATCGAATCCTTTGATTGCATTCAAAACATCCCACAAATCTTCAGGATAAGCATAGTAGTGAACAATAGCTACAACAATTGCAGCAAAAACTACAAAAACAGCAGCTCCTCTAATCATCTTTTTCCTTTTATCCATCATCTTGCCCATCTACAAATGCATTGATTTTCTATATCATGCTTATGAACAAGATATTACAATAACAGATCAAGCTAACATGCTGCAAAATACGACATCACCACACACAGAGATATCACAAGAACAGATCAAGCTAACAGATCAAGCTAACATGCATTTGCAGATTACCTCACCGAGCCCGCCGGTGGTGCTTGCCCGCCTGGCCTTCAAACCGTCGCCGCCCCCCACTGACCTCGCAGCAGCCGCCGCCCCCGCCGACCTCGCAGCAGCCGCCGCCCCCGCCGACCTCGCAGCAGCCGCCGCCCCCGCCGAGCTTCCCAGCAGCAGCCGCCCCTGCCTAGCCCGCCGCCGTCCCCGCCGACCTCGCAGCAGCCGCCGCCCCCGCCGACCTCGCAGCAGCCGCCGCCCCCGCCGAGCTTCCCAGCAGCAGCCGCCCCTGCCTAGCCCGCCGCCGTCCCCGCCGACCTCGCAGCAGCCGCCGCCCCCGCCGACCTCGCAGCACCCGCCGCCCCCGCCGAGCCGAGGGAGAGCTGCGCCGGAGAGGCCGCCGGAGAGGGAGAGGGCGATGGGAGGGAGAGCCGACCGGAGAGGGAGAGGGCGATGCGAGGGAGCGCCGCCGCCTGTCGCTAGGATGGAGAAGCACGGGAGAAAGGAAGGCAGCGCTAGGGTGAGATTTGTGAGCGGTGATTTTTTCGACTCGGTTCCGCGTCGTCCGGCCGATTTGGCCGGATTACTCCGTCCCGCATCTGAGCCGAATATTCCCTTCGGTGGAATGATTTGGTTCCGTCCGGAGGGCTCAACCGAACACCGAAATGGGTACTAAGGACGGAACCATCCCGTTCCATTCCCTGGAATTCCAGAACCGAACACATCCTAAGATAGGTGTCTCTAGCCCTTTTGAAACTTTAGGAATGACGGAGCCGATGTGGGCAGACAGATGGTCTTGCAGCCTCCTCGCTTCAGATCGTCTTCGCAGCCTCCCTCGCCTCGCTGCTGGTGTACTATAATTTGGGTCGATGATTGAGCTATGTAGCCGTGTTGTAAGATCCAGCTGACGCACCTGATTTTTTGCTTTCTTTGTAGCCGTGTTATAAGATCCAGCTGACGCACCTGATTTTTTGCTTTCTTTCTGCTGTGCTACACGCTGTAGCGGTTCTATGCATGGAAAATTAGACGATGGATTCGTGGTCAATCTGCAATCTTGCTAAATCTGGCATGCAAATGGAGTACTTGCTTGTGACGGATGAAACTACAGTGTCAATTCAATCAATATTTTAATGTTGAAGCTGACAGTAAACACCACAAGGCTACAGCGCATGACTGCGTAGCAAAACATCACAATTCTAGAGTGCTGCGAGGAGTAGCAGCAGCAGAGCGGCAGGTGAGGCCGCCACGGAGGTGATGAGCCGCCCGCCGGAGCTGCAGGAGAGGGCGTCGTCCGGGTCGCTGAAGCAGCCCTGCGTCTGCGCGATGCCCCTGCCGGCGGCCTCGAGCCGGAAGGTGGAGCTGGGGCTCCCGCTGCTGAAGAGGAGGCACCAGAGGTACGGCCCGTGGCGGCGCTGCCGGAGGAGCCCCGCGCCCACCTGGGTGTGCTCCTTGCCGCGGACCACCGCCGCCGTCGCGCTGGCGTTGGCGTTGGCTCCGAGGAGCAGGAGGGCGTCGGAGGAGCTGTGGGCGCAGCCGAGGAGGCGGCCGGAGATGAGGTCGACGGTGGGCAGCTCGACGCCGCAGTTGGCGGCGTACACCTCGGTGATGTCCGTCTCCGGCGGGTGGCACGACGCTGCGAGCAGCGCCCCCGTGGTGTCGCAGGCGTCCTGGGTGGAGGAGACGGTGGCGATGCAGTGTGAGACGTACTGCAGCGCCATGCAGCCGAGGCCTTTGCTGTTGCGCAGCGGAGGCAGCCTGGCCGCCGTCCGGTTCGCGTTCACCAGCGCCACCAGTGCGTTCGCTGGGTTCCTTTCACTTTCTCCTCCTCCTTCTGCACAGTGCACAGGCATATATTCAGAGTCTGAATGTAATCATGGATCCACTCCGAGACAAGAAATCAAGTCCCAAATCAAGTCTACAACAAGAAGGAAAGAAAGAATATGGCAACCAACCATGGTGTATGATGTTTGCACTTGCAGCGGGAGCGGTAACAGGGGAGGAAACAGCAGGATGAGGCAGCAGCACGGAGAGGCAAGCAACCATGGCGGCGAGCACTACTAGTTGGAGGTTGGAGCAAGGGATGCTGCTGCAGATCCTTCCCCACATTGTATCCACTGAAAGGAAGATCGCAAGAATTAATCTTGCCTGTGTAGCCAAGGTAGAAGAAGAGGAGATGCCGAGATGGGGAAAAGTGAGTGCGCTGGCTGCTGTTCCTCTCTTGTTCATCACTCGCTCATCACTATGCAAGTAGGCAGTGCACGGAAAGGCGAAAATAAATTACTGCTACTGTACTGTACTACGCCACCAGGCAGGCAGCAGTGGGCATCGCATCAGAGAGTGCAATGAAGTGACGGGGGTGGCCCATACCAAGTTACCAACACTGTAAACACGGCACAGCGTTTTACAGTTTTACTCCGTTACCATTTCCTTTTTCACTGCCACACATGTACTCTCTCGGTTGCGAACTGCGAAGAAGTGTATTTCTAATATTTGTTTTAAATCAAATTTATTAATATTTGATAAAGTTAAATGAAAAGTAACGATATTTATGACACTAAATTAGCACTTATTAGATATGTCTTAAAAATACAAATATAATTTCATAATATACAAATTTAAGGATCAAATATTGTCAGGTTCTCATCGTCGGCAATAAAATTTATATGTAGACAGAGTATGTGGTCTTGACTTAATATATAAATTACTTCAAGCATTCGACACTAGTGTAGAATTGCCTACTAATAGCGTAACATTTATATCTTTAGTGGCGTGGATTGAGAGCGTCACTAGTATAGTGGCCTGCGCATGCACACCACTAGTAGTTTATTCATCCGTGGCGGGTGAGATGATGTACACATCACTAGTGGCGCATGCTACCATGCATTGTTGTGTACACCACTAGTAATGTGGGTCTCACATATTGAGATTTTAGAAGAAGAAAAATTCTACTAAGATAGCACCGTTAATCAGTAGTATGAGACACAGTAGAGCATAAAATATCATATAAGCATACATCACAACAGCATAAGTGCAATAGCTACACTATTGTAGCATGTATATTATAAGTTCATCTACACAAGATGGCGTTCTCGCGTCTCTATTGCTGGTAATGCACATAAACAATATTGTCATCTTTAGCTTCACGCTCTTTAGAGTCTGAGAATTCTAAGTTGTCCGGATATTTGTACTAAAAGTAGACGTTACGATCAGCACAATCGAGGAAGAAGATACACATGTTACCGGCTTCCATGTGATAGAATTCCATAACTTCTCTTCAAGACAGGTCACTGAAAAACATGTGGTCTACCTCGTTGGTGGCTTGAACCTTGCCGGTTTTGGTTGGCACTATCCACTAGACTAAGGTAACCTGAAACGATCTTGTGATTGGCATGCCTACAAAGAGGACATGGTCCAAGAAGTTACACCTTAAGCTGCAAGGGATGTTCTTGAGAAGAATTATAAGAAAATATCAATTAGCTAGACATTTCGCAAATATGAAGTATGTGGTCACAATATGTGCACTTAAAACATACCGTTCTAGTTTCAAGGTTCTCGGGAATGCTATGACAATTTTCTTATCTCCACAACCGTCGTAGCCACAAGTAGCACAAGCAAAATTTATTTTCTGCATGAGAATGTACACATAAATAAACCAAAAATCATTAAGTAATAGGACAAGTTGCATATTAAAGATTTGAAGAATAAAATATACAAAGATTTGATTTTAGGAGAAGTTGCATGCATATGAAACAGACGAAACAAATGAAACATGTGAAACAATTCTAGGACAAGTTGCATGCATAAGACAGATATATAATAAGTTTGACTACATCGAACGACTACACTAGCTAGCTAGGGCTCTCTCGCCAAGACCTCTCGGTCTATGTCACTGCTCGTCACTAGCGCCATTGTAGCAGTTGGAGGGCCATCATTCGAACAGTTGCTCGTCCCAAACACCTTGCTAGCCTTGGACACGCTGTTGGCCTGCAGTGGAGGGGCTGACACTCGAGGAATCCTCTCCGGAAGCCTGGAAGTACTCGTGTTTGTACGCCATCATGCCAGAATGTGTGGCGACCGCGCCACTAAGGGGTCATGTAGCTGCAGCTGAACCTAACGGTGCTCCCTCTCCTTGGCATGCATGGCTATCCTAGTATCTGATGGCGCTAAAATTCCGCGACATCGTGATCCTTGGGGAAGTTGAACTTTGCCCTGTCGCCAAACACTTGAATAGCCATCTAGTCATAGGCGCACGCCACCAACTCTGAGGGTGGCAAAAATGCCAAGAAGCTCTTCTAGCTCTATATAGTGATGCCCGTTGCCGACGTGGGTCTCTTCCTCCCCTTCTGATAAGGGTTAACTCGACAAATGTCCTAGATGAAGGACTTAGGATCGGGGGAGTAGGGCGTCGGATGAACTCGAAAGTAAAGTCAGTCAAACAAGGTGTGTATCGAAAGTAAACTTAGGGTGAACTTTGGCTTACTCTCAATCTATCCCTCACCGTCCTCTCCTGGCCCATATATATAGGTGGCCAGGTCTCAAGGATCGGGAGGGATCCGATACAGATTACAATATCGATATACGACATGAACTCATATTTCGACTATCGTTACAATTGGGTCTAGCTTAACGGGCCTCAGGGGTACTCAACTGACGGGCTCTATTATCTATACCCTTGTCAGTAGCCCCCGAGATTCTACCAGAATTGAGATTCGGGTTGAATCTCAGATCTTCAAATCTTCAACTTGATCAATACTTGACTTCTTCATATCTTCAAATCTCTGACTTCGTCTTTCAACATATCTTTTTATTATAATGTCTCACAAGGGGTTTTAATGAACAAGCCTGACAACTCTGACGGATCAAGAGGCCAGTTAACTGCCGGAACAGATACTTGTCACCTACTTCAAATTCAATCCCCTTGGACTTGAATTCGGGAAACCGGTCAAACTCATTCTTTTGCCGCATTTAGGACTTACAAAGAATGAATCCCAGTGGTTCTCAGGGTACCCAGTGCCTCCACCAGGATTTTCTTCGCGTCGTAGACACGGATAAATACCAGCAGAGCGCATCCATGTGTGTATACCAGGCCACACAGGACGGATCCTGGGGTCTTACCTTCATGATATATTTCAACCACGGCATTCAAGTTTTGTCGCGATGACGCAACTCGAGAATCATATGTCGCAGCCTTGTTTGACTGTTTCAATATACGAAATATTCGAGTTATCCTTTTTAACTCTCATAAATAGCTCCCGATGGGAGTAATCGATCTTTATTTTGTCGACAATGTAGTCGAAGTTCGTTGTTGACGAAATGTAGCTGATTGCGCCTAAACCACTTGTCTACCAGCTAGTTCTTTATCATTGGCTTCAATTTCCCATCTCTCTTCTGTCGACTTCTTTCTATCGGGTGCGCGACAACGCTCCCGATGGGAGTAGCCCCCGAGGCTATAGCCGAATTTTTTCGGGTATAGGCTCAAAAGTATAGACATATCTGTTCCATATACTATCTCTTGCGATATTTTTCGATATGATTCGCACTTAATGACTCTTCTCTTCTTTTCTTATGACGTAAGCCCCCGAGTCCAAGACGAGGTACGCTGTGCTTCTTGATAGATACTTTCCCTCTTTTTTTCCTTCTCTTTTTTTCGTACGTATCTTTTCTCTTGATACTTTGATGCTTCTTTATCGTCTGCTCTGGGCAGAACATAAAAGCCTGTAGATATATTTTGGACCCTGCCTCTACAGAGGCCCATTAGTGTGTACTTATAAATAAAGCACGTTTGGCGAGGGTAAAAAACCCTAATTCATTCATTAGTTTCTTCCTCCGCCGCATCATCTTTCTCTTCCTCATCGCATCTAGGGTTTTTCCTTCCCAACACTTGTCTCCATGGCTGATGCAGGTGGATCGCGTCTGAATATCGGCGCCCCGGTGGAGAAACAAGGTCGCGGCCGCCCCCGCGGCAGTAAGAACAAGCCTACAATCCCAGCTGTGGCAGCCTCGTCGTCCGCCCCGACGAAATGGCACCCCGGCTGCTCGGTGGGAAATAAGAATAAGCCCAAGGTTTCATCTGCTGCGCCAGGTTCGAGCGCTCCTCCTCGTAATGCTTCTCCTCCTCCGCCCAAAGTGTACTCCTTCTTCTGCATCGCCGACGCTCAGTGCCACGAGATTCAGCGGGTGCCGCTGAAGTTTACCAAGTTTATGGACGGGTGAGAGCTGCGGGAAGCGGTTCTTCATGAACATTCTGGGGGAGGAACTCCCTATAAAGTGGAGGTCTGGTACGATGGGGCCAGCGAGATGTACTTCAAGGGCGGCTAGTCGCAGTTTGCAGAAGACCATGACCTCCACCAAGGTTTCTTCATGACTTTCGACTTCCACATCGGTATGTCGAAGTTTGACATGAGGATCTACAACTGTACTCAGTGCTAGATGGAGTACGTAGCTGAAGTGCACTTTCATTAAATTCTCCTTTTATGTAATCTATTTTCCTAGTTGTCCTTTTGTGTGTTATCTGTAATAAGTAGTCATGGTGGATGATGCGGCACGGTTGATGATATAAATCACCGTCCAGTTGGGAACCCCAAGAGGAAGATATGATGAGCACAACAGCACGCTTTTCCCTCAGAAAGAAACCAAGGTTTGTCGAATCCAGGAAAAAGCCAAACTCCAGAAGGTGATGCTTGCTAGCCTAGTGACACTCCAACAAGGGCGCCATTTACGATAACGTGTTAGCGCGTCTTCAACTAGTAGCAACATGGAACCTGCACACAACACAACCAAATACTTTGCTCCCAACTTACGATGAGGTTGTCAATCTCACCGGTTTGCTGTAAACAAAGAAATGAGCGTATCGAGTGGAAAGCAATAGTAGTATGCGAGTAAAGTAAACAATGTGAGTAAAGTAAATAGGTGATAGCAATATAAAGGAAATAGGACCGGGGTCCACAGTTCACTGGTGGTGTCTCTCCATAAGATAAATAACGACATGTTGGGTAAACAAATTACAGTTGGGAAATTGATAGAATAAAGATAATGCGCATATGTCGAAAGGATCACTATGAGATTTACTCTGGGCATTACAATAAGATACATAGACCGCCATCCAACTACATCTATGACTAATAATCCACTCGCGAGGAATCAATCCGAGAACCCCTCAAGTATTAAGTTGCGAACAACAGATAACTGCATTAAGCAAAGTGTGTAATGTAAACAAAGCATATGTCCTTGGACATAAGAATGTTGTTTTCTCCCTAGTGGCAACAGCACATCTACAACCTTAGAGGTTTCTGTCACTCCCCCAGATTAAATAGAGGCATGAACCCAACTATCGAGCATAAATACCCCCTCTTGGAGTCACTAGTATCTACTCGGCCAAGATAGCTACTAACAATGGAGAGCATGCAAGATCATAAACAACATAGAGATAACATAAGATAATATTCAGCACATCAACTTAATCATAACACCAATATTCATCGGATCCCAACAAACACAACATGTAGAATTACATAACGGTGATCTCGATCATGTAAGGCAGCTCACGAGATCTAAACATGAAGCACATGGTGGAGAAGACAACCAACTAGCTACTGCTATGGACCCATAGTCCAAGGTAGACTACTCACTCATCGCGCCGGAGGCAAGCATGGCGATGAAGAAGACCTCCGGTGGCGATTCCCCTCTCCGACAGGGTGCCGGGAAGAGCTTCTGGACCCTCCCGATCTCGGGTCGACGACGGCAGCGGATCGCGATGTGTTTCTGGAAAAGTGATCGGGTCTTTAGGTTTTTCCCGTCGGGGGGTCTTTATAGGCGAAGGGGCAGCGTCAGAAGTGGACCAGGGGGCTCTCACCATAGGGCGGCGCGGCCAGGCCCTAGGCCGCGCCCCCTGGTGGTGAGGCCACCTCCTAGCTCCGTTTCGTCTCCTCTTCGGTTCTCTGGAAGCTTTGGTAAATTTCTGGACGTTCGGCTTTTGTTTCGTCCAATTCCAAGAATATTTCCTGTGTAACTTTTCTGAAACACAAAACAACAGAAAATAGGGAACTGGCACTGTGCCATCTTGTTAATAGGTTAGTTCCGAAAAATGCATAAAAATGCCATGAAGTGTAACGAAACACTAAGTAAATGGTGTAAGAACAAGCATGGAGCATCAAAAATTATAGATACGTTTGAGACGTATCAAGCATCCCCAAGCTTAACTCCTGCTCGTCCTCGAGTAGGTAAGTGATAACAAAAGAAATAATTTTTGAGGTGACATGCACCTACACAATCTTGACCATATATGTAAGCGTTGTGCGCTGGGATCAAAAGAACTTAAAACATGGGCATGAAAGATATAATCTTGATAGAAGAAACTTAGCAACCATGTTATAACATGAAGAAGAACACAAACAAAAGATCATGAAAATGAAACAATGAAAGTCAAATGTGTGTTCAAATCATAAGGAAAAACATACAAATGGTTTTCAGCTCCTTCATGGAGTAGCAAAACATAAATGCATAGGACACCTTCAAGTTTAAGAGGGCGACTAGATACAAATAATTTAAGAACAAGTGAAACCAACATCATGAATCAATCAATGAAAACTTTGGGACAATGCACATTATACTAAGAATGACAACTATGCTCTCTTAGACGGTGCATAAAGATAGAAGGTGGTGACTCAACATAAAAGTAAAAGAAAGGCCCTTCGCAGAGGGAAGCAGTAATTGCGAGTTTTATAAACCTTTAAAAATTATGGTACTTACTAGCTTTGAGCTCTCATTGCCCCCATCATAGGCATCTTGAATGATTAGAGTTAATGCGAGTACAATTATGAAGCATATGCTTGACAAATCATAAGTTGAAAACCTCGTGTCCCGTGAAGTACGAATACCCAAACCTCATGCTACTGGACTTAGAGTCCCAAACAGGCTCTTGTCATTGCAAATATATGTGTATCATCGAGAACCGCCAACGGGGTACCTCCTGCCCGATGACATGGAACAAGCCCACATCAAAATGACAAGACAAACAGACAATAAACACCTCGACATCTCTTTTATTTACCATTGGTATAGCTTTTTATTGTGAGATGCGTCGTCAAATGTCCACTATGGGCATGCTGTAAATTTCCACCATGAATTATGCATGGCTTAGATTAGCGGCCCAGGCGTTTCCCTAACACATATAAAAACTCCATGATCCCGCAATATTCCTAACTTATTTCACATCAAGAGTATCCATAAACAAAAGATCACGATATCAACTCAAATGAAAGATAGTGCAATGTTGAAAGCTTGCCCCATGAAGGCATGGCTGGGCTAATTTCCAACTTACAACTTGCAAGCATAACAACTCAATATAAGAGAGCCACAATGTCAAAATTTTAAAACAAGAAAAGTAAAGTGTGCCATCAGGTTCGTGAGAGCTTTACTGACCTATTTTCGCATAACACCAAAAAGAGTTTAATTTGAAGGATAGATAAAAGCAAGTCAAATGTACTTTGGAATAGCGAATTGCTAATAGGTATGTATGGTGGACTTATTGGAACAACTTGGTTTTTAGGAGTTGGATGCACGAGTAGAGCTCATACTCAGTACAAAATGAGGGCTAGCAAAAGACTGGGAGCGACCAACTAAGAGAGCAATAACGGCCATAATCATGCAAAGCGACAAAGCAACATTAAAAGAAGCATAAGATGGCATCAAAACTCAAAAACTAAATGATCATAGAGCATGCACCAAGTCAACCCAAATAAAGCATCAAGGAGAAAACCAAAATAATGCTTCCAAATAATTAAAACAACGCATGATTCTTTTCAAAGGCTCATTAAGCAATCTCAGTCATTTGAGACAAGTCATGCTACAGCAAAAACACTAAGCATACTATCAAAAAGGCATCAAGCACGACATACAAAAGCCTAGGCCGCAGTCTACACAAGCTCCTTTTTGTACCACTTTTTTGCATAAAGCTTTTTCTCTTTTCCAACACCATTCGAACTTTTTTGAAAAAATTCTTTTGATGAATACCAACATGGACCAGAGGTCAAAATACACCTTGATATAAAGATATAACAAGATCTGAACACAAATCAAGGCGAAAATCAAAAACTAAACGCAGTTCTAGAAAAAGAGAACACTCGTTGAAACGATAAGAGTGAAAAACGGAGTGTTCTTGGCAAATGAAAAGCAAGGCAACTTCTCCAAAATAAATTTGTTGGGGTCCAACCATTTATTGTAGCAAACAAAACTAAACAAAACTAAAAACTAAAACAACTAATGCTCCAAGAAAAACGCATAGTGTATGAAGCAATAAAAATATAGTGTGTTGAAAGGTGACCTGATTTTTGCCGATGAAGGGTGCCTGGGGGCATCCCCAAGCTTTGACGCTTATACCTCTTGGATATTTCTTGGGGTGCGTGGGAATTCCAAAGCTTGAGCTTTTGTCCATTCTTCAACTCATCTCATCATTCTCCAATCCCTACACTTGAAAACTTCCTTCATACAAAACTCAACACAATTCTATTAGCAACATTAGTGTAAGCATAACATTGAATCAACCCATTTTGCTTCAGGTTTCAACTCAAAACCACCACATATAAAGCATATACTACTGTAGCAACTTCCCCAAAAGTTCCGTGATAAAAAAACTCAAAAAGAAAGCGATCAAGCGGCAAACACAAATAATGGTTGAAATCTGTCAAAACAGAACAGCTGACAAATGTCGAATTTTTAGAGGGTTTTTTGTTGCTCAAATCAAAAAGTGTTAAACTAATGAAAGTTTGGATATACTGAGAATTTTCACGAATTTTTACGGTGCAGCACCGAAATCTGTTTCAGGACAGCAACATCCCCAAATCTTACCTCACTCAAATTAGAGGCTTCTCTTGGCACAAAAACGAAATAAAAATAATAAGGAGAGGTTATTACAGTAGTAATAACTTCCAAGACTCAAATAAAAGAAAAAAGAACTGAAAGTAAAACAATGGGTTATCTCCCAAGAGTGTTTTTCTTAAGCGCCTTTGAGCTAGGCTCAGTAATTTGAGAAGATGCTCACATAAGAAATATGAATGGAAGCCAAAAAGAGCATCAAGGAGCAAATATAAAACACATTTAAGTCTAACCCACTTCCTATGCATAGGAATCTTGTAAGAAAATAAATCAAAGAAGCACATAGTAACAAGCATGGGTAGATAAAACAAGAGCAACTTCAGAACTTTCAATATAAAGAGAGGTGTTTTAGTAATATGAGAATTCCAACAACTATATTTTCCTCTCTCATAATAATTTTTAGTAGCATCATGAACAAACTCAATAATATAAATATCACACTCATCCTCCTTTGTTAAGCATGGAGGGCTATCAAATAAGGTATTAGTTAAAGAGTTACTCTTCTTGGGAGGTAGACATGGGTAGCTCCATTCTTCCTCCTCTTGATCATCACTCTCCTCCTCTTTTTCATCCAATGAGCTTCCAGTTTCGGCAATTTCTTCTTGCATAGGCTCCTTCAAGGCATTAGTCTCTTCCGTTGGAGAGCATCTATTAAGATATTTCAGAATATAGCCATTTTCTTCCTTGTAATTATCAAAGCAAAATTTAAGTATATCATAAACCTCATATTTATAAGGTGCATCATCAGTATTTTCAAGCAAATAGGCAATTTCGAATGCACCCTTCCAAGCAATAAATTCTTCAATTTGTTCCACATCATAAAAGTCATAATTTCCATTAATATAAGAAGATATGGTAACATCATCATTATACTCACATTGAAAAGGGAGGTGTTTATACCTCCTACAGCAACAAGATTTATCAAAGCAATAAGTAACATTATAAGTAGAGCACACATTTCTAGCAATGATATATAATTTATCAATTTGTTCCCATAAGTGTTTCCCTTTTTGTGACAAGCGGTGTTCCTCATAATATTTTTGTTGCTCTTCCGTGAACCCACCTTGCCAAAAAGATTTAGTTTCTAAGAAACCAACCATTGATAGAAAGCATGATAAAGCAAGACAATAACAGACCAACAAAAATAACAACTATAAAAGGAACTAATTTTTTGTATTTTTGATAAAACAATGCAAGTAAAAATAAAGTAAAGCAAAACTTAAAACAAATAAAGGATGTACGTGCGAAACTCCCCTTGCAGAAGTCTTCTTTTTCCCCGGCAACGGCGCCAGAAAAGAGTCTTGATGCGGTACGGTTGATGATGTAAATTACCGTCCAGTTGGGAACCCCAAGAGGAAGGTATGATGAGCACAGCAGCAAGCTTTTCCCTCAGAAAGAAACCAAGGTTTGTCGAATCCAGGAAAAAGCCAAACTCCAAAAGGTGAGGCTTGCTAGCCTAGTGACACTCCAACAAGGGCGCCATTTACGATAACGTGTTAGCGCGTCTTCAACTAGTAGCAACGTGGAACCTGCACACAACACAACCAAATACTTTGCTCCCAACTTACGATGAGGTTGTCAATCTCACCGGTTTGCTGTAAACAAAGGAATGAGCGTATCGAGTGGAAAGCAATAGTAGTATGCGAGTAAAGTAAACAATGCGAGTAAAGTAAACAGGTGATAGCAATATAAAGGAAATAGGACCGGGGTCCACAGTTCACTAGTGGTGTCTCTCCATAAGATAAATAACGACATGCTGGGTAAACAAATTACAGTTGGACAATTGATAGAATCAAGATAACGTGCATATATCGAGAGGATCACTATGAGATTTACTCTGGGCATTACAACAAGATACATAGACCGCCATCCAACTGCATCTATGACTAATAATCCACTCGCGGGGAATCAATCCGAGAACCCCTCAAGTATTAAGTTGCGAACAACAGATAACTGCATTAAGCAAAGTGTGTAATGTAAACAAAGCATATGTCCTTGGACATAAGAATGTTGTTTTCTCCCTAGTGGCAATAGCACATCTACAACCTTAGAGGTTTCTGTCACTCCCCTAGATTAAACAGAGGCATGAACCCAACTATCGAGCATAAATACCCCCTCTTGGAGTCACTAGTATCTTCTCGGCCAAGATAGCTACTAACAACGGAGAGCATGCAAGATCATAAACAACATAGAGATAACATAAGATAATATTCAGCACATCAACTCAATCATAACACAAATATTCATCGGATCCCAACAAACACAACATATAGAATTACATAATGGTGATCTCGATCATGTAAGGCAGCTCACGAGATTTAGACATGAAGCACATGGTGGAGAAGACAACCAACTAGCTACTGCTATGGACCCATAGTCCAAGGTAGACTACTCACTCATCGCGCCGGAGGCAAGCATGGCGATGAAGAAGACCTCCGGTGGTGATTCCCCTCTCCGGCAGGGTGCCCGGAAGAGCTTCTAGACCCTCCCGATCTCGGGTTGACGACAGCGGCGGATCACGATGTGTTTCTGGAAAAGTGATCGGATCTTTAGGTTTTTCCCGTCGGGGGGTCTTTATAGGCGAAGGGGCAGCGTCAGAAGTGGACCAGGGGGCCCTCACCATAGGGCGGCGCGGCCAGGCCCTAGGCCGCCCCCCTGGTGGTGAGGCCGCCTCCTGGCTCCGTTCTGTCTCCTCTTTGGTTCTCTGGAAGCTTCGGTAAATTTCTGGACGTTCGGCTTTTGTTTCGTCCAATTCCGAGAATTTTTCCTGTGTAACTTTTCTGAAACATAAAAATAGCAGAAAACAGGGAACTGGCACTATGGCATCTTGTTAACAGGTTAGTTCCGGAAAATGCATAAAAATGCCATGAAGTGTAACAAAACACTAAGCAAATGGTGTAAGAACAAGCATGGAGCATCAAAAATTATAGATACGTTTGAGACGTATCAGTGGATTGTATCTTATGACAGCTTTGTTAATAGACCATGGGAACGGATCGTCGTTCCGAGGTATACACTTAATGTATTATCGGGTTCCTTTGAACCATGCGTATTTTTGCTGAATATCGGGTTGCAAACAACCTAGTAGTATGTCTCAAATAATCACAAATCTCAATAACTTGTTTATTTTATTTCGTACGACTCAAGGGTCTGAGCCACCGAGTGGAAAGTAAAATACTTGTACATATTGTCGAGTTGACCCAAAGAACCCGACCTGTGGCCTCATGTTCTGGATTCAGAGGGTCATAACTCGAAAGTTCTTTGTCGCCTTATGTTGTCTACGCGTAGAACCACCGTAGTTGCTCCGCATTCCACGGGTTGCTCTCGTCTTTCCCCATTTTCTTGTCTTGTAGTCGATAAGCTCCACCTGGTATTACTTCCGTCACGATGTAAGGTCCTACCCATGGGGACTCCAATTTTCCATGACCGTATTGCTTGAGTCGTAAGACTAGATCTTCCACCACGAAAGATCGTGGATGAACTCGACTACTGTGGCAGTTTCATAGATTTTCCTGATATTGAGTGGCTCTGGCGAGTGCTACGTCTTTGGCTTCGTCGAGTGCATCGACATCATCCTGAAGCGCCTCTGTGGAAGTTGTCTCATCGTACGACGCGATTATTGGAGCTTCATGGGTGATCTCGACTGGAAGTACGGCTTCTGCGCCATGGACCAGAAAGAAGGGTGTTTCTTGAGTAGCTGCGTTAGGTGTAGTTTGGAGACTCCAGAGTACGGAGGGTAGCTCATCTACCCAAGCATGTTTGGCCTTCTCGAGAGGTGCTAACAGCCTTTTTTTATCCCATTGCATATTAAACCATTGGCTTTCTCGACTTGTCCATTTGTCTTTGGATGCGCTACAGATGCGAATTTCAATTTAATTCCCATACTTTCACAGTAACTCTTGAAATCCTTTGATGTGAAGTTTGTCCCATTGTCTGTGATGATACTTTCTGGTACTCCGAAGCTATGGACTTGTTGAAGTTGATTGCGGCTGTAGAATCTTGGGTTGTTACGGGGGCTGCCTCTACCCACTTGGTGAATTTGTCGACTGCCACCAGCATGTAAACATGCCCTCTTGGCCTAGATTTGTGCAGTTTTCCTACCATGTCGAGACCCCATTGCGCGAAGGGCTAGGATAGTGGTATTGGTTGCAATTCTTCTGCTGGCGCGTGTGGTCGAGATGCAAAACGTTGACAGGCCTTGCACTTTCTCACTATATCTTTCGCGTCTTCAATGGCTGTTAGCCAGTAAAACCCTGTACGAAAGGCTTTAGCTGCAATGGCTCTGCTGCTAGCGTGATGTCCGCATACTCCTGCGTGGATGTCCCTTAAGATTTCTTGCCCTTCTTGAGGAGTGACGCATCGTTGCAAGACGTCTGTTATACTTTTCTTGTATAATTTTCATTGTAACACGACAAAAGCCTTGGATCATCGTATTATCCTTTTTGCTTCTACTGTGTCTTCGGGTAGTGCTTTGTTTATCATGTATGCCAAATATGGCTGCATCCAGGTTTCTTCGATCATCATGACTTCTTCTGGTTCTGCTATGCTTGCTTTTCCAGCCCCCGAGCCTGTTGCCTGGTGCTGGCCTTGTTCCTCTGTAGCCGAAGTTTTGTTGCTCTTTATTGATCTTTCTATGATTTCTTCCCAAAAAACTCCTTGCGGTATGGGTAAGCACTGGGACCCGATGTTTGCTAGCTTGTAGGCTTCTTCGTTACTGGCTCTGCTGACATGCGAAATTTCGCATCCATCGAATGTTCCCTCTAGATAATAGTATAAGTTTCTGTATGCTGTCATGTTGTCGCAGATGGCGTCGCATTTGTTCATCACTTGTTGGACGACGAGATTCGAGTCTCCAAATATTTTCAGTCGAGTTGCTCCGCATGCTTTGGCCATTTTCATTCCATGGAGCAGCGCCTCATATTCGGCTTCATTATTAGAAGCTTGGGGAAAACTCATCCTTAACACATACTTCAACTTGTCGCCTTGTGGTGATATCAGGACCACCCATGCTCCTGCGCCTTGGATTCTTTTTGAACCGTCGAAGTATTTTGTCCATACACTCGAGAGATCTGGCGGTCGTATGTTTTGTAACTCCAGCCACTCTGCTATGAAGTCTGGTAAAACTTGTGATTTGATTGCCTTACACTTTTCATACGTGATGTCCAGGGGTGATAATTCAATTCCCCATAAGGAGACACATCCTGTTGCTGAAGGGTTGTTCAATATATTGGATAGTGGTGCTTTGTTAACCACTATAATTGGGTGCACCGCGAAATATTGCCATAGTTTTCGTGTTGTTGTGAATACACTATATGCGAGCTTTTGGTAGTGCGGGTATCTTTGTTTTGTTGGAGATAGTACTTCGCTGACGAAATATACTGGCTCTGGACACTGTGAGCTTTTTCCTCTTCGCTTCTTTCGACTACCAACACTGTACTCACCACTTGATGTGTTGCAGCAATGTAAAGTAGTAGTGGCTCTTTTTCGTTTGGTGCGACCAACACTGGTGGTGTGGAGAGCACTTTTTTCAACTGTGCGAAAGCTACGCCTGCCTCTTCTGTCCATTCGAATTTGTCATCTGACTTTTTTATGAGTGCATAGAAAGGGAGCGCTTTCTCTCCCAACCGAGCAACAAATCGACTTAGTGCCACGACGCATCTTGCAAGCTTCTGTAGGTCATGCAGTTTTGTTAGTTTCCCCATTGTTAGGATTGCTTGAATCTTTTCTGGGTTCGCCTCTATTCCTCTTGCCGATACCAGGAACCCCAGGAGTTGTCCTGTTGATACGCTGAAAGAACATTTTGTCGGGTTGAGCTTGAGTTTGTACCTGTTTAGATTGTCGAAAGTTTCTGCCAAGTCACTAATCAGCGACTCTTCTTTTCTTGTGGTGATGACCACGTCGTCGATGTAGACTTGGATGTTGCATCCTATTTAGCTTCCGAGACAGTTTTGCATCATCCATTGGTAGGTTGCTCCTGCGTATTCTGTTTTGCCTTTCAGCCTTGCGTATTCTGTTGTCATGCCGACAGTTTGTGCTAGCCTGTTGAATTCATTGTCACAAGTGTTGGATACTTCGAAGCTGCCTTGTACCGTTATTGTTCCTTTGGGTCATCGGATTTTGAGCATGAGATATGCGTAGTGAGGTACTACCATGAACTTTGCAAATGCTGGGCGCCTCAGGATTGCTTGATACAGCGAAGGCCAGTCCATGACTTTAAACTCCAGCTTCTCTCTGCAATAATTGTTGTTATTGCCGAAGCAAACGTCAAGTTCTATTTTTCCTAGAGGATAATTTGCGCCTCCTGGTACTATTCCATAGAAAGAACAATCTGTTGGCTTTAGACTTTCCAGTGAGATGCACATTGCCCTCGGAGTTCTTGCATATATTAGGTTTATGCCGCTTCCTGCGTCCATGAATACTTGACGTTGTTGAGAGATTTCTTGTAGGCTTCATAGCTTAGTGGCCACTTGTGACAATCTTCGAGCTCTCTCCAATAATGGGCCAAGTTGTAGGACTGGTGGTCATGAGATACTTTGAAGTAGTCCAAATCTTGGGGCGCCTACACATATGAAAAACATCAAAGGTATTCACAAATTACAGTGTACATAGCCACATTGCAAAACATGGTCGTGGCCTTACCATTTCTCCGACACCAAGGCGGCTCACTCTTGTGTGGATGACATGCTCGATCGCACCACAAAACTTGTTGGTCTCTTGTTAGATGAGCCCCTACCTCTTTTGGATCAAAATTTGCTCGCGGTCACTATGGATTTTGAATGTAGCATGTAGCCTACATTTATGGAGTTCTTGGGTCACCTTCCTCCAATATGTTTTCCCCCTTTTCTCGGCACCGCAAATTGGGTCTTGGCTAATTGCCATCCATGCTTTGCAAATGCACCGATCCTCCTTGGACGTGGACCATTTGGCCCTTCTACTTTTCTTCTTTCCCGCACCGGCCACAGCCTCAGCCTCGCCCTCATCCATCTCATCATCTTTGTCAGCCTCCTCTTCCACCATGGCCGTAGGCTCCTCCAACGGTTGGTAGGAATGCGAGAACAACTAATCCCCATCGATATCGAATCCTTCGGCTTGTATTTGTTGCTCGGACCCAAGGCCATTGCCGACATGGATGTCGTGGATCATATGGTACATGTAGGCCTAGCCGTCCTTCTCATAGTAATCCTAGGCAAAAACTGTGCATCACAATATGCTCATAAAATGCAAAGGAACATAGGGCATCAGCCATGGCCATTAAGAGGGGGTCGGTACCGGGTGAGGAATCATATGTGGCCTCTTTCCAGCAGTGAGGCCTAAACCGGTGGGCCCAAAGTGCGGTTGAGGCAGAGGGCAAGCAACTGGTGGCTTGGTTGTAGGAACTGTGAACGGGACCTCCGGCCACGATGATCGCGACCTGCCCAGCCGCGATAGGGCATGCGCATGCGGGGGAACAAGGCACAAGCAGGGAGATAGGCACCTTTTAATGTACGCGATCATGGCAACAATGGTGTCCTTGGAGCCGCAAATGTGACCGAGCTTGTTGAGGAGTAGCCCACGACGTGCCCCATCAAAACAGGGCAAACAACGCTCTTGAGTATGTATGTGGCCTGAACGACAACTTGGGTGGTGAAGATCTAAGGCATTGGCATTCACCTGCAGGGCCAAGAGGAGCGCATTTTGTTTCTTGGCGGTAGCGTCCGCCGCTGCATCGGCCTTCTTCCCTTTTGCGGCGAGCTGGCAGGTGCCATGCTTCCGAGTCTCGAACGCCCTCTCCTTTGCTGGCATCTCCTTATGCAGGTCCTTGGACTTTGCATTGTGGCCACCGGCGGCTGTGGTAGTGGGGGTGGGAGCGGCACTAGTGAGATCCATGGCGGCGGTGTCATTCATCTTGGGATCTAGGGCTTTCAGAGTACGCCGACCAATTTTGGGTAGACTGGCGGGAGAGCGAGTGGTAGTTGTGCCACTAGCAGTCGAGGCTTGCGAATAAAGGGGAGGATGCAGGTGATGTTAGTCGCGTGTTTGAGCCGCTGTATTCTGAGCCTAAATTTGGGTTGTGAATGGGTCGCCGCAGACATCTTGATACATTTGCGTCAGGCCGGTAGGTTGGGTCGTGGTTGTCCTCGTATAGTTCAAACACAAAGGAACACACTTACAATCTATTTGCGTCAGCTCATTGGAGATGCCATAAGAATCTAAGCTGACAGGGTTAGAATTTGTCGGCTAATGGTCAAGTAGCCCAGGAACCCATCATATATGTTGTTACCTTTTTTACAAGTTCATAAAATTTGCAAATATTGACTTAGATCAAGAAATGGAATTACACGTATTCGTGGACGGGATTTTTTTTACGAAATGGGAGCAGAAATGCCCCAGCCTCTGCATCAAAATGATGCACACGACCTTATTTATTAAACAGTATTCATAGTATTATTACATCACCATCACGGGTCAATCAAAATTGCTACATGGATCAGCCAACGAAAAAAGGAACAAGCTATAACAAGTCTATGCGAGATCACCAATGCGCCTAGAGTGCAACCAGCCACCCTGGTTGAATATAGCCCAAACAACCGTCATCAGGCGATTGCATCCAGTATCCAAAGGTTCTGCTCCACAGAAAGAAGGTATGACTAGAGATGAATCAGTGAAGCCGCCCTGTGAATAACCTATAATTTTTTTGGATTAGCACACCTATTAAACACTACCTTATTACGACAATTCCAAATTGTCCAAACCCTAACATGGATTCGTTCCTTTGTTTTCTTATCAATCTCATTTAAGAGCATCTCCAGCCGTCTCCCGATGAGACCCTCGACAACCTTTTTTTCATCCGGACGGCGAAAAATGGCCTAGTCGCGCCCCGGGTCCTCGTTTTCGCTCAGATTTGGGCTTTCATCCATCCGGCGAGCCCATGTCATCCCCGGCCCCCGGGGCGCGCTCGGGGAGTCCGGAGGAAACAAAAGCGTGGGAAACATCGAGGAAAGTTCCCGTGCGCCTGGTGGCCCCGACTTGTCGGCGAGAAAGGCTGATCGTCGTCCTCATGACATCGTCTTCCGCGCGCTATAAAAGTGTGCCACCGGTCAGTCTTCGCCGGACGTGTAGCTTCCACGCGGCGAGTTAATGCATGGCTCCCTTCGCAGACCTACCGCGTCTGGCCGCATTCACTACCGACGTCTCCCTTCTCCCCAGTCTTCTCTTCCCGAAACAACCTCGAGAAATGGCGGGCTACGGCAACGGCGCGGCGAACAACGGCTTCGGCCGGCGTTCTCTACACCAATGGGAGGGGAGGCTGTTGTACATGGCGGGCTACCCGGTGCCGCTGGACTTCCGCGCGCCCGGAGGCTGGCGCCTGAGTGCGGGGGGCATCCCGATCCCGCCACCGCCAGTGGGAGGCGACGCCGCGATCGACGCTGTGATAGAAACCCTCAGCGACGAGCAGCGCGCGGAGCCGAGATTCTTCCCCGACAACTATATATTAAATATCTCTAAATTTTGCCTAAGTTTGAACGTTTTTCATCTATTTATGTTTGAATTCGCTTATATTCGTTCTTTCCCCTGGGCTCGCCGCTGAGAAAATGGGCCTCCCCAGGCCAAATTTTACATCCATCCGGCACTAAATAGCACCGGATTTCGGCCTAAGGAGCCCCAACGACTGGAGATGCTCTAACCAATTACCAAACAAATTAGTTATATTCATGGGTGGAGGTATACTAAATGTAAAATGCACTACTCTCCAAACAAGACAGAAAAAATGACAAATGACACAATTAGTACACCCCATCCATCTCCTTTTAGCAAGGCCATCCTTTGTTAAAATCACCTTCTTATAAAGGATCCACATGAAAATCTGAATTTTGAGTGGTACTTTTATCTTCCATAAGTAATTTTTTTTTCCAGAAAGTCCGTATGCCCATTCATATAATCAGCATATATAGATTTAACGGAAAAGATACCCGTGGTTGTAAGGTTCTATTTAAAACTATCTGGTTCATTACTTAAGTTAACATTCATCAATCTTCGCAGTACACTAACCCAAGAATTTTATCTTTCTCCAGTTAATGTCCTATTAAATCTTATATTTAATGGCACATTAGACAAAACATTAGCCACTAAAATATTTTTAGTCCTAGCAACATTATAAAGACTAGGGTATTGGGTAACTAAAGACGTATTGCCAAGCCAGGTGTCTTCCCAGAATCCGATTTTCATGTCGTCTCGTATGATAAAAGAACCCCGCTGGAAGAAGTCATCTTTGACCCTCATAATTCCTTTCCAAAAAGGGGAATCGATAGGTTTAACCTGAACTTGCGAAAGAGTTTTACTCCCAAGGTACTTGTTGGACAACAGTTCTTGCCAAACGCCTTCTTCCGAAAGAAGTTTAAACAGCCATTTGCTAAGTAAACATCTATTCTTAATATCAAGTACCTCAATTCCAAGACCCCCTTGTCTTTCGGTCTACACACAATGTTTCACTTAGTAAGTCTATACTTCTTTTCTAGCCCATCACTTTGCCAGAAAAATCTAGACCTATAAAAATCAAGTCTTTTTCTTACTCCTTTGGGTATCTCAAAGAACGATAGCAGAACATTTGTAAACAAGAAAGGACCGAATTAATTAAAACAAGCTGACGAGGGTATAGATAATAGAGCCTGTTAGTTGAGTACCCCTGAGGCCCGTTAAGCTAGGCCCAATTGCAATACTAGTCGAAATACGAGTTCTTACCATATGTCGATATTGTAATCTGTATCGGATCCTACCCGATCCTTGAGACCTGGTCACCTATATATAGGGGCCAGGAGGGAACGGTGTATGCCAGATTGAAAGCAAGTCGGGTTCTACACCCACGTTTACTTTCATAGCCATCTTGTTTGACTGATTTTACTTTCGAGTTTATCCGACGTCCTATCTCCCCGATCCTAAGTCTTTCATCTAGGACATTTGTCGAGTTAACCCCTCGTCACAAGCCGATCCCCATATGACAACAGCTTGCCTAACCAGAACGCAAGTTTTCTCTCAAAGCGATCTTCTATCGGTTTCTATTCTTTATTTAGTAATCTCCTATAATGGATATATTCCCAAATATTTAAATAGAAGAGAGCCAAATATAATAGATAGGTATTCCCAAGATACCTATGATAATCTGGCTGATTCTTCGCCAACCAGGCAGGGCAAAGGCCTGTGGGGTACTGGAGTGCGCGTGGGGGTGGCTCATATTTGGCCAACCAAGCAAAGCAGGCAGATTTCAATTCATCGTGCACGAACGGGATAGCGGCGATGCACTCAACTGAACCCAACTCCTTATCCAAACTCAAGGTGGGCAGAGGCAGAGCAGAGCAGGGCCATGGCCACCACCATCCGCCCCTTTCCCTCCTCCTTCAACGCCCTGACGGCCGGGACGACGAGCAGGAGGACCAGGCTCGGATTCTGCTGCTCCTGCAGCGCCACCGGCGATGAGGTGCTGACGGTGGCCATCACCGGAGCCACCGGGTTCGTCGGACGTAGATTGGTGCAGAAGCTCCTCTCTGGTACATACATACATCCGCTCACCTCTCCAACCGGGCATATCTCCAATCCACTTGACTTTGCTAATAGCTTCACTACTGTATCCGGCCTTGCTTAATCAACAGATGATCACAAGGTCTGCGTCTTGACACGCTCTGCCACCAAAGCCGCCTCTGTTTTCCCCTGTAAGCCAAGCGCTTCTATCTTCAGTTCTTCACATTTTCTTAGGCAAATAGTACTAACAAATATACAGCTTATTGCATCATATACAAATATATGCACTCAAAATTACTGGATCGGCATGCATTAAACTTCCTGAAATTGATTAACGAGATCGTTGCATTGGATTGCTGCTGGGACTGCAGCTTCCTCGTATCCGAGGCTTACCATCGCCGAAGAGGGAGAATGGGAGCAGTGTATCAAGGGCTCCACCGCTGTTGTGAACCTGGCAGGAATGCCGATTAGCACCAGGTGGTCACCCGAGGTACTTAACGATTTTCAGATCACCACATCGATCGACTTTGCAATGCAGCCATCTCCTTGCACACATGACTGGCTGGAGCTAATTCTCTTGCAGGTTAAGAAGGAGATTATGCAGAGCCGAGTCAATGTCACCTCAAAGGTACTACTCGCTAGTACTGTATTAACCCTGCCTCACTTCGCTATGAGTGTAGTACACATTGCACAAAACTAGTTTAAACGGACCGATTGGTAAACCTAATTTTCTGTATGTGAATTTGATTGAAGCTAGGTTGTGGATCACATCAACAATGCCAGCCCTGATGCCCGGCCCTCTGTTTTCGTCAGTGCTACAGCTGTCGGTTACTATGGTATCATACTAGCCCTTTTATTTATTTATTTGAGTAATATATACACGAGACCACAACCATTTGGGGCAATCGTTTTACAATATCTTTATCAAAGAGTTTTATTTTTCAAAAAGCCCCAACATAGAGGCAAGTTGTTTCACAAAACACAAATATCTTGTTTAAGCCATTTGGGAGCACTTTTGACATATTTGGTGTCATCAATCGGACGAGACATGGCAAAACAGCCGGTCTACTTTGGGTGCGTGGGTGTGGGGGTGTGTGTGTGTGTGGGGGGGGGGGGGGGGGGGGGGGGAGGTGAGGTGGGGTTATTTTCCTCAGAGCTGACTTGAGTAAAGAAAATCACTTTTTTTTAGAAAACTGTGAAAATTTGAAATAAAAATTGCAATATTATGAGCTCAAAACTGACCATTTTACTTGGTTATCCTAGATTGAATTACTAGATTTTTAGCTCAAAATTTCCTATTAATCATCTAAGCTGGTTTTAGTTGCTAGATTGTTTTTCATTTTTATGTGTTTCTTAAAAATATTTTATCAAGGCTAGATCTCAGGTCTATAGTCCGAGGAAGAAATCCAGAGGGAACCTACTTATTTGACACGTGGCGTCTAACAAGTATCGGGAGTGTCGAATACACTGTCAAGCGACCTAACTGTGAAATTTTTGGCTAGGAAAATTGTGGTTATGTGTTAAATTTTTCGTTGGTTGCAGTTACCCACTATAGTTGTGGTTTGTTGATACAATGTACTTTTATTTCTTAATATGTTCTCAATTGATGAGTTAAGTTTGCCAAATAAACCGACAACGTAGGAACTATATGCAGGTACAAGCGAAACCGATAGCTTCGACGAATCGAGCCCGTCAGGCAATGACTACCTAGCAAAGGTGTGCCGAGAGTGGGAAGGCAGGGCACGTCAGGTGAACGAGGATGAAGTCCGCCTTGTGCTGATTCGGATCGGTGTTGTTCTCGGTAAGGATGGCGGCGCTCTAGCCAAGATGATTCCCCTTTTCATGATGTTCGCCGGTGGACCCTTAGGGACCGGAAGGCAATGGTAAGTAACATCATGTTAAGTAGTGAAGAATGCAATTCTACTCCTTTCTGTTTACACAATAGAAAATCTTAATCTTGAGACAGTGCATTTCTAGAAACTATATAAAAATATATAGTATACTATTACTTTAAATTCTCTAAAATTTCCCTTCTAAATCAGTCTGTGAAAGCCAAATTCTTTGTTTTCAAATCGGTACTACTCCTATATATACCTACTGGCTACTGGTGAAGTGTGTATACTATACTCATCAATCAATGTGCATACATATTCCACATGTAGGTTTTCTTGGATCCATCTGGACGACATTGTGGACCTGATCTACGAGTCCATCAGGAACCCGGCGTACAAGGGCGTGATCAACGGCACGGCGCCCAACCCGGTGCGGCTCGCGGAGATGTGCGACCGGCTTGGCCAGGTGGTCGGCCGCCCGTCCTGGCTGCCCGTCCCGGAGCTCGCGCTCAAGGCCGTGCTCGGAGAAGGCGCAACGGTGGTGCTGGACGGACAGAAGGTCCTCCCAGTCAGGGCCGGCGAGCTTGGCTTCTCGTACCGCTACCCTTACATTCGAGACGCTCTCAAGGCCATCGCCAAGGAACTCTAGCTAGTTAGCTAGAGCCACTCACATTTTTGGGGTGGAAATTAACGAAGCTGATAAACGACAGGTTTTACTATTGTTTTGGCTTATAGAGTGATGTGACCTTGTATTCAAATTTCAAAGTCTAGAATTTGAATTGAGACTTGGTTAATGGATATAATACCACAAACCTCACCTCTAGAAGTATGCCTGCATGCATGTGGCAAACAATTGAGCATCGATAGTTTGTGGCCGATCGTTAAAATTAGGTAACCAGATATAGACGCCGGCGCAACCTCCGGCGGACCAGAGAGACATAGGCATGCTACATAGAGCGGAGCAGGCAGAGATTGATCCATCCATTCAAGATTTCAAGTAGCAGGGGCGGCGTTAAGGTTGATCGACCGATGAGGACGACGGAGAGCCTACGCATCGCTGCGTTTGCGACGGTGCTGCTGCTGCTGGCGGCGACTGCGGCGGCGCATTTCGGGCAGGAAGTGTATACCGAAGACGACATGCGGAATCGATGGATGGACCAACACGGCTTCGGTGGCCCGGAAGGCGCCGCTGAGCGGAGGCACCAAGACGTAGTCGACAGGTGTCTACCTAGCTTCATTTTCCATCTGCTTACAGAAGGATATATGAACATATATTATATTTTGAATTAAACTTATTATTGTGTACGTGCAGCAAATACGGCCCGCGCTCGGTGCCTCATCATGTCGGTGCTGGATATTGATTGATCGATGACGCCGTAACGCCCTACCGGACAGGATCAGCGATCCATTGTTCAGCTAGCTAGCGCGCGGCATCGTACCGGCCATACACAATGTATAGACTTCCGATCTATCTTAAGCAAAAGGAATGATATATTTGTACTTCCTATCTTTTTAAATGCAAGGCTACTTCTAAACGTACTCCATCCATCCCAGATTATCTTGTATAGAATTTTTGGTCAAAATCAACTTTTACTTGTAGCAAAATATATCAACATCTACAATATGAAATCAATGTTGCTAGAATCATCATGGAATATGCTTTCATATTATATAATTTTTATTGTAGATGCTGATATTTTTTCCTATATACTTGGTCAAATTTTATAAGATTTAATTTTAACAAAAATATGCATAACATATTATGAGATGGATGAAGTATAAACAATGCTACTATCGTTAAATGAAAGAAATTGATGACAACTTCCCCTCGTACACCCCCACGCTGCACTAATCGTTTAATCATTAGTTACACCAGAATTTGTAGGATGCATGAACGAATGCATGCCAATACTCGCCTTCGCCAAGTTTCCATGCATTTGACCCTCTGTATAACAACTCGAATGGATCACGGATCGAGAAGAGTGTTAAATTGTGGAGATGTGATAACAACTTGCCTTAAGCTTGATGCATCATCCCAATGGAAATGGTTCGCATTATAACTTTACGATGCTCAAGAGTCGACACATTCTGCTAGGAGTCACTCCCGACTGATTAGTTATGAGTCAGGTTTATGTTTTGTTTAGATTATCATGAACCAGCAGGCTCACACACTTAAAAGGGCGGAGCCAGCCGAATGAAGATCTGACTGACATAAGTCAACTAGGTTGGACCTAAGTGGGATGGGACCGAGTTAATGGTCGCTAGTAAGTGACCCTAGACCAACTCCCTATATAAGTGGCAGAGCGGCCATCACATATGGGAATTTTTGACGAAACAGACCACCTGCGCCAGTGTATTGGCAAAAAGGACCACCTCTGAAAAACATTGCCAAAAAGGACCTGTACTGAGTGGCGGCAGGACTGGGCAGGCGACACGTGGGACGTGCCGCCTGGGCCAGAGCCGGCAGGGAGGTGCCGCCACCTACGTCGCCGGCATGTGGATGCCCGGGAGGGGCGTTCGATGTGGCGGGCCATGCCGCCTCCACCATAGCCGGCAGGGTGACGTGGCGCCCTGCCGCCTCACCCGTCGCCGGCACCCTGCCACCGACACCCGACCGCCTGCAGGCACTGATTCCCACGCTAAGTGACCGGTTTTTTAGGCGGGAAAGCTAAAGAGAAAGCTAAAGAAATTGCAGTGATTATTGCTCACATGTGATATGCAATCTGTGCTATTTTTATCTGTCTATTCGAAGCTATGATACACTGTTTTGTATAGTAAATAGACTCCAATTATCATGGGACAAGATGCGACGTCCGCCGACCAGTTCTCCTTTTAAAGACTGCAGCATCGCTCTCTCTCTCTCTCACTCATTCAATCAGCAGCCACTCGTACTCCTTTTAAAGACCAGCTCTCCAATTATCACTCATTTCTCTCGCTTCGTTCACTCAGCTCTCAGCCCTCAGCTCTCTCTCTCTCTCTCTCACTCATTCAATCAGCAGCCACTCGTACTCCATCACCAGCTCTGTCCTCTGTAATGAGCTGAGTTGTGTTAGTGTTTAGCCTAAGTAGATGGTATTTGGGAGCTAATTGGAAAGGAAGATTCACCGATGAAGAAGTAGAGCTGCTAGTCGTATGAAGGTAACATATGCGAAATGATTACTTATATTATTGCATGGTAGTTATAGATTTAGGGATGTATCATATTATTAGTATGGAGAGTGATAATTAAGATATTATAGTTGCATGTTTTCCTACTTGGTAATAAAGCATGGATTATTTGTACATGCATTATAACGGAACCAATGATTTTATGTGATAGGTGGATTATAGTATGAATACGATGTCGCTGCTAGTACATGGAAATTGTGTGCTGCCTAATTCCAAGTGTAGCAATAGTCATTGAAGAAAAGGTATAAACCTCGTGTCATATTTTTTTTGTTCCTGTAGTAGAAGTGTGATTTGTGAATAATTTGGTGCATATATATTTCAGGTGAAATTTGCTACGAACGTGAGTTAAGTAGTGGTTATTGGAAATATTCGGTCGCATAAAAAGTTGGGGACCGAATAATTAATTATTGGTTATTGGAAATATTCGGTCGCGTTCTTGAAGTTGAGGTATACAATTTATCTCTTAAAAAGTGTTAAGTATTTATTTTGTTGTAGTGTATCCCATATAGTTAAGTTGGTAGAACGGAAATGTGAAGTAATTTCATTCTGTTATTGATAGGATGCATGAAAGAATAATTAATTGTATGCAAAATTTTCAGTTGCATACTTGAAGTTTAGGTAGGGCTAAAATTAATATCTTAAAAAGTGTGAAGTATTTATTTTGTTGTAGTATATCACATATAGTTATGTTGGTAGAACAGTAAAGTGAAGTAAGTTTAATCCGCTAGTGATTGCATGCATGAAAGAATAATAAATTATATGCAAAATATAAATTATGTCAGCTCATTTAGTAGAATATTTATATTTGTACATAAATATAAAATATAGCTTCCGTGTGACTAATGTCCATTTTAAATTTGTGGGGTAGGTACGATGGAAAATTTATTAGTGTTTTATGGGGATGTGGTTCGCGATGGAATTTATTCAGTAGTACTACAAATAAATCTTAAGGAATATAAAGTGCGCAAAATTATAAATATTACCTGCATGTGCAATGCGTATGTTTTCGGCAGCATTGTGATTTCAGTTGAATCAGTATTGATCCAACGTTGAAAACCAAGACCAGCCTCAATATTTTTGAGCTCAACCACTCTATTCCACCTTGCTTGCTGCCTTAATAGTTCTTGGCGTACCTCTTCTATGCTCCTCTGTGGGAGCTGCATCCTCGGTAACCATATACCTATCTTAGCTACGTGGCTATCCTCAATGATTACCTCCTGGAAAGACATACCTCTAATCTCACAATATGTTCCGGTACGACACAGGATACAATGGGTCATCTCTGGGTGGAATTCACGGTTAGCGGGATCAAAGAAAGGAAGAACATCCGACATGGTTCGAGGCTATACTGATGCAACAAATCAGTGCAGGGGGCGGGAGATACTGATCGAATGCACGACGAATGCCTTCTTTATATAGACCCCGATTAGTGCTGCCGGTAAGCGAAAACATTAGCAAAAGTATGTACCGTCGGTGGTCTATTTTCTGTTTCAAACAGTGCACCAAACAGTGTATCAAAGCTGTCTATCTATCATCGCATGCAGCGAAAGCAACGAATCTGCATCGCCTCGGAGTCAGCGCCGTTTGTCGGGGCACCAAACCGCACTGCCCAGGGTGCCGGCATCACCAATGGCGGCAGGCGCCAACTCAGCTTGCCGGCCATGAGGGAGGCGGCAGGGCCCACGCACACCCCACGCGCACATCATCCAGGCCACATGCCGGCGTTGGCATCGGCGGCATCCCCATGCCGGCAATGGCCCAGGCGGCACGTGCCACGTGTCGCCTGGCCAGGGGTGCCGCCACCGCGAGGTGGTCTTTTTTGCCAAAAAATTTCAGAGGTGGTCTCTTTTGGCAATACACTGGCGCAGGTGGTCTGATTCGTCAAAAATTCCACATATGGTAACTGTCGAATCACTCCCATGTGTTGATAACCTAGTGCCTCCACCGCCATCCCCTTGCTCCCGACCCGGACCTAGTATTCTGTCAGTAGTGCTCCTCCTTGTACATGTGGATACCGGCTGAGAGACCATGCTTTCGATGTGGAGATGACGGAGTTCGCTGAAGCTAGAATATTCGCGGGAGAGCAGAACAGAACGAGGATGACATGACCCGATGCTCTTTACCGAGCTTCTACAACCACGCGTATATATAGTGGTAATTCCCCGCCGCCTACTACCTCAACCGGATCTTAGTTGCTGCGTAGGAAAAATGTGCATATCTTGCACCTCCTGTGGCACAACAATGTGCACAACCAATCTAAGCTACAATAAATCTAATGACCAAGACTATTTAATTTTATTTGTTCTTGTTGATTTTTGAGAATACAATCAATGTCTAAAATCTGGAATGGAGTAATATGGAACAAAATTTAGCCTAGAATGTAAATTAATGAACGGAGTGAGTACATAAGCGTAAAAGCATCTTCCACGGTCATATTAGTCTTCAAATGTCTGCCTCCACATCCTCCATCACTAGGAACATTAGAATATCCTGACACAACTCGGAGAAGAACGAATAATGTATCCGTTGACTTGAGTCAAGATAGCATGAGAACATAACATGTAAGGTTGATTGTATATCATAGAGTCATGAATACGGAACCGGCTCCTCTGACGGTGAGAAGGAAAGTCAGGGAGAAGTAGGAAGCAAAGTCAGGGTATATTGGTATTAAGTTTCTAATTATGTACTAAGCGTAGATGATTACTGTAGCATAAATTGTCTAAATAATTTTTTTGCACCCTAATTTTGATTGCAGGTAATAACAGTCAATTCATATCCTAAATTTGCATTATATAAATTAATTTGAATTAAATTAGAGACAAAATAGTATGAATTTGAAGAAGGAAAGTTAGGGTACTGTAGCTTACCTAACTTTCCTTCTCACCGTCAGAGGATCCAGTCCCCATGAATACATAGAAATACAATCATCACGTGATTTTTTTAGGGACCCGAGTCTGGAGTTAGCACACCACATTGATGCAAATCTTGGACCAGAATTACGTAAAATTACTTAAATACATGGCGTAAATGGTAACCACGTTATTTAGATCTAACTACTATATCTAAATAATCTTGATGATGTGCACTAACGTTGGCATATCCCGAACACGTTCCACACCACGGTTGGGAGAGAGGAGGTACTTGATTTCATCGTACCTGAGGCAATTCCGGATCAGAAATAAGAATTGGTAATACTGGCCAGTTTCTCAGCACCAGTGACTAAGCTAATCTGGTTAGCAGTTCACAACATAGGAAGAACTACTCGAACGACATCTGGATTCTTTGGATTTCCCCTGTAAATGGTCATCGTCTCCTCATCGAGATCGACCACGACGGTGCAAAGAGTGTGCAATGTCGGACCTGAAAAGAAGTCACCAGCTAAAACATGTCATTTTTTTGTTGCAAACTTTGACATTTTATCCGTATTACCCGGCCTACATAAAGATGTTACGCACAAACATAGATGATCACCTGTCATAAAGATCGGGTATTTCTCATCGGCTGCGTCTCCGAGCACGGACAGCGCCCTCTCCTTGGAGTCCATGGCGCACTGCGCTGCTCTCCTCTCCCTGCTCACGGAGTTCTCGTCGTACACCTTCGAAAATATCAGAAATTACCCATCGTTCATCATCGCATCAGTCAAATTTCGGAGGATTTCTGGAGCTATATGTACCTGCTCCACTTGGAGATGCCGGTACATGTTTGCGTGGAAGGAGGGCGCCGGGCCGGCCTCGTGGACGGCGAACCTGTTCCTGGAGGCGGTCTCGACGGTCACGATGCGCCGTGCTCTGACGTCCATCAGGTTGTAGCAGTGCCCGACCGAGACGCCCGGCGAGGACACCCTGCGCATCGCGTCGTCGAGGTCTGTCGCCTCCAGCAGGTCGCGCGACACGAAGTTCACGGCGATGCCGCCCGCGGCGACCTCGCATTTCGCCGGCGGAACCGAGTCGAGCGTGAAGGCCTGGAAATGGAAGTTCAGCACAGCATGATCGTGATGTATGTATGTAACAGTTGTCCTAGGCCTTGCTTCTCTGATGAGTGATGACACGAGACGTACTACTCCGTTGCTGTTGAAGCCGAAGGCGCAGGTCGGGAGCTCGCCGGCGTAGGTGTAGGCTGTGAAGGAGGACGCGCCGCCCGGCGACGACGCCTTCACGATGTAGCTGAAATGCAGAGGCCTCGATCGGTTCTTCCAGGAACAGATGTGTATTGTATGAGAGGCGAAGCACTTGGTATGGGTACGTACGTGTGGCCGACCAGCGCGGCGTTGGCGTCCTCGTTGTGCGCCGCGATCGCCGTCGACTCGCTGACCATCAGGATGTCGGAGCAGTCGTCGTCGAGCTCCTCTTCCGGTCCTTGATCCTCCCTCTTTGGGATGAACGGCCGAATCTCCTTCCTGAAGTTCACCAAAATTATCTGCTCAAGCAACAGTCAGTGATGAGCCATTGTGCTGTACTTGTGTGCTGCAACCTGACGGACTAAAGGCAAGAAGAAATTTTACGAGTAAGAGTGGAACCCCGCTGCCGACGGCCGTGCCCACGAGCTCGTCCCAGTACCGGGGGTACCTCTCCCTGTTGGAGGCCTGGAGCGCCGCCAGGAGCAGCTTGCCCGCCGCCGTGGACGCGAACGGCAGCAGCTGCTCGTGCAGGAAGAGGTCGACGCGCATTCTGCTCCTGATCGTCTCGCGGAACCGCTGGCCCACGGTGAGGCCCAGCAGGTACCCGTGGGCGCAACGGCCGGCGTCGAAGACCTCCAGCTCGCCGGCGTTCATGTGTAAGCGAACGAAAGAGAGGTGTGATACCAAGAGGATGTGTAACTTTGCTGGTGCCTTATCTCCAAATCACCGTGTGGTGCGGTGACTGACGAACAGGGTAGGTGCTATACTCCGCTTTTGGTGGGAGCTAGCAGCGCTCCACCCGGGACGCGCCAGTGTTGGTCGGCCCAGGTAGGTCTTCTTCTGTAATTTTTTACTATTTACTTTTTATCCTTTTTCTATTTTATTTTTATTATTACTTTTAAAAAATATGTTTAAAAATTGAATTCGAACAATTCTAAAAAAAATTAAACAATTTTGAATGTTGAAATTATTATATTTCAGAAAACGGAAATGATTTTGTACATGCACCAACGGGTACAAGAGCTATCTGCACCGGTGAAAGGTTATTGGGCGCTTTGAGATCCAGATAAAGTAGCTCGCAAGGAACTCTTTTCAGCCAATTTCTAGCATTTGCCAAGAGCCTGACAGACCCGGGAAAATAGGAGAAAAGGCAACCAGACACTGGTCGCATGCGCAGGATTCTGAGGGAGAAAGCCTGGCCACTAGGGTCATGTCCTACGTCTACACCACCAGCTCGAGTGGTCAAATCAGAGCCAGGCATGGCATCGTTTTTTACTGTGTCACTACCCTACTCCTCGCTCTCAATTTTTCTCCTCGTCACACAAGGGGAGCCGGATCCTCTAACTTGCCAATCATGACTTTCCCTGACTTTGAGTCACTGACATGTGGATCCCACCATATGCAGGACCCGCACGTCAGTGACCAAAAGTCAGGAACGGCTAACGGGATCCTTTGACTTAGTCGACCCTGACTTTGGGTCACTGACAGATGGAGCCCACCATACGAGGGCCCACCTGTCAGTGACACAAAGTCAGGGAAAGTCAGGGTGCGCAAGTTAGAGGATCCGGCTCTCCCATTCCCACACAAGGAAGGGGGCGAAATGATCCACAAGACAGCAGTTTCTTAATCCCAAGATTTTGCGTTTGCATTGGGGCTTGTTTGGATTGAAACCAAAACTTGCCCTACCAATATTTTGGTCATGACCAAAACTTTGATCTTTGTTTGAATGGTTGCCAATTGTTTGGCATGCCAATGGCTCTTTAGCCAATGTAGTTCACTTTTCTTACCAACTAGCATGATGGCCCTCGCAAATGCGAAGGCATTATCTTTAATATATTTAGTATTTTGGTGTCTTTACTCCTTAATTATTTATAATCTTGTATATTAACATTATATTATGAAGTGGTAAGAAATGATATAGCTCATAACCACGAAAGATATACTTATGCAAATGAAATATCGCATATGCGGCTAAATATTGACTTGTATACAAACTATTGATGTCCTATCTTAAAAGTATGACACTAATGATCATGTGTCTCATTTGTCAGTGATTCTATATTTGAACACAAAATGAAAGTTAGGTCGCTAGCTAGACCATAATGTTTACTCAATGTTAACAAATGAGTAATATTTTCCAAACTATTAGATGCAAGGTACCTTTTAATTTGGTTTCAAAACAACATTCATGAGATTCTAAGACTACTAATCTAACGGTCATTCCGATATGTTGTGCCACGAATATGATTCCGGTGGTACTGATACTTCTATAATATTATCATTGATTTTTCATGTCCACATACATGCCTAACTGCCAACCAATGAGACTTATCATTCTTGCAGATCTCTACGCTCAATCTATCTCTTTCCGTCGATACTAATTGTGCAAATAGGCTATGCTCTCAACTCAATGGCAATTCTCACATCCAGTTTAATAACATTATGACAATAAAATTGTAAATCTATAAAGGGAAATCAAGCGTGCCTCATCATATATGCTCCTCGGGAGGTAATTCAAAATTTACACGGATCAATCCTTATGTATAGTTGCTAAGATATTGTGATAAGTTGTTTACAGTTATGATGATCGAAGCACTTAATTCCTCCAATGTAGAAATTTGGATGCTAGTGGTCAGATAGAAATTTGAAAAGATGTATTCCTTATGTCGGTGCTATTATTTTCAAGATTTTCATATCTTAACAGTAAAACTTGCAGACTTGAACATAAAGGTTTTGTAAATGATTGTTTTCAAATAATATGTACCTAGTACCAAGTTCCACGCTTTAATTAGCAGTGTTGTTGTATTATGATTATTCTTATATACTCATTCAGGTATGTGTATATCGTCCTTTATAGCCTGGCATCCATGTATCCATATCATGTCCTACTTTTCTTTATCCCTGCGATGTCCTTATTCAAGATGGTAGAGTACCTGGTTCGCCTATGTCTTGATCCAATATAAGTTTCTGGATGCTAGTTGAATTAGTTGTGTTTGATTAACACAAAAATTTGGACAGGTTTTTCTTCCTTTAGTGCTATCATTTTGAAGTTATATATTTTAAGGATAAGATTTGTAGACTTAAATTGAAGTTTCAATAAATGCTTTTTTATCTTATCTTTTATCTGTTTTTAAAGTTATGTATTTTAATTAGCAACATTGTTGCATTTCATTATTTTATATATTGTTGAAATATGTGTACCATAGTTTATAGCCTAGCGTGAATGTCTTCGTAAATTTTTCTTATTTTTCTATCCCTAGGATTTCCTAATTCAATATGGTAGACTAAATGGTTGCCTGTCTCCTAAAAGCATATCCAGACTGAACAAAACTCTATTACGCGAGTTACATTTAGAGTCGTGCTTGACGTGGACTCCTTTATGTAATGTTAACAAATTTGTTGCTAACATTGTGTCGTGGAATTTTGGCTTTTGAGTATAGTCTATAAATTGACCAAAACTCCAACGGAACGTAGTACTTGGAGATATGTCTTGACACGTTGTGATGAGTTGAACAGCGACGATATGAGTTTTTATTGCTAATTTAAATTTTCTCTGGGAAGAGTAATATGTATAAACCTCTAGAGAAAAATATAAACATGTGTACTCTTATCTGTGTATATATGTATATATCAATTAGCAAAACCCAGTGTGTCGTGCAATTCATAACCAGCCGGATATCTAATCAAACTTTTTTCCGGTACTACAATTTTACGTGTTTTTCACCGAACATGGACTCTTTTTTATTGCCAGAAAACAATGGACTCTCAAATCAAATATACTGGTATAACTTTTTGTACTAAATATTTCCAATTCAACTCTTATGAAATCCATATGACTCTTTTTTCGTCCTTGTTTCTATTTACCTGCTTGTATGATCTGGGCTCTTTTTTATTACCAGAAGATATCATGTACGCTTTTTTTTTGGCTTGAAGATACGGATTCTCTTTAATCTGTTGGGGTGATCCTTAATTTGGTGGTGGGTATTCTAAGCAAACGTGGGTAGCTATGTTTCTTATTCTTTTTTTTGTGAGGTGCCGTCTGTTATTTTCCAAACGGGTGTTGCGACCGTAACAATACTTACGTGACTTTTTTTTGGGTGGACTGCTTACGTGACATAAGTTTACTAAGTGTACACATTTGATGTTGTACGTAACATGTCGTAACATTAAATCTTAACTGTTAATTTTAGATCTACTGGTTAAAATAATCTTAATGATATGGATTAATATAATGTCTTGAAAAGATAACCCCGTATTATGCTTTTAGTATATAGTATAAGTAGATGTTGACCAAATCATGGGCTACCGAAAGGACAACTACAATTTTGGCTAACCAAATATTTGGTAGAGCAACTATGTGGCTAGAACCAAACATGCCCTTGAAGCTTGCCATCGTGATTGAGTACGTTCAGAGTACAAGCAAAAAGGTTACAAGTTAGCCCTGGTACAAGATAGAGTAGATTGATTAATTCAGTGCCTTCACTTACAAACTGACCAATCAGTTTGCTACATCACAGAAGTAGCATTACCAAAAGCAGCTTGTCTTGCACAGTTTATAAAGACTAGATTTAGGGGTGCGCCTTGGCGTACGATCCCGTTGAATTTAAACTAATTTAGCAATTATATATGAGCAAAAAATAATTATAATTTTTTAGTTTTTTCTCAATGAAAGCAATGGCTATTTACATAGCCATAGCGTCAAGGCTCAAACTTAATATCCCATTTCAAATGAGATTATAATTTAATGGCAATATGAACAAATTCAAAAAGATGAGTCTATAGTAATAAGGTTTGTATTTCTTAAGAGCTGAATTAATCAATGACCTAGACCATGTTAAGGTTAACGTTGCGGTTTCGCTTATTTTAACGAATTTAAACTTCTTAAGAAATAAAATAGCAACATATCTAAATTCAAAATATAAAAGAACAATAAGGGAGATTTGATCTATCTCCTTGCTGAATATTGTTCCATTACAAAGTATATAAGCAAGGGAAGGAATAGCAAAAAGAACATCCTATGAGCATTGTCTCAACATGGTCTTCACAGGACATGGAAAAGGTCATGAAAGCAGGGTCGCAATACAGTCTGATGGGTACATCAGGCTTCCAAGTAATCTGCAGTTGTAAATGAGACTCATCAAAGTGTTCATACCACCTAGGCCGAGGGCAATATAGTTTGCAAAAACAAAACGGTGTGCACGGTGGTACCTACACACCCCACCTTTAACTTTTGATTCAAAATGTATTAACCTATTTTAGCTTGGTTTTCTAGTAGAACACGAAATACTGTTGTGTAAAAGTTGTTTCAATTTTTTTGTATGAATTTTTTTTGTCAAAGTCAACTTGAAAAAAAAAGTCAACGAAAAATCTATTTTTGAGTTGACTTTGATGAAAAAAAATTCAAATCAAAATTCTGAAACCACTTTTATACACCAGAATCCCGTGCTCTACTAGGAAAAGAAACTAAAAATAGGTTAATATGTCTTGAATAAAAATTTGAAAAGGGGTGTGTACGTACCCAGGTGAGCACAGAATCCACTCTCGTTTGCACTAACAATACAATGGGATAAGCACACGAAATAGATATGGAAAATTTTGATTACTTAAGGAAGGTGTCAGATCTTTAGAATTCAATACCTCTGCAAGCCCAAAGTCACATGCATTATTAGATATGGACATATATCATAAGAAATAGGCCTAGATTTGTAGTAATATTGTTTATTCACGGACATCAACCTGAAAAGTAATATTGTAAAGATCTCCCAATAATTTCAGAAATTCCCAAATATCCTATCATTTATTCTAAGTCACAAGATTGCAGCAAAAAGATCATCTCTAGAATCATCTTCCAATGGGTCAGCATTGTATATTGAATTACCTCTCATATACCTACAGCCCGATAGAATATATTAATGATATGTTGCCAAAGACGAAACATACCATTGCAGATTGGAAATTTTCTTGCAGAGAGAATACTTCTTGGATTTTTAAAAAGGCAAATTGAAGCATTATATGCATTCAAAGTAGACATTTCTATCAGTACCTCAAGTGCCAAATTTCACAAAAAATCTACAATTATTGGCTCTTATATGTGTTTCTTTATAACTGATAGTTCATCAAAAAAAATTATATCTTGTGTCCAAAAGTAAAACTCTTCTGCATCAAACAAGAACGTACATAATCATTAGGTAATAAGGCCAGGGAGTGAGGGTTAATGATCATCAGGTAATAAGGCCATGGAGTGAGGGTTAATGAAGTTAGTGTTAATGAGCAAAATTTATTCCTTCGTATGCATAATTGAAGAGATGAGGTAGCATTGCAACAGAAAACAACAGAAAACTATAGATTAAAAAAAAATGTGTGAACACAACAGGGTTTTGGTAGCCATGAACAAGTTAACAGGTCGACTAGGATAAGTGTATCTGCACCAATCGATCAGGCCTCATCAGAAAAATATTATATCTTGTATCCAAAAGTAAAACTCCTGATTGCTTCAGATGAAAATGACATTTCAAGAGCTACATGTCAGTATGTGCTAGCCATAGAGATCATTTGACAGTGCTCTTTGAACACAACACGGTTTTGGTACTACAATCAAAGGAACACAACAGGGTTTTGGTAGCCATGAACAGGTTAACAGGTCGACTGGGATAAGTTTTTCTGCACCAATGGATCAGGTCGCGTAAAACAATTCGGGTCAGTAACACCTAGATCATAAGCTTGTGAGTGTGCGACGTCTCTAGAAGCTATTATTCCTTTTATGTCGCAATCACAATTTCTTTTTCCTTAAACAAGAGAGAAAATATGCCAATGAGCTATACAAATTAACCAAAACATACCACAATTTATAAGCAATACAATAAAAAGAAATATAGCAGAACAACCTTCATTCCCATCAATACTAATGCTGACTTGCTGCAATGTCACTCTTCATGCATTCATTTTTGAATTGCTTGAACAATCTGAGTTTTTTTTATTGTCATTGCAGAATGGATCACAACATTAAAACAACCATTGCAGATAAAAGGCAATCATTTGCTAACATCAACGTGGATTTGCTACCACCGGTGGTAGCTATGCATGCATGCATAGTCCTTGGATTGTGGGAGCATGATATTCCTACCGCATGCGATATAGAGAGCAGGAGATGTTGGTGATAACGGATGAAAATCTTCCGTTTGTTGCATGCATATGGTGCTTCTGAAAGGCTACTTAGAATGGCAACCGCGGATGGCTAGAGTAGGTGGTGATCTCGGACATGCCATGCGGAGTTGCCTTGCACATTTTCCTAACCAAGTAACCTATGCATATGGTGCTTCTGAAAGGCTACTTAGAATGGCAACCGCGGATGGCTAGAGCAGGTGGTGATCTCGGACATGCCATGCGGAGTTGCCTTGCACACTTTCCTAACCAAGTAACCTATGCATATGGTGCTTCTGAAAGGCTACTTAGAATAGCAATCGCGGATGGCTAGAGCAGGTGGTGATCTCGGACATGCCATGCGGAGTTGCCTTGCATACTTTCCTAACCAAGTAACCTATGCATATAGTGCTTCTGAAAGGCTACTTAGAATGGCAACCGCGGATGGCTATAGCAGGTGGTGATCTCGGACATGCCATGCGGAGTTGCCTTGCACACTTTCCTAACCAAGTAACCTACTAGACATGCCATATGATTTTGCCATTTTGCTAAGCCGGTGAGTAGAGTTGGCGAGATTTATTTATGTTGCAGGAGTAGTTTTCTCTCCCTTCCCGCCATTTCAAAACCGAGTTGGCGTATATATAGCAGGATAGATGACCATAGCCGTTGGCGCTGGTTTGGTTCTATAGGATAGTCGACATGGTTGTTTTCGATAGTTGCTATAGGCGCAACTAGTTACAAACTTTAGTTTCCGCTAGACTAGTCAAAAGTCGAAACTAGCCATTGGCTTCTGCAGCAATCGCGTGTACTCACAGATGTTGTGTGATACGTCTCAAACGTATCTATAATTTTTGATGCTCCATGCTTGTTTTTACACCATTTGCTTAGTGTTTTGTTACACTTTGTGGCGTTTTTATGCATTTTTCGGAACTAACCTATTAACAAGATGCCACAGTGCCAGTTCTCTGTTTTCTGCTGTTTTTGTGTTTCATAAAAGTTACACAGGAAATATTCTCGGAATTGGACGAAACAAAAGCCGAACATCTAGAAATTTACCGAAGCTTCCAGAAGTCCGAAGAGGAGACGAAGAGGGGACACGGGCCGGACACACAACAGGGCGGCGCAGCCCAACCCCTAGTCGCACCCCCTACGTGTGTGACCGCCCTAGTCCACTTCTGAAGCTGCCCCTTCGCCTATAAGAATCCTCCCGACGGAAAACCCTAAAACAATCGGCGTTTTTCCCAGAACAGTTCCGTAGCGCTGCCGCCGTCGAAGACAAATTTTGGGGGACAGAAGTCTCTGTTCCGGCACCCTGCCGGGACGGAGAAGTGCCCCCGGAGCCATCTCCATCGGTCTCCATCGCCATCTCCGCCGTCTCCATCGACCTCACCGCCATCTCCATTGCCGTTGCTACCTCCTATGATGAGGAGGGAGTAGTTCTCCCCCGGGGCTGAGGGCTCTACCGGTAGCTATGTGGTTCACCTCTCTCTCCCATGATATGATCTTTATGTGATCATGAGCTTTGTATCTAGTTGAATTGGTAGATGTTATTATTCAGATATTATGCTACTCCCGTGCTTTATATTTGTAAACTCCGGAGATACCTTGTATCATGGTGTGACGGTGATAGTGTGCGCATCATGTGTGTCTTTTTGGTTAATGTCTATGAATTGTTGGTGTTTGTTGGAACCATCTAGTGCGTTCACGGTGACAGTGTGGGACAATCTAGTTTGGGGAAATACGGACTTTGAGGAGTGCTTCGTAGCCCTACGCATGATTAGTGTTTGTTATCCATTGGAGAATTGTTTTGAGTTGCATATTGATGATAGTATCTATTGGTTCAATTATGTTATATTTATTGAGAGTGTGTCCACTAGTGAAAGTATGATACCTAGGCCTTGTTTCCAAGCATTGCACACCGTTTCCTTTCAGTTTTGTTACATGTTTGCTCGCAGCGATATTTATTTCAGATTACATTTACTACTCATAATCATCACAACTACTTGTATTTCACTATCTCTTCGCCGAACTAGTGCACCTATACATCTTACAAGTATATTGGGTGTGTTGGGGACACAAGAGACTTTCTGTATTGTAATTGCAGGGTTGCTTGAGAGGGATAGCTTTGACCTCCTCCTCCCTGAGTTCGATAAACCTTGGGTTATCCACTTAAGGGAAACTTGCTGCTATTCTATAAACCTCTGCACTTGGAGGCCCAACACTGTCTACAAGGATAGAAGCGTGCGTAGACATCAAGCTCTTTTCTGGCGCCGTTGCCGGGGAGGTAAGGTAAAAGGTACTCGCATCCTCCTGTGTGAGTGCTCGAAGTTATTTCCTTTAGATTCTGCAATTATATCTTTTTGTTTCTTGTTTTTATTTTCACTAGTTAGGCTTAATGGAAAGTAAAGAGTTCTTTAGTCTTTTTCCTGAGTTTAGATTTGAAGAGAAAATTGAAAAACCTCTGGAGCTTAATTTGCATGCTAATAGTGTTGTTAGTATGAATGTTTGAACACCGTTATTGCTAATGCTATAGAAAAGTCTAAGCTTGGGGAAGCTGGTTTTGTTAAGCATGCTATTTTTAGTTCCCCAGCTGTAGTGGAGAAAGTTTGCTCTGATGATATTTTATCTCCCATATGTGATAATTCTTATGATGCTTGTGCTCCTCATCCTTTTAAAATACCTATGAAAATTGTTGATTGTGCTATGAATAACTGCTATTTAGGAGATGGAACTGTCCATCCTGGTGATCATTTGCTCTTTATACATGAATTATGCGAGTTGTTCAAGTGTGCAGGTATTTCAATGAACCGAGTTAAGAAGAAGCTATATTTTCTTTATCATTGGAGGGCAGAGCTGCAGATTGGTATAAGACGCTAAAGGATGGCCGACCTATTGATTGGGAGGACATTGTACCTCTCTTTTATTCTAAATTTTATCCTTCTAGTGAGGTTTATAAAGATAGGAATTATATTTATAATTTTCATCCGCATGAGGGAGAAAGCATTGCCCAAGCATGGGGAAGATTGAAGTCACTAATGCTCAAATGTCCTATTCATGAGCTTCCCCGTAATATTGTTATTAATAATTTTTATGCAAGGCTTTCAGGATATTACAAGGACTATCTAGATGCATGCTTTGATGGCTCTTTCACGAGCAAGGATGTGGATGTCAAGTGGGATCTGCTTGAAACAATTCAAAACAATATTGAAGATTGGGATAGCAACAAAGGTAAAGGATCAGGTATAAAATATGAGTATGATTGCATTAAGTCTTTCGCTGAAATTGCTAATTTTCAAGAGCTTAGTGCTAAATATGGTCGTGATCCTCAAATTATGGTTAATTGTTTTAGAGCCTTTGCTTCCCATATTTATGTTCCTAAAGGAAATGGGGACGTGTATCATGAACCTTTTAAGGACACTTGCATAGAAAGTGATATTGTTATTGATGATTGCAATAAACATGCTCAAATTTCTGAAAGTACTACTTCCTATAAGCATGTTATTATTTTGGAGTACACAGACCATGTGAACAGAGTCACAACAAGGAAGATTATTGTATCCACCACGGGAATGAAGAAACCCGAATGTGGCTCAAGGCTCTTGATGAGTTTGGTGAAAAGGTTTGTGAGCTTTATCCTTTTCTTTGTGAACTTTGCTATGACTTGATACGTCTCCAACGTATCTATAATTTTTGATGCTCCATGCTTGTTTTTACACCATTTGCCTATTGTTTCGTTACACTTCGTGGCATTTTTATGCATTTTCCGGAACTAACCTATTAACGAGTTGCCACAGTGCCAGTTTCCTGTTTTCTGCTGTTTTTGTGTTTCAGAAGTGATGCACAGGAAATATTCTCAGAATTGGACGAAACAAGTTCCTGAAGTCTTATTTTACCCGGAAGCTTCCAGAGATCCGAAGGAGAGTCGGAGGGGGGCCACCAGGGCCCCACACGCAGGGGTGGCGCGGCCAGGCCCCTGGCCGCGCGGGCCCCGCGTGAGGGCGCCTGGCTCCTCCTCTGACGACGCCCCTTCGCCTATAAAGACCCCCCGACGGAAAAAACCTAAGTACCCAATCAGATTTCCAGAACACATCGCGATCCGCCGCCACTGTCGACCCGAAGATCGGGAGGGTCCAGAAGCTCTTCCCGGCACCCTGCCGGAGAGGGGAATCGCCACCGGAGGTCTTCTTCATCGCCATGCTTGCCTCCGGAGTGATGAGTGAGTAGTCTACCTTGGACTATGGGTCCATAGCAGTAGCTAGATGGTTGTCTTCTCCACCATGTGCTTCATGTTTAGATCTCATGAGCTGCCCTACATGATTGAGATCACCGTTATGTAATTCTACATGTTTGGTTTGTTGGGATCCGATGAATATTGGTGTTTATGATTAAGTTGTTGTACTGAATATTATCTTTTGTTATCTCTATGTTGTTTATGATCTTGCATGCTCTCCGTTGTTAGTAGCTATCTTGGCCGAGTAGTTGCTAGTGACTCCAAGAGGGGGTATTTATGCTCGATAGTGGGTTCATGCCTCTATTTCACCTGGGGGAGTGACAGAAACCTCTAAGGTGGTAGATGTGCTATTGCTACTAGGGAGAAAACAACATTCATATGCTCAAGGGCATATGCTTTGTTTACATTACACACTTTGCTTAATGCAATTATCCGTTGTTCGCAACTTAATACTACTGGGGTGTTCGGATTGATATCCCCGGGAGTGGATTATTAGTCATAGATGCAGTTGGATGGCGGTCAATGTATTTTGTTGTAATGCCCAGAGTAAATCTCATAGTGATCTTCTTGACATATCACGTTTATCTTTATTCTATCAATTGCCCAACTGTAATTTGTTTACCCAGCATGTGTTATTTTATCTATGGAGAGACACCACTAGTGAACTGTGGACCCCGGTCCTATTTACATCATATTGCTATCACCTATTTACTTTACTCGCACTGTTTACTTTACTCGCATACTCTATTGTTTTCCACTCGATACGCTCATAACCTTTGTTTCAAGCAAACCGGTGAGATTGACAACCTCATCGCAAGTTGGGAACAAAGTATTTGTTTGTGTGTGTGCAGGTTCCGCATCACCTTCAGTCGTTTGTCTCTCCTCTCCTGAACGATATTAAACCTTAGTTTTTCTTAAACTGAGGGAAAACTAGCTGCTATACTCATCATACCTTCATCTTGGGGTTCCCAACGGGCTGGTTATTCACCACGCACAAGGACAATCTGCTTCCACGTCAACCACGCAGCATGACACGGGTCATTTTAATTTTCGATGCTCAAGCCAATATCGTGACTCTTTTAATCGAATGAGTACCGTAAATTTGTATTGTGATGACAAGATTACTCTCAATCAGCATGATGAGCTTACTTTGTTTTTTGGGGGGTGAAGAGATATCTAGAAAGACTTCTTTGGTAGATATGAGTGTTTTTGATATTAATAGCACCCTTCGTGGTTGTCGTATCTATTGTGTTAAAGATTGCCTCGCAAATACTTACATACAAAATCTTATAAAAATGATGTTTTGCCAAGCTATGATAGGATTAATAGATGTTTCTATCTTATTAATAGAGAGGAGGAATCCTCCAAAGTTTCTTCTGTTGTTTCTGTCAGTAAACCAGATTATGTGGAGAAGATGCCTTTCAAGTCTCTCCCTCCTAAAGGAGAGAGTAAGAAGAGTAAGAAGAACAAGAAGAGGAGTAAAAGGTGAGAGGAAACGGTATCTTCCCCTAAGCATGTTGCTCCTAGTATAGATTATGATAATTCTGATTTTGATGATGTTCCTATGCCTGTTACCTATGTTAGTGATCATGATTGGGAAAAGCACTCTACTTTTGATATTGAAAATCTTTTTGGTACTCATTCTAAGGTTAATAATTGTTGTACCATTAGTACTATCCATGTTCCTTCTTATGATGCTATGTTTGATGAATATGCTTTGCAAAATAGTTGTTCTCTCGCTTATGATGATTCTAAACCTCTAGTTTATGATAGTTATGATGATGAGTATAATATTTTTAGTTCACCTACTTTTGAGGAGAAAATTAGTTGTGATTACAATATGCCTCCTATTTTTGATGATTATAGTGATGAGAATAATTATTCTGTTGAATCTGCTCCTACTACGATTGTTCATGTGGGGAGTATTAATTCTTTTATGCATGTGGCTCATGATAGGGAAGCTTTATGTGATAGTTATATTGTTAATTCTATTCATGATGCTACTGGAAGTTATTATGAGAGAGAGAAACATGGTTTGATGGATCTCAACAATATTGAGTTTCCACTCTTTATGTTGCAATTCTTAAAGTTGTACTTGTTTTGCCTTCCTATGCTTTATACTTTGCGCTTTCATGACTTGTCTCTTTACAAGACTATTTTTCATAGGAAGTGGTTTAGATTTAAATGTATTTCATATTTGCTTTTTGATGCTCTCTCTTGCTTTAAATTCCTATATAGCGCATTTGCCTTAAGCTCTTTTATGGCGCCTACATGAGCATCTTTGCAAACTACTGCGCCTAGCTCAAAGGCGTTAAAGAAAAACACTCTTGGGAGATAACCCAATGTTTTACTTTCAGTTATTTTTCTTTTATTTGACTCTTGGAAGTTATTACTACTATAACAACCGCTCCTTATCACTTTTATTTCGTTGTTGTGCCAAGAGAAGCCTCTAATTTGAGTGAGGTAAGATTTGAGGAAGCTGCTGTCCTGAAACAGATTTTAGTGCTGCACCGTAAAAATTCGTGAAAATTCTCTGAATTTCTTTTTGACCTGCGATTTCTTGTGCGTATGCCCCAGATTATATCCAAACTTTCATTAGTTTTGCACTTTTCGATTTGAGCAACAGAAGGTCGTCTAAAAAATCGACCTTTGTCAGCTGTTCAGTTTTGACAGATTTCTGCCACTATTTGTGTTTGCCTCTCGATCGCTTTCTTTTCGAGTTCTTTTGATCACGAAACATTTGGGGAAGTTTCTACAGTAGTATATGATTTATATATGGTGGTTTTGAGTTAAAATCTGAACCTAAATGGGTTGATTCACAATTATGTTTATGCTAACGTTGCTAATAGAATTGTGTTAAGTTTTGTATGAAGGAAGTTTTCAAGTGTAGGGATTGGAGAATGATGAGATGAGATGAAGAATGGACAAAAGCTCAAGCTTGGGGATGCCATGTCACCCCAATAAATATCCAATAGGTACAAGCGTCAAAGCTTGGGGATGCCCCCGAGGCACCCCTTCTTCATCGGCAAAAATCAGGTCACCTTTCAAGACACTATATTTTTATTGCTTCATGCACTATGCGTTTTTCTTGGAGCATCAGTTGTTTTTGCTTTCAGTTTTCTTTCGTTTTGGTTGCTGCAATAAATTGTTGGATCACATTATGTTTGTTTTGGAGAGAGACTTACTTCGTTTTTCATTGCCAATAACACTCTAGTTTTCACTCTTATCGTTAAACGAGTATTCTCTTTTTTTCTGCTACTGCGTTTAGCTTTTGTTTTTCGCCTTGATTTTTGTTCAGATCTTGTTATATCTTTGCATCAAGGTGTATTTAGACCATTGTTCTATGTTGGTTTTCCTCAAAAGAATTGTTTCGAAAAGGTTTGAATGGTGTTGGAAAAGAGAAAAAGTTTCATGCAAAAAAGTGGTACAAAAAGGAGCTTGTTTAGACTGCGGCTTAGACTTTTGCATGCCATGCTTGATTGCATTTTGATAGTATGCTTAGTGATTTTTGCTGTAGCATGACTTGTCTCAAATGACTGAGATTGCTTAATGAGCCTTTGAAAAATCATGCGTTGTTTTTATTATATGGAAGCATTTATTTGGTTTTCTCCTGTGATGCTTTATTTTGGTTGACTTGGCACATGCTTACACCATGTTGACTACAAAATAAGTCGCCTATAGCCTCCATGATCATTTGGTTTTTGACTTGTGATACCACTTTATGCTTCTTTTAATGATGTTTTGTCGCTCTGCATGATTATGGCCGTTATTGCTCTCTTAGTTGGTCGCTCCCAGTCTTTTGCTAGCCCTCATTCTGTACTGAGTATGAGCTCTACTCGTGCATCGAACTCCCAAAAACTAAGTTTGCCATTGTGTCCACTATAAATTCCTATGCATGGTATTTGCAAGCCATTCCAAGTAAATTTTCATGTGCTACCGTTCAAAAAACCTTCAAAACACTTCTCGTTTTGTGACACTGTTTTTAGCTCATGGGGACGTAGTGGTCGGATTTGCTATCTTCCATATTGTCTTATTCCAAAAAGAAAAAAAGAAAAAAAGAAAAAGAAAGAAAGAAAAAAGGCACTCCTCCATGGTATGTGAATGTTGGTGGGGACCCGATGGAATCGGCTAGCCATGGTTTGTGAAAGGAAAAAGGTGGGGAGGAGTGCCAAGCTTTATAAAAGAGCACCAAAGTGCCAATCCCTCTCTCAAAAACTTGCTTACTTTTTGTATGGAGATAGTAAAAACCCTATTGCTAGTCGTTGACAAAGACAACTACCTCTCAAAATCTAGTCTTTATCTCTCTGTTTTACAAATGAAAAGCTCTAGCACATGTTTAATCACTGCTTCCCTCTGCGAAGGGCCTTTCTTTTACTTTTATGTTGAGTCTCCACTTTCCACCTTTATGCACCGTCTAAGAGAGCATAGTTGTCATTCTTAGTATAATGTGCATTGTCCTGAAGTTTATCATTGATTGATTCATGATTATGGTTTTGCTTGTTCTTAAATTACTTGTATCTAGTCACCCTCTTAACCTTGAAGGTGTCCTATGCATTTATGTTTTGCTACTCCATGAGGGCAAGCTGAAAACCATTTGCTATGTTTTCCATATGGTTGAAAAACACACGTGACTTTCATTGTTTCATTTTCATGTTCTTTACTTTGTGTTTCTTTTCATGCTATAACATGGTTGCTAAGTTTCTATTATCAAGATTATGTCTTTCATGCCCATGTTTTAAGTTCTTTGATCTCAGCACTCAATGCTTTACCTCGTTGATCAAACTGTGATGGTGCATGTCACCTCAAAAATTATTTCTTTGTTATCACTTACCTACTCGAGGACGAGAAGGAGTTAAGCTTGGGGATGCTGATACGTCTCAAACGTATCTATAATTTTTGATGCTCCATGCTTGTTTTTATACCATTTGCTTAGTGTTTCGTTACACTTCGTGGCGTTTTATGCATTTTTCGGAACTAACCTATTAACAAGATGCCACAGTGCCAGTTCCCTATTTTCTGTTGTTTTTGTGTTTCAGAAAAGTTACACAGGAAATATTCTCAGAATTGGACGAAACAGAAGCCGAACATCCAGAAATTTACCGAAGCTTCCAGAAGTCCAAAGAGGAGACGGAGAGGGGCCACGGGCCGGCCACACAACAGGGCGGAGCGGCCCAACCCCTAGCCGCGCCCCCTACGTGTGTGACCGCCCTGGTCCACTTCTGACGCTGCCCCTTCGCCTATAAGAAGCCTCCTGATGGAAAACCCTAAATCAATCGGCGTGTTTCCCAAAACAGTTCCGCAGCGCCGTCGCCGTCGAAGACAAATTTCGGGGGACAGAAGTCTCTGTTCCGGCACCCTGTCGGGACGGGGAAGCGCCCTCGGAGCCATCTCCATCGGTCTCCATCGCTGTCTCCACCATCTCCATCGACCTCACCGCCATCTCCATCGCTGTTGCTACCTCCTATGATGAGGAGGGAGTAGTTCTCCCCCGGGGCTGAGGGCTCTACCGGTAGCTATGTGGTTCACCTCTTTCTCCCATGATGTGATCTTTATGTGATCGTGAGCTTTGTATCTAGTTGAATTGGTAGATGTTATTATTCAGATATTATGCTACTCCCGTGCTTTATATTTGTAAACTCCGGAGATACCCTGTATCATGGTGTGACGGTGACAGTGTGCGCATCATATGTGTCTTTTTGGTTAATGTCTCTATGAATTGTTGGTGTTTGTTGGAACCATCTAGTGCGTTCATGGTGATAGTGTAGGACAATCTAGTTTGGGGAAATACGGACTTTGAGGAGTGCTTCGTAGCCCTACGCATGATTAGTGTTTGTTATCCATTGGAGAATTGTTTTGAGTTGCATATTGATGATAGTATCTATTGGTTCAATTATGTTATATTTGTTGAGAGTGTATCCACTAGTGAAAGTATGATCCCTAGGCCTTGTTTCCAAGCATTGCACACCGTTTCCTTTCAGTTTTGTTACATATTTGCTTGCAGCAATATTTATTTCAGATTACATTTACTACTCATAATCATCACAACTACTTGTATTTCACTATCTCTTCGCCGAACTAGTGCACCTATACATCTGACAAGTGTATTGGGTGTGTTGGGGACACAAGAGACTTTCTGTATTGTAATTGCAGGGTTGTTTGAGAGGGATAGCTTTGACCACCTCCTCCCTGAGTTCGATAAACCTTGGGTGATCCACTTAAGGGAAACTTGCTGCTGTTCTACAAACCTCTGCACTTGGAGGCCCAACACTGTCTACAAGGATAGAAGCGTGCGTAGACATCACTATGCCAACGTATACAGAACATGGTGGTGTTTTCCTGGAAGATAAATACAATGAGCGCTTATACATCGGATCATTTTTGCAGTGGAAATGACAGACTAGATAATAGGGAAAAAACAAAAAGAATAGTATACACAGCAAAAAAATGTGTCGAGGGTGCCCGTATTGCCATGATAAAGTACACAATCGAAAAACCATTCATATGGTGTATAACTAGGTCGATGTTAATAAGAAAACACAACAACTACATTCACCATGATACGTATATTTCCCAACATAGGGAGAGATGATTCCTTGAACTGGATAAAATATTACTAAACAGGAACAAACCCGTCCACTTTTTATTATGACGGGGTGGGATACATATCGAAATCTAGAAGATAACATGTCAATTTACGCAATGCGTCTACTTGGCAAGATATGTCGACTTCCACCCACACATAGATCGGTTGTGTCCAGTCTCTCCGCAACTCTTGCAACGGCGTTGAGTAGCCGGTGGGAGGCCTTCTATGACGTTCATTGAACAATCGGATGTACGATGCGGTTGCATGAATGGAACGACGATGCCATTGAATGGAACGACGATGCGGTTGAGCTCGGTGAACAGATGAGTGTTTGCGTACGGTCCCTCCTTGCTGAACTTGTGCGCAGCTTCGGCACTCTGATTCGACTCCTTCTGCGTGCGCCCTTTCCGGCATGCCCATGCAACGTTGCCGCTGCTCATGGTGTCTGCTGGGCCTGCGAAGAAACTCAAAGAACAAACAAAAGGCGACGGAGGGTAAGAATAATTGGAATAAGTTCATAAATCCTATCATGAAAAAAAGACTGTTAAGAAATGAGGTCTACTTGATTACGTAGTGGCGCCCTCAAAATCAACAAATCACTCACCCACTGATTTTTCCGGATGAAGATGTTCGTCCTACTGACCTATGCTATGAAAATGATGATGTATCAGGAAAATGCTAAATAGAAAAGGGGAGGGCAACTATGAGTACAAAATGGGAGCGGTGAGATGAGATGGTTTGTTTGTATGGTTGCATGATATGGTGGCTTTGGATGGATGGGTTAAGTGGATGGTGTAGTAGGCGTGTGTGTATGGTTAGTTTGGGTGGAGAAGTCAATAGGTTGCATGGTGTGGTGTGTTGGGGTGGCTGTGTTGAGAGATGGAGATATATTGCAAACGCCATTGCTTTTGTCTGTTAAATTTTATGCTCCCAGTAGGAAATGTCATGCTCTCTATAGCAAATCTAATGGTGGATGGTGGGTGTATAGCTACCACCGGTGGTAGGAGGCTATTTTGCTTGCTAACATATCACAATATAGAAATCAAGCAAGACGTGAATGTGACAGAGCTCGACGGAATAGTTTGACGATCGAGCAAAAGGAAGAGATTAATGCACGGAGAAGAACCCAAAATAGAGCTAAACAAAATAGTTTGTCAGCGGAGCAAAAGGAAGAGATTAATGCACATAGAAGAGCCCAATATAAAGCTAAACAACAAAGTTTGACAGATGAGCAGAAGGATGAGATTAATGCACGTAGAAGAGGCGAAGATAGAGCTAAACTAAGTAGTTTGACTGCTGAGGAAAAGGAGGAGATTAATGAGCGCAGAAGAGCAGCCTGGCGACCCACATCTAAAGAAACATTAGCTCAATGCAGGGCAAATGCTGCGGCTAGGAGGAACACCCCGTGCGTGGAATCTATCGTGATGCCATGCCCAAATGCAATAGCTTTGACAACGGTAAAGCCGGCACCTACCACACATGCATTGCCAGCCAGAGAGGGAACTGCTTCACCCCCAGCCTCTCCTTCAACGAGCATGCCTGAGTATACAATCAGGACCAACAGTAACACACCAATCTTTACTCCCTTTATTTATTTATTTATTATTTATTAAAGCATATTAAAGCATCGTACTTACCAGATTGAGAATGGTGTAGGTGACATGGAGGCCTTCCTTAGTGGGATCATGGATGAGAATGCCATCGACGATGACCTCATGGACGAGGAGTGCTGCATGTATGACCCTGAAGGTACTTATGCCACTCTTTCATTCAACCGTCTATACTACCAATCAATATGAACATATTGATGTGACACCATCCTATGCATGTAGGTTACGAGGTTGATGACATGGACCTCGATACACCGATAGACCAATCTGCTGCGGAATCTATCGATCCTTTCGACTTTGTGTACTCGAACCTCCCAAACAGCACGCACATCCTAAAACAAGTCCCAAACTGCGGACATTGTCATGCAAAGAAGTTTGAGCATGAGACCAACGGTTTTTGTTGTCAAAACGGACAGATCGAGCTGGTTCAACAAGAAACAGAGCCTATCTCAGAGCTGATGAGGCTATGGTCTAGCTCAGATGTAGACGCTCGACATTTTCGAGAGAGCATAAGATTCTTCAATGGCCACTTCTCATTCACAACTCTTGGAGTCAGCCTAGACAACGATTGCACGAATATGAGGTCTGGCGTATACACATTATGAGCACAAGGCTCGTTATACCACAACGTGCATTCATTCGGGCCAAACTCTCGCTCGGAACATCTACAACTCTACTTCTACGATGACGACCCAAGCTTGATCTATCATAAGGAAGCCACCAAGGAGCTGGACCAGGATGTAGTCCGGAAGGCTATGGACATACTGAGAGGAAACCCCTACTCTGAGTAGTTTAGGAGTTTGGGCGCCCATAGGGACAACCTAGAGGACTAACGTATAGAACTGAACACCGACAAGAAGCTAGACCAACGGAGATACAATTTACCGGTATCATCTGAGGTGGCTGCGATTTGGGTCGAGGGCAACGACCCGGTGAATAGGTTCAAGCGTAGCATTACCCTCTATGGAAACAACAACAAGAGACATAGTATACAGGCCACACAAGGATGCTATGACCCACTCTCGTACCCCCTTTTCTTCCCCAGGGGGGAGCTCGGCTGGCATCCAAATATCCCTAAGCATGAGATACCTTGGCATGTTGCGCAACAATCAAGAGAGGACTGTGAGGATGAAGGTTAGGCTGTTTAAGATACTTCTACATGTTTTGCCTATCCTTTTTATATTTTACCTAACCTCTTTTTTGTGTCCTTCACACAGGTGGAGATGGCTATTTATGCATCTCTGTCAGGGACTACTACTGTTACATGCTACAGACGCGTCCAGCTATATTCAATCCCATACTACATGGTGGGCGTCTCTTCCAACAATTTGCGGTCGATATGTACATAAAGATTGAGGGCTGCAGGTTGAATTGGATCAGAGACCACCAGGCGGAGCTACGTGCCGATCTATATAAAGGCATCGTAGATAGCATCACGGCAGGAGAGACTCGTGCAAGCGATGTTGGCACAAGGATCATTCTCCCATAGAAGTTTCAGGGATGCTTCCGGGATATGAAGCACAGGCATATGGATGCCATGGCATTAGTGCAGACGTACGGCAAGCCTGACATCTTTCTGACAATGACCTGCAACCCTAACTGGCAGGAGATACAGGATGCGCTATTTCCAAGACAAACCCCGCAGGACCGACCAGACATTGTGGTCCGAGTGTTTAGGGCCAAGCTGGAGAAGATGAAAGAGGTGTTGACCAAGAGGCATATCCTAGGCGTTGTGAAGGCCTATGTCTACGTGGTCGAGTTCCAAAAGAGGAGGCTCCCGCATGTCATTTCCTATTGATTATGGATTCAAAATATAAGCTCATTGTGCCAGAGCAGTACGACTGCCTCATATCCGCCGAGCTTCCGGACAAGAAAAAGTACCCAGAGCTATACGCCATGGTCGTGAAGCATATGATGCACGGCCCATGTGGTGTCCTCAAGCCAAACAACGTATGCATGCAAGATGGGTCGTGCAAGTGTAGGTACCCACTGGCATTCAACGAGACCACCGTACAAGGGAAGGACTCGTATCCAATTTATCGGAGACGAAAAGACGGCCGTTGTGCGAAGGTCTGAGGTCAAATGCTGGACAATAGATGGGTTGTGCCTTACAACCTGTACCTCTTGCGGACGTTTGACTGCCACATCAACGTGGAGGTGTGCTCCAGCATAAAGAAAATGCTGGACAATAGATGGGTTTCACTCGCACATTCAACCCGTCCGAGGTCAAATGCTGGACAATAGATGGGTTTCACTCGCACATTCAGGCAACGGGATCTGACAGCTTCTATCACCTCTGAGGAGCTATTATAGCATAGTATCAGTCTACACAACGCACTGTACTTCTCCATTGTCCTAGGAAGAGAATGTTGTGCTTCTCGTGAGAGCTTATCAACTTCATTTAGAACAAGCACTGCAAGTTTAGAGAAACTATTAGATGTTAACTTTATTTTGAAGAAAGAGTTATTGTTAAGTAAAGCAAGGCATTCGACCTAAACAAGTGGTATAGTCACATGCAGTAATGGAAAAATCATCCTCTGTTTAGCAAATCTACAAGCATTGTTTACGACAGCAGGTGCGGGCAGTCCTGCTCCGCCACCTGAACCAAACAAACATCGTTGGAACAGATCAGGACAGGAAGGCGGGCGAAACCCTCGAAGACTGATCTGGGGAAGATTTGGGGATCGGATTGGGAGAGGAGAGAGGGGGGCAGATTTGGGGATTCAATTGGGAGAGGAGGGAGGGGAACCTTGTGCTGCGGTCCATTGCCTCGAATTAGGAAAACATGACGGCTGGTGATGCGCCTGGGAGTCGGGGAGAAATACTAATGGGGCGGTGGGGACAGAGACGCGCAAGACAGCGACGTAGTATGGCATGGGGGAGAAATATATCTGTACCTGAGGGGCGGTGGCGACGGAGATGCGGCGGCAGCGGAGAAGCGGCGATGGCGGAGGCGGAGGCAGAGGGGAGGCGATGACACGGCGATGTCCTACACCGCTATTGTGGCTCGACCAGCCGCCGCAATAGAGATCCGGTGATGAATACGGGAGCAGTTGCTCTCTTACTCCGGCGAGGATAATGTCGCCTCAACGGGCGGTGGTCTAGCTGGTCTAGCTTGAGAATCTTGCTCCTCGTTCTCTTGTAGCTTTTTCGGTCATGAGCCAGTACAAGTATGGAGAGAGGCGAGCGGATCGGCACCTTAAAGTAAGGAGAAAAGCAGGCTCTGACTTGACGTATAAATTGTTTGTCGGTACGCAACGAAATCAAACATGAGAGAAGGGCATAAACTTTCACAGATCTCAAGGTGTATATAAAGGGCTAAGATAGCTCCTATACCCGTTGGTACAAGTACAAAATCCATTCTCTTCAGAAAAAGAGAAAAAAGAAATATATTTTAGAAAAAAGGAAAAATAAATAGTGAAGAAAAAAGAAAAAAGAAAAAAATGAAAGAGAAAGAAACATTACCTGGGCCGACCCAGCGAGCGGGACCCTCCCGCAATGAGGAGGAGATAGGATTTCTAGACGAACGGGACAAGAAAATGAGCACGATGGGCCGAGTAGCTAAGAATTCATCCCAACCCGTGAGTAAATTTTGGTCCACCAAAGTCGTTAGATAATAAGGCCCTTTCATGTACAACCAAATAATCATCTGATAACACTTTTCATACCTAAAGGGTGCATTTGGCAACATGTAAGAGATCCAGCCAAGTCCTAGGAAAATGAAGTTGGCTGATTGGTTGCCTAAACTCCCTCCATGTTGTGGCTCGCATTGTTCTCAAAGCACATTCGGACCAGCCCCGCTGCCAAATAGGGCGCTTCCGTGGATGTGGATCCACCCTCCTCTCGCACTCCGCCGATGCAAAATGACTTCTTTGCCTACATGAGAAAAGCTGGTTGTGGAGGTGGTGTGATCACGTCTGTGTTGTAGCGTAAAGGGAAAAGGAGGCGGAAAGGATTCCGTCACCTCCCACCCACACCCCTCCCCTATATCTTCTCCTCACTCTCACTATCGGATTCAAACCCTCCATTTCACCCTTTTTGAGATCCATTGTCGGGTACCAGGGAAGGTAGGCGGAGTTCTCATCTCTGGTCAGCGGCGGAGGGAATACTTCCTTTTCTTGAGTTCTCCATCAGAAGCAACTACAACACATCCTGCAGTAGTCTATTTATGCGTTCAGCACTGGTAGTGCAGCTCAAGCACTAAAGCTGCCCGCAAGAAGGAAAACATGTTAGACCGTCTTCTCCAGGACACCAGCGAGGAAGAGGAGGTTGAGTCTGAGAATATTTTTCTTTTGTTTTTAGTAGTAATGACCTATATGTCTACCTCGATGAACTTTGTTTCCAGGTTTAGAATTTTGGGCTTTCTATTTTCGTGCCCTCGGGTCCTTAGTTGTACTCAGTTTTCCCCAGCTCCTTAGTTTTTCCTTAGTTTTCCCCAAGCCCTTGTCTGAAACCCTCGCAAGGAGCTCAGACGGGAGGAATCCCGTTCAGTTGACCGTTCCGTGCTGACGAGTGGGGCCGCGTCGTGTGGGGCCGCATCATGTGGGGCTGGTAGAAAGGGACCGCGTGTGACAGGACGAGACCGTGTTTGGTCATACGAGCGGAGCGGGGACCGTAGCGTGTGGGGCCGTAGCGTGTGGAGCCATGTGGGTCCGGGACGTGGGCACGAGTGGTTTCTGTCTCTTTCGCCCAAATTAGCAGTTTTCAATGCACCTTTTTCCTCTCTCTCGCTCGATCTCATTCATTCTTGATTGCCCAAATTGGTAGCAAATCTAGAGCAGCTTCTCCTTCTATTTTTTAACGCTATTCACTACTAGGAAAAACCTCATCCGTGGCGTACAGAATTTGACTAGCCGTGGCGTACAGCTGTACGCCACGGGTAAGACGCCACTGGTACAGGGCTACCCATGGCGTACAGCCTGTACGCCACGGCTAACTCACCCACCAGTGGCGTACAGCTCTGTACGCCACGGGTGTGTTTCGTATCCGTGGCGTACAAGAGTGTACGCCTCGGGTGTCTATCGCAGCAGTGGCGTATGAAGCTGTACGCCACTGATTTGTATGCCACTGATCCTCTTTTTCTGTACGCCACGGCTGGGTTTTTTCGAAAAAAATTTATAGTGATTTACTGGTATATAGTAGATGAGATATAACAGTATATATAACAGTATATTTTTTACAGACATATAGCAGTACATATACAAAATAATATAGAAAGTCATTTCCATCATATTAGAAGTATCGACCGAAGTCACATTAGTACAACTTGCCAAGTATCAACTGAAGTCATTTCCATCATAAATACTACAAGTCTTCATGCATGCATCGAGCTAACTAGATAGGCATGCATACATATCACCGCCGGCGGTGCCGCTAGTCATCTAAACTACCATCACATATACAATGAGCAAGAACATAAGCAAGACGGAGGTAACGATGAACCATGTCTTCATCCTACTCCGTCCCTCTCTCCCTCGCCGATAGTTATTGTACCTAACTTCCGCCTCCTCTCTAGTCTTGAATCCTTTGTAGTTGTTGCTCTTGAACTTGTTGACTTGCTTGAAACAATCCTCCCACTTGTCGTAGATCCCTGGAACCCTACCCTCGAACACGACGTACCACCTCATCGTCATCTTTAAACCAAAAACATCACAAAAGATTTAATAGATGATAATATGCGAGACATAACATTAATTAGTCACCGAAAACAAGAAAGGCTAAAGCATACATGCAAGAATGTACACAAGCATATACAAAAGGTATATATCGAGAACAAGCTAGCTAGAGTTAATTTGGTACACATGTTCATGAAAAGTAATAACATTATGCGACAACATTTTTCATCCATCACGATTTACAACAAGTCACAAATATATCTATTGCTTCATTTTTTGCTCTTCGGTTTCGGCGGGAAGGGGCGGATGCCCTGTAGCGTGTTGAAGGGCCTGCCGTCGCCCTGCATCTCTAAGCGTGCTTCTATCTCCGTGTTGGTTGGTGGGATAGGGCCGTAGTAGAACACCCCTTCTCTACTGCAGACATCTCTGTGGATTATCTGCGCGATCTTCTGCTGGATGCGGTAGATCTCAAGGCGGACATCTGCATCAGGCGCGTTCGCAAAGTCTTTGCGCCAGTCCTGAAGACTACTCGGCAACAGAAGCTGATGTTGATCCCGTACAAACTCCCGCATATGATGGATGGCATAGTAGCAATCCCTTGAACTATTTGCCGGCTGCTTGAGGCATGGGAAGGTCGTGTTGTGCTTGAAGATCAGCTGGCCTCGCCTGACTACTTCTTTCTTGATGGGGCCAGCTTTCTCGACGAAGCCGTTGATGGCATCATCTAGAACTGCCTTGATGAATGTGTAGTCCTTCTTCTTGTCAGCACTCCCCGAGTCAAGATACATGGCATATGAGTCTTGCGGGTATAGTACGATGAGGACGCAGTATGTGCTTCTACGGAAAACAATTCCAGGTGTGTTATGCATGCAAAAGGATTGACGGAAATCTAAGAAAGCACGTTCTGACGGCAAGCGAATGACTTACTCGAAAAAGTACGGCACAAGAAATATCTTCTTCTCCTTATTCGCCACCATGAAGTCCGTAATGTAGTTCGTCACTATTTGACGGGTGCCTTCGGTCTGCAAGTATATGTCTTTCATGTAGTAGGGGTCGAGTATCGCGAGCTTCGGAGTGTTCTCTTGCATGAGCTGGTGCGACATACTCAGCGCAACTAGGCGGACCAAGGTTGGGTCAAGGCGGCGGCGGTGGAACATCTCAAAGATATCATCAAATCTCAAGAAGAACACATCACCGGGGGATCTGTCGACGAAGCCCAATCTCTTTGGCACTCTGACATAGAAAACCGGGTATGTGGGAGATGTCATTGAGAGAAGATGCGTCTCCCATGTGAGTACGCCATCATGTAGGCTCCTCATATCCCCAGTTAAGGTCTTGAGAGCTTCCGGCGGTAGGATCGGTTCGCCCACCACGTGATACTCCCTCCATCCCTTGATCGGTATGTTGTCCTGACTCCGGATCTCCTTCACGGGCTTGCCGGCTGCGGGAGGCACAGGCTGGCTGCTGGACACACCTTTATCCTTCTTCTTAGCTCTTTTCCGCGGCTTCCCAGGGCGAGAGACAACTTCTGCGCAAGCCTTATCGATCAGCCCATGGAGTGTATTCGGGGTGATAATTTTTTCCGCCGCAGTTTGAGTATCGGGGGTGACATCCTCTGGCGTTTCTTGAGACAGGAACAGCCGACGCTTAGAGACATTACTTTTCTCCGGGAGCTGTTGATCAGGGAAGCAGCCGTGGGGAATATCCACTTCAAATGGTCCATCGAAGTCAGCGATAAAGGCATCGATCGGATCCATATTGTTCTGTGCCTCGGGCTCTATAGGATCATCCGCTGCAGGATCATCCGCTATAGGAGATGGCGCCACTGGCGGCATAGTGCCCTTTCCCTGGCTTGGCGCCGATCCGACCGGCTCTGCCAACTTCTGTGAGGTCTTCTGTGAGGTGCTGGTGCTGCCTATGATAGGGTTGCTTGGCGGCGCCGATCTGACCGGCGGTTCTGAGTTGCTGGCGGCGGTCCCTGGGTGGTCTAGCCGAATCATTTCTTTCGGCCATAGCATCATATAACCCAAGCTTCCTCCTAGGTCCACCTCGCTCTCGGCTCCGGGTGGTTGCATAGGAGGGTCTACTTCTTCATAACCCGGCAACACCCGAACAATGGAAATCCTGTAGGCATTGGGGGGCATTGGCTGGCCGTGGAAGTTGCGCTCGAGTGGTTGAATGATATTTGCTTTCACGACCTCACGTAATTCCTCGTTAATAATCAAGAGGAGGGTGCATCCCACTTCGTTCTCCTGCGGAGACATGTGTAGGGCGTCAGAAAACGGATGCAAGCTAATGAAAAAGTTACTTGCTGAGGATTGCGACGCTTATATACCGTTATGGCGTCGAGTTCGGCTAAAGTCGAAGGGCCACGAACGGGCGTGGAAGCGATGGAGGGGCTGCTACGAGGCGCGATGCAGGACGGCGACTCATCATCCCTAGTACCAGCACTAGGGTTGGAGGCCGCCTGCGGAGACTCCACGACTCGTGCGTTCTTCTGGACCTGGTCCGAGATGTTGAGCGAGCTGCTCCCGGTAAAGCTGGCCAGCGGGCTAGGCCCGATTTTGCCTCCGTCAACCCATTCCGTGTAGGCGGTAAGCAGGTGGGGCAGGAGTGCCACGACAGTCTTTGTCACCGCATCATTGATCATCTCGGGCATCTTAGCCAACTGAGACTTGACATCTGTATCCTCCTGCTGCTTCCTCTTCGCTCGGTCCTCCTTGCTCTCGGGAAAATACAGACTAGGTCTGCGACCTAGTCCTTCGCCAACAATACGGCCACGGTGCGGCGGTTGCAACACCGGCCTTTCCATCACCTTGTTCACGGCCCTGTGAAAAGGGTTATCCCACGGGGCCTTCGACGACGACCCCTGGGATGACGTGCATTGAGCAGCAAGTGTTTCTTCTTTCTGCAGACGGGAAAGAAGAACCATATATTAGGAAAATTACTACCGGAATTTGTCAGAAGTGAGGATAAGATAAGCTGGTAAACTCCTTACCAGATATTCTTCCTCAAGTTTCTTCACCTTATCGGTCGTGACAAGCAACCAGGATTTCGGGTCTATACGGTATCTTGACCTGATAAATTTCTTGGCCTTCTCATCGGTGAACTTGTTCCACGGGTTCGGCTTGCCCTCACGTTCTAGGGCTTCGTCCTCTTTCTTCCAAACTGGCTCCTTTCCGGCGTACCCCCGGCTTCCGAGGTTGTGGTTACCCAAGTTCTTCTCCCGCATGTCCTTCCCCCACTTCTTAAGCCGCGCGACTGTAGGTTTCTTTTCGTTGGCTAGGAAAGTATTGAATTGGTCTTCCGATATCTGCGGATAGTGTTTGTGGACCTCTTCAAAACCACCACCTTTAGTAATCATCGCCCTCAACCTAGTTTTCCAGGCGCTCAGGGCTTTGCTCATCTTTCCAAGGGCTACTGTGTTCACCAGGTTACCCATGAGCTCCTGGCCATTGTAGGGCGACGGGAACTGGTATCGAGCGTGCAGCTTGGAAATAAGGAGGACGGCAATGGATTTCTTGAGCTTCTGCCTTATGTTCTGCTCGTTGATGGTGACGGTGTCTCGGAGGATACATGCGACAGTGTTGCCGTACCCCCTCGCGGCTTCCTCGGGCAGTTTAGGCAAACCGCTCTGCGGATCCACTTCAAGTATTACTTCTTGCACGGGTTTTAGCTGGTTTGGGCGCCTATCCTTCTTTTGCTGGCTATCATCCGTGGATGCTCGGCCGGTATCCATGCTAGGCTCTTCCGCATTGCCCTCCTGGATATCCACCGTTTCCTCCTCATCGTCCTCATCGGACATCTCATCAGCGGCATCAAAGTCCTCATCGGACATCTCTTGGTCGCGCTCGCCGATAACAAGGGGCCTAGACACCGGCTGGTCCCCCTGAGACGCATCTAGGGCTGCATAGTACCGCGCCGCTAAAACGGCTTCATTTTCTTCTTCACTGCCTTGCCTCCTTTCAGAAGTCCCGGCTTCATCGTTTGCCATGTCTGGACTAATTAAGTGCAAGTTACTAGTTAGTAAAAAAATCGGCAGAAAAATTTGGCATGACCTTTGCTAAAAAACTACCTATGGAGTGCACAAATTTTGCCGAAACGGAAGTAAATCAACATTTCAGGCAAAATTGGCAACTCAAGTTTTCAGAACCCTGTAATACAAATAGCAACAGCAAGCAGCAAGCATATATACAGCAGCAACAGCAAGGCAGCATCAGCTAGCAGCAGCAACAGCAAGGCAGTAGCAGCAAAGCAGCATGCACCAGCAAGGCAAAGCAGCACCAGCAGCATATATAGCACCAAGAAGCATATATAGCACCAGCAGCACTATTTGATCTGCCCATATACATATACTCCTACTAAGATACTGCTAGGAGCTACGCATGAACAAAGCTTCACTATCCATTGTTAACACATTGAAATAGTTAGCCGTGAAAACTAAGCAAAGAACCAGGGAAAAAGGGTGGCTACGGATCAGGCATGCTAAAGATTCAGAGGCGACTATGGACGATTCAGATGTGCTTCTAAAGGTTTAGCCATGATGAAGATAAGCCGGCCCCATTCTCTTCAAATATAACAAGCCAAGCTATCTAGTCTTTGTCTAGAAACAAAATTTGTTTGGACACATGTATAAATGAGTTAGGGTGACCATCTCAAAGACTAGCTTTGCTTATCAATTCATGTGCGAAAAGTAACACTTTGATGTTTTCCATATTACACTCACAACAGGAAACAATTGACAAATGACAATGGACAAACAAAAATGCATGGTACTGAAGATCCAGTGCATGAACAAGCAAGTTCAGTATATATTCAACAGCAGACCTAGAACTATAATAGTTGTACAACTAAATCAGGAATTTGTCAAGTTAAATGCTTTTTGCCATCGAAAGGTCCAGTGCACTCGGAAACATGGGCATAAGTAATATACACAGTCAGGCAAAATCAATATAATTTTACCCAAGTAGCACATGCTCATGCTCCTACAGCTTACCCGTAGAGCTATCTAGCGTTGAATCCTAACATGCATGCACCTTCAATTCTTGCCTAGTGTTATTAAGTTTAACCTGAAATATGTCCAGTCCTATGAAAGTTTAACTGATGGCTTTGAAGGAAAACTTCTGCTTTGATAGGGAATCCTAACAAGGTTTATAATCGTGGGGTGGCCCTGGATCAGTACTGGGTACTGCAATCTATGGAGCTCCAGTTGCTGCAGCAGCAGCTATAGTATCAGCTTCTGCTGGTGCTGTACATTATGCACCTCTTGGACTAAGGAACAGGTGAGTTTTTTTCTCATTCTCAAACATCGCTGAAAAACTTATTGGTACAGCAATAGTTACAATCATCACAGGGGACAACTTAGTTTGCTTCTTGTCTTCCTGAATTCTTAAATTTGTTCATGTCTATCCACAACATACAGTAGATTCCTATCAACTTATTCTATGTAGTAGGTCAAGTGGTTAATTATGCAATTTGCTCTTTAGTTAGATGCATTATCAGTGCTGAACAATTTAAACTTGGCCATGGGCACTTAAGAGACCAAGTGCAAGGAGGCGGTGCTCACGTTCCGAGATCTAGGGCAGCACAAGCATACAAAGATCTCGAGCAGCTATTGCATAGATATAAAAGCATGCTAAGACACACAAAGAACCCTAACACGGAGTCGGCTCACATACCTAGACCTGGAGCAGCAACTGATCACTGTAAGGACTAAGACATGACTAGAGAAACCAAACAAGGAGGGGAGAAGGAGTAGAGCGGGCTAACCTTCGTTGAAGGAGAAATGCAATCGCGACCGCCGGCGTAGGGGACAGGAGATTTGTAGCGGGGAAGATCTTGCGAGAAGAGGAAGTACGCCGAGGGAGAGGGGAAGGAAGGTGGACGCGAAGCTCCTGGCCGCCGGAGATGTAGATCGGAGAGGGAGGGGGCGCGCGGCGAGATGCAATTTTTTGGGGATTGAAAGGGGACAGCGCAGGGAAGGAGGCTAGGGCAGGCCCCACCTGTCAGCATCCGTGGCGTATAGATGAGCTGTACGCCTCCGGTGCGGACATACCCGAGGCGTACAACATAGGTGTACGCCTCCGATGCTGGCATGTGGGGTCGGCCACTTAACAGGGTGCGCGGCCCACCTGTCAGAACCCGTGGCGTACATCTATCCTGTACGCCTCGGGTATATCCTCGCCTGAGGCATACAGAAATCCTGTACGCCACGAATGCTGACTAGTGGGACCCACCAATTTACTTTCTTTTCTTTGTTTATGTTAGTTTATTACCTAATTAGATTAACTTGTTTTCTTTTCTTTTATTTTCCTTTCTTAGTTTCTTTTCCTTTCCATTAATTCCTGATTTCATAGGGATCGCGTCATTTCATGCGGATCGCGAGGCGGCGTCATCATTTCATGTGGTCTCAAATCGGACGTAACTAATTCAAAAAAAATCAAAAAAATATGAGACCTTCGCACGGCGTCATTTTATGTGACCTAGATGCGGGAAAAAAAATTCAAACCTTGAGAAAAAATGTTTGACAGAAAATCCCTTCACAAAAATGACCTATCACGTTCGAGGTTGCACGACTTTTAGGTTAAATGAGCTAGATTTGGCTCTGAGCATGGCATAGTTTGTCGGAACGAGGCCATATTGGACACGCGCGTGGCCATCGGGATGGCAAGTATCGCCACGGAGGCCGATTTTCGTTTCGACCGACGAAAAGTGCTTTTTCCATTTTCGGAGTACTGAATTAGGGTTTTTTTGTGAAGCGGCTACGGAAACGTGAAATCAAAAGCTGGGAAAAACACCACACATAAATATTAGACCACATGGGATACGCATATGAGCTCTCGTTTTATTACGGCAGCCTTTGGGGGTTATTTTTGGATTTTGCGCAAGTTTCTGCCGATTTCGCTGGAACCGGAGTGGTTTTGCACTTTAGCGCTAAAATGTAAACGTCCTGATTTTTTGCAAAAAATCATTTTTGGATTCGCAATACGTCATTTCTTCACTAAGTAGGTGGCGGAAAAACGAGACTCCGCACTGCCTGGGCGCGAGCGGTAGTTTTCGTGTGTCATCATTTCATGTGGTCTCAAATCGGATGTAACTAATTCAAAAAAAATCAAAAAAATATGAGACCTTCGCACGGCGTCATTTTATGTGACCTAGATGCGGGAAAAAAATTCAAACCTTGAAAAAAAATGTTTGACAGAAAATCCCTTCACAAAAATGACCTATCACGTTCGAGGTTGCACGACTTTTAGGTTAAATGAGCTAGATTCGGCTCTGAGCATGGCATAGTTTGTCGGAACGAGGCCATATTGGACACGCGCGTGGCCGTCGGGATGGCGAGTATCGCCACGGAGGCCGATTTTTGTTTCGACCGACGAAAAGTGCTTTTTCCATTTTCGGAGTACTGAATTAGGGTTTTTTTGTGAAGCGGCTACGGAAACGTGAAATCAAAAGCTGGGAAAAACACCACACATAAATATTAGACCACATGGGATACGCATATGAGCTCTCGTTTTATTACGGCAGCCTTTGGGGGTTATTTTTGGATTTTGCGCAAGTTTCTACCGATTTCGCTGGAACCGGAGTGGTTTTGCACTTTAGCGCTAAAATGTAAACGTCCTAATTTTTTGCAAAAATCATTTTTGGATTCGCAATACGTCATTTCTTCACTAAGTAGGTGGCGGAAAAACGAGACTCCGCACTGCCTGGGCGCGAGCGGTAGTTTTCGTGCGTCATCATTTCATGTGGGTCCCAAATTCAAACCTTGATGACAATAATAATAAGTGTGTGATACATCAGTACATCGATCAATACAACCAACATCATCATCATACAATATAAAAGATACAGACAACATCATATAAGGCGTACATCTCAGCGTTTGACAATCTTCTTGCCTTTTTTATTCGCCGCTGAATAATTTAGCCCCACATCATGACTTCTTCTTTTGAACGGCAGACCTTGCTTGGGTAGTGTCGTCCTGCTTCTTCTAGTGGTGCGTGGTGTGTTGTCTTCATCATCATCCTCCATCGGGTCACCGTACTGATCGAAGTCTTCCTCGTTGGCGACGCCATCCATTCCAATTATGTTCCTCTTGCCTCTCCTCACGACAACACGACTAGGCTTTGCTGGGTCGGTTATGAAGAAGCATTGGGTCACATGCTTTGCCAATACCCATGGCTCATTTTGTGCGGTAACGTTTGCACCGGCGGTCACTGTTTTTGCTTCTGGTATAACCATGGTGGTAAACCCACGTTCTTATTTTACGACACTCTTAGCCCATCTGACACGAAACATCGGGACCTTCTCTCCTGAGTAGTTAAGCTCCCATATCTCCTCTATCCTTCCGTAGTATCTTAGCTTTACGTCACCGGTGTAGGACTCCATCGTTACCCCTGAGTTCTGGTAATCACTATTTTTGTCCTTTGACTCAGTGTAGAATGTGTACCCGTTGATATCGTATGCTTGATAAGTCATGAGGTTGGGCGCGGGGCCATGCGACAAGGCGAATAAGAGTTTATTTTCGTCAGAGTTCATCGGTGGGGGCTTAGCCGTAAGCTGCTCTTTGAACCATTGCGCGAAAGAGGAGTTGTGCTCTCTGAGTATTTCTCCTTCCGTTCTCTGGCTCAAGTAATTCGCCGCAATTATGGTTTTGTGCTTTGCAAGCCAAGGATCGACCATTTGAATGTGTTGTAGCACTACCAAGTTGGCCCTATCAAAGTCTGCGCGCCTGCCAGAGTAGCCCACATGCAGTTCACTCCGGCCAGTTTTGTGACCAACTCCATTGAGCCTGTCAAGGTGCTTGTTTCCGGGCAAACCAACAGGGTTTTTGACTTCTAGATAATTTGTGCAGAAAGAGATGCATTCTTCGGTAAGAAAGCCTTGGGCGATGCTTCCATCTGGACGGGCTCTGTTACGGACATATCCTTTGATTACCCCATTCATCCTTTCGAACGCCATCATGTTGTGAAGGAATGGCGGCCCGAGATGGACGATATCATCCACGATATGGACCAACAGATGAACCATCACATCGAAGAATGCGGGTGGGAAGTACATCTCAAGCTCGCATAGAATCACAACGATCTCCTCCTGCAGCCGTGCGAGTCTCCTCTGGCTGATCGACTTGTGAGAGATGGCGTCGAAAAAGTTGCAGAGGTCAGTCAGCGTATCCCGGACGTGCTTGTCCATTATACCTCGGATTGCTACCGGAAGTATCTGCGTCATCATCACGTGACAGTCGTGCGACTTCATCCCGCTGAAGTTTTGTTTATTCGGGTCTAAGTATCTGCTTATCAGCCCTGAGTAACCAAAAGGCACCTTGACTCCTAGAAGGCATTTGAACAACTGTGTAACCTCAGCCGAACTTAGAGTGAAGCAGGAGGGAGGACAGTAGTAGTCCTTTTTTACCATCATCCTTTGTTGACCTTCCGTCGATGTCTCCTGAGTAGCCTCGTTATTCTTAACCCTTTTCCGCTTGTGGACTTCTTCCGTCTCTTGAGGAGGTTTACTTACTTGAAGATCATGTCTGATATTCAGATCTATCAGGTCCTGTCTTGCTTTTGGCCCATCTTTGGTCTTGTCCGGCATGTTGAACAGAGTGGCAAGCAAACTCTCACACACGTTTTTCGTGATATGCATGACATCAAGGCAATGAGGCGTACCGAGGATATGCCAGTATGGCAAGTCCCAAAACACGGACTTTCTTTTCCATACCCCAAGTAGCGGTGTTGGCTCCTTTTTCTTCTTTCCTGACGCAGGGCACTCTACCCAGTCGTTTAGCAACGTCTGGATTTCTTTTCCGCTCCTCCTACGTGGAGGTCCTCGGAGCTCGCCTTCACCATTGAATAGCTCTCCACGCCTTCTCCACGGGTCTTTCTTGTTGGCTAGCCACCTTCGATGCCCCACGTAGACGGTTTTGGAAGACCCGGGAAATTTCTTAAGCTGTAACCACGTGGTATCATCCATGCACTTCACGCATGCATTGTGTCCGTGACACACCTGGCATGCGATATACCCGTAGCTGAGATAGTCCTGCACCTTCGTGAGCAGCACGGCTCTCATAGGGAAATAGTCTCCCGCGGCGGCGTCCCATGTATTGACCCCTATAGTATTCCATAACGTGTCTAGGTCATCTTTTAGTAGCTGGAGATACAGATTCAGGTCATTCCCTGGCTGTTTAGGCCCTTGAATTAGGATGCTCATGTGTATGTACTTCCTCTTCATGCACAACCATGGTGGGAGGTTGTATATCCATACAAACACGGGCCATGTGCTATGCGTGCTGCTCTGGCTCCCAAACGGGTTGAGTCCGTCCGTGCTCGCACCCAACCTGATGTTCCTTGGCTCGGTCCCGAAACTACGATATTCAGGATCTAATGCTTTCCACTGGGTTGCATCCGAAGGGTGTGTCAACACCACATCTTCATCTAGCTTCTTCTTTCGATCATTCATAACTGCCACCTTTCTTTCAGCGTGCCAGCGCATCAACCTCGCTTCCTTGGGGTCCGCAAAGTACCGCTGCAAGCGAGGAATGAGCGGAAAGTACCACACAACTTTTCGAGGAGCTTTTTCGCCTTTTTTCTTGTATCGTGCAGCATTGCACACTGGGCATGTGGTCTTGTTCGAGTCCTCTTCTTTCCGATAAATATAGCAATCGTTGATGCAAGCGTGATATTTCTCGTGCGGTAAATCCAGAGGACACACGACTTTCTTGGCTTCGTCTAGACTACTAGGACACGTGTTCCCATCCGGAAGGCGATCGTGCCAGTATTTAAGGCTCGTGTTGACACTTGCGTCGGTCCATTTGTATTTTGCCTTCATCTGAAGAACATCAAGCGCAACTTTTAAGCGGGTATCCTCCATGGTACAACCTGCGTACAATGGTGTAGTAGAGTCTATCTCTAGTTGCACCAGCTTAGCTTTCTCTCTAGCAGCACCTCTAGCGTCACCTGTCTTCCTAGCAAGCAGTTCTTGAAGATGAGGGTCATGCATGGCTGAAGTCAGCGGCGTCCGCGTGTCCTCGTCATCTACATGTTCTTCTTGATCATGATCTTCATTGGCATCATCATGTTCTTCATCAATATCGTCTTCTTGTCCCTCGTTGTTGTTGTTGTTGTTGTTGTTGTTGTTGTTGTTATTGTTGTTGTTGTTGTCTTCATGAACCTCATCCTCATTCCCATCTTCATCCATCCATTGAGTGTGGCCATCCATAAAACCACTCATCAGCAGGTGCTCCAGCACTTTGCCCGGAAAGGGGTTGAACAAGGTCCTTAGTTTGCATTTCCGGCAAGGACACCGTATCTCTTTAAGGTTGTTTTGGATCATGTCGTCCGTCGCATGGCTCAAATATCTAATCACGGTGCTTTCCTTCATCATGACCATTTTCACCTGCACGGCATATATGCAAAAGAATAAGAAGCATATGGTGGGTTGTCATTCAAAATTTCGGCATGACCTTCCTACAAATAAGACCGATGCCGAGAGCCAATTTTTTGTCGAAATGGAAATGAATCAACATTTCGCCAAAAAATCGGCAACTCATTTTCAAGTCATCAACTTCCAATCAAAAACTCAATGCAAATTCACATATATATAGAATCAATTACATCGTCGCATGCATGCAACGCACACATAATTTTTCCCACAAATTTCCATATTACAATATCTACTTTATGCATCCTCCAAGCAAATTATAGTCACCTATTAGATAGGTAACCGGATATATGCCGATGTCAACCGGGCGTGGCTTGCCGATGAGCGGAGACTTCTAATTAGTACACCTAGATCTAGATCTAGATCTAGATCTAGATCTAGATGAGCTCTATGGAGAGATCCACATATACAACTACATATGGAGACAAGGAGGGAGTGATTTTGTAGATATAATGATAAAATATTGGTCTAATTGGTTAAAAAGAGTGATATATATGTGAGAAATAGGGCGGAGAGGAAGGAGAGTTCGAGCTAGGAGGGGGAATGAATGTTGTGGCTGTTTTGGTAGGTGGGAGAGGCTGGCTGTGTTAAAAGGGTTAGTGCCAGGTTATCAGTGGCGTACAGAAACATGCACGCCTCTGCTACATCATGCAGCCGTGGCGTACAGCACTAGCGTACGCCACGGATAGGTTTGGTGGGACCGGGTTGCGACAGGGTCGACAGCAACCTGAGGCGTACAAGGAGTTGTACGCCACTGATATGGCATGTATCCGAGACGTACAAGGTGTCTGTACGCCACGGATAGTTTTGATGGGCCCAGCTTGTGCCAGGACCACTACCATCAGAGGCGTACAGCTATCCTGTACGCCACGGATAGAGCCATATCCGTGGCGTACAGCATAGCTGTACGCCTCTGATGTGGTGCCCCGACAGCCCGATCCCACCCTCCAAATTTTCTATGGTGTGCACCATTTGTGTACGCCACGGCTATGGCCGCAGCCGTGGCGTACACTTTTCCTGTACGCCTCCGCTAGGTAGCCGTGGCGTACGGATTTTTGTGTACGCCTCTGATAACCATTCCTCCTATGACCTATTTCCTAGTAGTGATTCATTTCTTTATGTCTTTATTTTTACCCAATCAGGTAGGAAATCTAGGACACAAATCCAGAGAAAATATAGGATAAGCTGTATACAGCAACCAACATAGCATAGATATATTCATGATAGATCCAACAGTACTACCGATAGATCCAACATAAGCTACATTTTATATGAATTTAAGCTACTTGGAGGCTGCGTAGGTGAATCCCAAGTGCTTTGTGTTGGGCCATAAACGCATGCACGTTCACGGTCGTTCAAACTCTAGCGCCGCATCTGCCAATGGATTCAGCATGGTTCACCAGGCAGTTGAAGTCGGTGGCGTGGAGCTTCCTGTTGCAGAAGGGGCACCTATAAACGCCTCGAGTAAAGTGGCCATCGTAATGGCCGGACTGCAGCCTCCTGAGGACGTGACGAGTCTTGGTGTGGAAGGACTCGTCGTCGCTGTCGACGTTGCTGCTCTGCACCTGTCACGTAGCACCAAAGATCGTGCAAAAAACACGGAGTCAATTGCAACGATGATGGAACAGAGAGTGAACAACAGATCATGCATGATAATATGGGCACGAAAAAAAGAGGTAGCCCCAGTTACATTGGACACACTTATATCCAAGATTTGAGTCAGTGAACCAAAGATCATGCACAACAAATTTGTACACACCAATTGTTCACTGACCAAACCCTGAATCAATTTGTGCCCAAATATTCATCATCATCGGCACAAATTAACTGGATGGGATTGATTACTCATATAAGTTAACCGAATCTTAAACAAAAGCAAATCACAAACACTAATAACGCAAGATCTAGAACTAGGAACAGATGAACCCTAATAATGTAAGATCTAACACAAAAGGATTGAACTAGGAATAGACGAACCCTAATAACGCAAGATCTAACATAAAAGGATTGAACTAGGAACAGACGAACCCTAATAACGCTAGATCTAACACAAAAGGATTGAAATGGGATAAGAACAAGGGAACAAAGGGTTACCTCCGGCTCGTCGTCGACGATGCTGGTATCGTAGGGGTTCTCTGGCGTGACGTACGGCACTGGTTCGTACGGATCCCAAGCGACGGGGGCCTGGACGGGGGGGGGCGGCCGATGCGCCGGCGGCTACGCTGGAAGCAGCGATGGGGCCTGGACGGGGGCGGCGGCCGATGCGCCGGTGGCTGATGCGTCGGCGGCTACGTCGGAAGCAGCGACGGGGGCCTGGACAGGGGCGGTGGCCGATGCGCCGATGGCTGATGCGCCAGCGGTTACGTTGGAAGCAGCGACGGGGGCCTGGACGGGGGCGGCGGCCGATGCACCGGCGGCTGATGCGCCGGCGGCTACGTCGGAAGCGCCAACAATGGGCATCTCATTCTTCTCCATCGCCGGCGGTTTTCTTCGGGGTTTTTTCTTCGGTTGTGGAGAAGATGATGGGACAGGAGAGGCGGTTGCAGTGAGAATGAGAGAGTGGGTGAGCGTCGAGGGAGAGAAAGAGGGGCTCTATAAAGACAAAGGTGGCATGTACCGCAACACGCATCCGCTATGCACGGCTGCAGCGTGCACCGCGACACGAGGCTAACCCTGGGACGTTTGGTGTACTCAGTTATAACCTCGGGCCATATACAGAAATTTTATCTGTACTCAGTTTTCCCCTCGAGTACTTAGACTGGCAAGTGCAATATACTCAGTTTTACCCTCAAGTAGCTGGTCAACAGAGAGTCAACAAATGAGATTAACATAGCTAATTGAGTCATTTCATGCGCAAAAAAATCCAAAAAAAAAATGTAGTGGCACCTACTCATAGAGTCTTCCTACGCAACCTGCCACCTAGGAAACCTTAATAAACATAGATAAATCAAGTTTTACCACAAATTGCCACTTCTCAGAATCACTAGTAGCTATGAAGATGCATGGTTTTCCACTCAAACCCCTTTGCAAAACATCTTCCCCAAAACAAAGTTTGTCTAAATGAGGCCATAATTGTCACACTCATGTATATTTGAATTGGAAATAATTTGATGTAGCCCAATATGAATTATATTGTACAAAACACACATTTTTCATTTTGTAATTCTTTTGTTTGAATCCCTTAGTCTATTTACTATTTGCATGCCCTTGGTTTCTTAGTACTACTCAGTTTTGCCCTCAAGTACTGTCACAAATGCTCACAGAAGCCCAAACTTATCCTGATTGGTTGAGCCGTTGTCACACGGATCGACTCCACCAACCGTTGATCCACTGATCTAACGGGCAGTATACCTCTCTCTGTCTCTTCGTGGCCACCCCTCTCTCTCTCTTCGTGGCCACCCCTCTCTCTCTGTCGGTGGACAGTGCCACCCCTCTATTTATGTGCAATAACAAGTTTGCCACGTAACTATATTCCCTCTATTTATGCATTATTTTCCACGATCTAAAAATGTTAAACTAAAAAGTGGTATAATTTTGGTGTAAACAAGAGACATACATATTTGCGGATTTCGGTGAATGCATTATTTGTCACCCCTCTAACAATTATCAACTCTCTTTAGCATTCCTTTTCTTTTAGGGAATATAGTTTGGGATATAGTTTTGGTAATTTGAAATGGCCCAAAAGTGGTATAATTTTGGTATAAACATGAGGCATACATATTTGAGGGATTTTGGTGAATGGATTATTTATCACCCCTCTAACAATTATCAACTATCTTTAGCATTCCTTTTCTTTTAGGGAATATAGTTTTGGTAATTTGAAACGGCCCAAAAGTGGTATAATTTTGGTAGAAACATGAGACATACATATTTGGCATATTTGGGGGATTTCGGTGAATGGATTATTTATCACCCCTCTAACAATTATCAACTTTCTTTAGCATTCCTTTTCTTTTAGGGAATATAGTTTTGGTAATTTGAAACGGCCCAAAAGTGGTATAATTTTGGTAGAAACATGAGACATACATATTTGGCATATTTGGGGGATTTCGGTGAATGGATTATTTATCACCCCTCTAACAATTATCAACTTTCTTTAGCATTCCTTTTCTTTTAGGGAATATATTTTGGGACATAGTTTTGGTTATTTGAAACATCCCAAAAGTGGTATAATTTTGGTATAAACATGAGACATACATATTTGTGGGATTTTGGTGAATGCATTATTTGTCACCCCTCTAACAATTATCAACTATCTTTAGCATTCCTATATTCCCTAACACTTATTTTTTTTTGGTAATTTCGGTGAATGCACACACTAACTTTGAAAACAACTACAAGTACATGTAACTGAATAATGGATTTGTAACAAGGGATCCCTTGTAACAACTTCTAGCGCCTGATGAGCAATGATAAGAATCCGATCGCAATTATACAACAAAAAAACAACCAGCCATCAGATTAGCTTGCTTCTTCAACTCGAGCAGCTGCCTTAACTGCTTGTTCATTTTCTTTAGTTCTCCCTTCACTTCCACCAGTTTTGCATTGGGAGCATTAGGCATAATTGGAACGGCTCCTTGCTAACGTATGGTTGACGTGGGAGCAGACGGTCCTTGTGCGTGGTGAATAACCAGCCCGTTGGGAACCCCAAGAGGAAGGTATGATGAGTATAGCAGCTAGTTTTCCCTCAGTTAAGAAACCAAGGTCTAATGTCGGTCAGGAGAGGAGAGACAATGACGACTGAAGGTGATGCGGAACCTGCACACACACAAACAAATACTTTGTCCCCAACTTGCGATGAGGTTGTCAATCTCACCGGTTTGCTTGAAACAAAGGTTATGAGCGTATCGAGTGGAAAACAATATAGTATGCGAGTAAAGTAAATAGTATGAGTAAAGTAAACAGGTGATAGCAATATGATGGAAATAGGACCGGGGTCCACAGTTCACTAGTGGTGTCTCTCCATAGATAAAATAACACATGCTGGGTAAACAAATTACAGTTGGGCAATTGATAGAATAAAGATAACGTGATATGTCAAGAAGATCACTATGAGATTTACTCTGGGCATTACAACAAAATACATAGACCGCCATCCAACTGCATCTATGACTAATAATCCACTCCCGGGGATATCAATCCGAACACCCTAGAAGTATTAAGTTGCGAACAACAGATAATTGCATTAAGCAAAGTATGTAATGTAAACAAAGCATATGCCCTTGAGCATATGAATGTTGTTTTCTCCCTAGTAGCAACAGCACATCTACCACCTTAGAGGTTTCTGTCACTCCCCCAGGTGAAATAGAGGCATGAACCCACTATCGAGCATAAATACCCCCTCTTGGAGTCACTAGCAATTACTCGGCCAAGATAGCTACTAACAACGGAGAGCATGCAAGATCATAAACAACATAGAGATAACAAAAGATAATATTCAGTACAGCAACTTAATCATAAACACCAATATTCATCGGATCCCAACAAACCAAACATGTAGAATTACATAACGGTGATCTCAATCATGTAAGGCAGCTCATGAGATCTAAACATGAAGCACAAGGTGGAGAAGACAACCATCTAGCTACTGCTATGGACCCATAGTCCAAGGTAGACTACTCACTCATCGCTCCGGAGGCAAGCATGGCGATGAAGAAGACCTCCGGTGGCGATTCCCCTCTCCGGCAGGGTGCCGGGAAGAGCTTCTGGACCCTCCCGATCTTCGGGTCGACGGCGGCGGCGGATCGCGATGTGTTCTGGAAAACTGATCGGGTACTTAGGTTTTTTCCGTCGGGGGGTCTTTATAGGCGAAGGGGCGTTGTCAGAGGGGGAGCCAGGTGCCCTCACGCGGGCCCCGCGCGGCCAGGGGGCTGGCCGCGCCGCCCCTGCGTGTGGGGCCCTGGTGGCCCCCCTCCTACTCCTCTTCGGATCTCTGGAAGCTTCCGGGTAAAATAAGACTTCAGGATGTGGTTTCGTCCAATTCCGAGAATATTTCCTGTGTATCACTCTGAAACACAAAAACAGCAGAAAACAGGGAACTGGCACTGTGGCACTTCGTTAATAGGTTAGTTCCGGAAAATGCATAAAAGTGCCACTAAGTGTAGCGAAACAATAGGCAAATGGTGTAAAAACAAGCATGGAGCATCAAAAATTATAGATACGTTTGAGACGTATCACTCCTCTCTCCGCCGCATTCTCTACAGCATGTCCCCCCCTCCCAAATTGCGCTCCCCAATAGCGCCAATTGATTCCTGTAATTGAAGCCTCTGAACGTACACATCGATCTACTCGAAATATCTGCATTTCTTCAGGATCTAAAAACAACAACGTGAACCCTAAATCCCAAATTCGAGGGAATAACAAGAAAATCGAGAGAAAACGGAGCAATTGGAGCGAGATCTAACCTTATTCCCCTCTCTATATGGCAAGCTCTCGCATGCAAGGAACTCACGTCCACGGTTGCCATTGTCGTCCGTCTTACAGATCGGCCGCTTCAGAGGCTCCTGGCGTGGGCAGTCAGGGCATCTTGTCAAAGGCATGGGTCCATACTGCGGCCATGAAGAACGGGAGGTCGAAGAGAAACTAGACATCACCCGCCTGCCGGAGAAGGGCTGCCACTGGCGGAGAAGAAGAACAATGGGACGCGGGGAAAGAAAGGGGAAGCAATGGCACGGGCGCGGGGCTGGCTCGGGCTCCCATTTTGCAACGATCACCTGGGTAAGCTATGGGTCCGGCGCGCTAACTTGGACAAGTTGTGGGTCGCACGATGATCTGGATAAGTGGAGACGTATCCACTGCGGGACACCAACAGCGGCCCCACTTGTCAGCACCAACCAACGGTCAACTAAATGGGATTCCTCCCGTCCGAGCTCCTTGTGAGGGTTTCAGACAAGGGCTTGGGCAAAACTGAGAAAAGCCTAAGCGGCTGGGGAAAACTGAGCACAACTAAGGACCCGAGGGCATAAAAATAGAAAGCCCTAGAGTTTTTATGTTGAAAAGATTTGCTAGACAATTGATGTTATTTAATCAAACACGCGGTGTGTTTGACGTTAATGTTGTTCTAAACATCTTATAAACAGATGTGACGTGCAGTGCCACGATCGCTTCTTTTTCAAGAAGGGCATGCTATGAGGAAAATGTAACGCTAATAATTTTTTATATTTAAGTAAAACTAATCAACGTACACTTAGGAATAGCCTACTGGTTGGGTTATGTATATTGTAATAATGTTGACTTTCATGATATGGAGGGAGTACAAAAATTCTAAAGTACACGGGCACGGTCCTATAATTTAATTTTATTATCACCAAGCACACTACCTTTCTTCAAGTGTCAACAAGTTTGACAAATATTTAAATTGAACCAAAGGAAACTCAAACAAAATCAAGAACATGGAAAACTTCCGCATGAAGTCCTTACATGTGACCTAGTTCTCAGAAATAAATTTAAATTTGCAATATGGTGGGTCCACAAAAAGGTTTTCACGAAAAGCCTTGCATGTATGAGTTAACTTGACTTTCTACCCATGTCAGCATGTAGACTGCAAGAGCCGAGGCATGATAGCTGGCAATGAGCTCAAACTTGGCATACATGTGCATCTTGTAATTACAAACAACATGACAACTAGAGTTTCAAATTTCTTCACATAAGAAGTCAATTTTCCATTTTATTAGTACAAAAATTGAGCAAAAGGTGTATTTTTCCTAGACCAGCTACCAAAAAATAAGGTGCAGCCCGCCACCCCCGCAACTTGAGTGCTAAAACATCTAGTACAAGCAAGCTAGCATTCAAAATAAAATAGGTTTGATCTTTCTTTCCTCGTAAAAGACAAACATATGTTCAAGCATGGAGGAGGTCAAGGATCGGCTCCCGCCATGCTCTGATCTAGGGTTTTAGAGAACACATGTGGGCTTGGGTTGGGCCACATTGGCTCGACCTTTTTTTTATTTCTTCTAATGTAACTAGTGGCATGTTGAAATGAGCAACACCACTAATAGTTTGTTACTAGTGGCGTGTGTGGCACACCACTAGTAAAAAGTACTCATGGCATGACTGATGAGTGGGAAATACACTCATCTTTATCCTCATTTAAACAGGATACTATTAAGGTGAGATTATATCTCTAGACCTGCTACTAATCTATACTTCTTATAAAGTAAAACCTCATTAAGAGGTTATTTAAGTTGTCTATCTCAACAAGCAAGCTATCCACAACATCTACTATATTAGCCAATCAATTGTCCACCTCATCCCACTGACACTAATTAATTAATTATAACATATCCACCTCATCAATTCTTTTAATCTATACAAACAACCACTTCACCATTTTTGTTGGCAAATACACAACAATTTCACTTTAATTAAATTTAGCCCTTGAATATTGTGACCAATTAAATCTAAACAATTTCACATTTCATGTGTCTTATACATAGTAATTTTTTATAGAGATTCCCTCTGCAGCGTGCGGAGTATTTTTCTAGTAACTAAAAATGACATAGATGTGCACATATCTTTTGTTATTTAGTATATATAGAAATTGGCACATTAATGATGAAATTCGCGCAAATATAGGAGGAATCACAAACTGGAATTAGTCCAAGTCAACCAGCCTTTGGAACCAAGTCATAGGAGACTTAATGAGAAACATTACGTTAGGATCCCGCCCCTGCAACCCTGCCGTATGACACGTAGGTGGCTTGGTACATAGAAGCCTAATCTCTATCACCATTCCTTGATGCTCTGCCGCCACCACTGACAACATCATCACTCGATTTCCCTCCATCACCATCTCAATAGCCCTTGTAATATTGATTCTATCGCAATTGACGATATTGTAAGACTATTTACTATTCATATATCAAGGATTTAATATAATATTTATGATTGTTGATCTAGTCATTTGTAAGTATGGTTGAGGGCTTAGACCTAGCCTCGCAGGAATATGTGCATATGTTGATATGGGATCTATTATATTATTAAAACAACTAACAACCAATGGCTAGGATTTAACTACAATAAGCAACGGCTCGGATCTATGTTTAAAAAAAAAGACAATCGCACAGGCTATCCCGAACAGACGAAGGATAGGAAATAGGCAGTTTTCGAGCTGTAGCAGTCCAGGATACGCACGACGCCTTCAAGCTTCCTGGAACTAATAACAATACCAACCTTCATCGCACAAGCAATCCCAATTACAAGAAGGAAAGGAAAGGAACAGAACGGTTCTCTGTAGCAGTCCGGCGTACAGACGTCGGCTTCCAACATCCTCGAATTAACAATACCAAACATCTGCCGCAGAGCCTGGGACGGGAGATTGTCCTGCCGCCATGGTACCAATCGACGAGATGGAAACCTACAATGCGCCAGCGGTCGGCGGCCAGCTGCCGCGATAGTACGAGACAAAGTTTAGACTGATACAATCCGCCTACGGTCGGCCTATTGCTGCAATTCCTCAAGCACTCTCGACGTCATGGATGTGGAGGCGCTGGCGGCCAGCTGCTGCAAGAGTATGAGACGAAGATTAGGCTGATACTACTCGCCGACGGTCGGCTTATAGCTGCAATTCATCAAGCACTCTAGATGTCATGGAGCGTGGAGGCCATCTAGGATAGATCTTTACCGGTAGGACCTGCTCGAGGATGAGTTGCTGTCTTCCGGACGTGTACTTGAGCAGCAATGTCTTTGGCACACGCACGACATGCCTTAATCTACATCCTCGGGCCAGGATAAATAAAGATCCGTGTGCATGCATGTTGAGGTACGAAATCACCTGACATGCACAATGGTATTATAACGTATATACATATAAATTTCCATCATGCAAGACTAGGTCGACCAAACAAGTTTGATAGGTTCTATATTATTCAGTGATTCATTCAGGAGATTCAGTTTCGCCAAAGATCTATCTTTTCTCTTAAAAGCAAAATGTCATGGTTTTGTTTATTAGGATACGTACGAGCGTACTTTCAGTTTACTCTCACCAGATAATATAGTAGGATATGTGTATCCCATATCTAGGGAAGCAGAAATTATGTTCGGGTTTTGTGGGTAAACTTTAAATATATATTGCTATTTGCAGAGATAGAATGATAAGCACGCAAGTGGTCAAGAAGGTGGCATGTACATCAGTACTATCTTCAGCAACCAGGAAGATACAATGTTGAGGTTATCCTCTTGAGCCTTTTCCCTTATTTTTTAATTGGTTAGCTTTCATCTATTTGTTTTTTAATGATAGAACCAACGCACATAATTCTGGATTTAAAGTCATATCTGACGATCATAGCATGAGCCTATAGAATCACTGCATGTTACCTGCCGCCACTGTGTTGTTCTTGCACAACACTAGTGAAAAACGGGCCTTTGGCCTGGACCCTTTAGTCCCGGCCTCCATCTGGGCCGGGACTAAAGGCCCGGCCACGTCGCCCCAAAACGACCTAGCCGCCCGGGAGGCTTTGGTCCCGGCCCGTAACGAGCCTTTAGTCCCGGTTTGAGACACAAACCGGGACTAAAGGGCTATGCGCTGAGCGGCCCGCATGTGCGCCCCCTTTAGTCCCGGTTTGTGTCTCAAACCGGGAGTAAAGTCCTCTTCCTATATATATTGGCCACAGCCCCTCTCTCCCCTCTTCCTTGCATTTTTCTTGGATGGAAGAGTGTGGGTGTGTGCTAGCTCTCCTTTTTTTCTTGGATGCACTAGAGGTGTTTGTTGAAATGTGTGTTAGAGCGATGCCGCTTCAGTTCACCGAACACAACTACGATATGAGATGCCCGAGCCACGTTTAAACCTGTTCCTCTTTATTTCCACTTATTCTAAAAGGTTAGCAACTATATTTTCTCGTTTAGACCGTGCGGTACTAATTTTTAGGATCATGATTGTGTTTGATATACTGTCGTATGACGCAGATGAGCCATCCGTGGATGTACGGTGATCGACGCACAGCCGCTTACAAAGAAGGCGTGCATTCTTTTCGAGATGCGGCCGATGCGAACAAGCATGGTGGTGGCTATATGATTTGTCCATGTGTTGAATGTCGGAATGAGAAGGATTACACTTCCTCAAGAGTCATTCAGAGCCACCTGCTTCGGTCCGGTTTTATGTCGGGCTATAATGTTTGGACCAAGCACGGAGAAAGAGGGGTTATGATGGAAGACGACGATGAAGAAGAAGAGAACGATGATGACAACTACCGATCTATGTTCCCTGAGTATGCTGATACCACAATGGAAGACAATGAAGAAGAAGATCAGGGTGCAGAACGGGAACCAGATGAGCCCGCTGATGATCTTGGCCGGGTCATTTCTGAAGCACGGCGAGGCTGCGACACAGAAAAGGAGAGGTTGCAGTTCGAGCAGATGTTACAGGACCACAACAAATTGTTGTACCCAAGTTGTGAAGATGACCAGAAGAAGCTGGGTAGCACACTGGAATTGCTGAAGTGGAAGGCAGAGACCGGTGTGACTGACTCGTCATTCGAAAAGTTGCTGGTACTGATGAAGAAGATGCTTCCAAGAAAAACGAATTGCCCGCCAGCACGTACGAAGCAAAGAAGCTTGTCTGCCCTCTAGGATTAGACGTGCAGAAGATACATGCATGCCCTAATGACTGCATCCTCTACCGTGGTGAGAAGTATGAGAATATGGATAAATGCCCGGTATGCACTGCATTGCGGTATAAGATCAGAAAAGATGACCCTGGTGAGATTGAGGGCGAGCCACCCAGGAAGAGGGTTCCTGCCAAGGTGATGTGGTATGCTCCTATAATACCACGGTTGAAACGTCTGTTCAGAAATAAAGATCATGCGAAGTTGTTGCGATGGCACATGGAAGATCGTATGAAAGACGATAAGTTGAGGCACCCCGCTGATGGTCGGCAGTGGAGAAAAATCGAGAGAGAGTTCCCGAGATTTGCAGGTGACGCAAGGAACTTATGGTTTGGTCTGAGTACAGATGGCATGAATCCTTTTGGGGAGCAGAGTTGCAGTCACAGCACCTGGCCCGTTACTCTATGTATCTACAACCTTCCTCCTTGGTTGTGCATGAAGCGGAAGTTCATTATGATGCCAGTGCTTATCCAAGGTCCAAAGCAACCCGGCAACGACATTGATGTGTACCTAAGGCCATTAGTTGATGAACTTTTACAGCTGTGGGCCGAACCAGGTGTACGTGTGTGGGACGAGCACAAACAAGAGGAATTTGACCTTCGAGCGTTGCTTTTCGTAACCATCAATGATTGGCCTGCTCTTAGTAACATTTCAGGACAGTCAAACAAGGGATACAATGCATGCACGCACTGTTTAGATCAGACAGAAAGTATATATCTGGACAAATGTAGGAAGAATGTGTACCCATACAATCGTCGTTTTCTTCCGCCCAAGCATCCCTTAAAGAAAAAAGGCAAGCATTTCAATGGCAATGCAGAACCCCGGGGGAAGCCTGTCATCCGTACTGGTGCTGAAGTATTTGATATGGTCAAAGATTTAAAAGTAATCTTTGGAAAGGGTCCTGGAAGCCAACCTGTTCCTAACGGCCCTGATAAGCGCGTACCCATGTGGAAGAAGAAATCTATATTTTGGGAGCTACCCTATTGGGAAGTCCATGAGGTCCGCTCCGCAATCGACGTGATGCACCTGACGAAGAATCTCTGCGTGAATATTCTAGGCTTCCTGGGCTTGTATGGGAAGTCAAAAGATACACCGGAAGCACGGGAGGACTAGGAACGTCATAAAGGAAGAGATGGCATGCATCCAGGGCAGTTTCAAGGGCGTGCCAGCTACGCTCTTACTAAGGAAGAGAAGGAAATCTTCTTTGAAGTCCTTTTCAGTATCAAGGTCCCGACTGGCTTCTTGTCGAATATAAAGGGAATCGTAAATATGAAAGACAAAAAATTCCGAAACCTAAAGTCTCATGACTGCCACGTGCTTATGACGCAATTGCTTCCGGTTGCATTGAGGGGAATTCTACCAGAAAATGTTCGCCTGGCAATTGTGAAGGTATGTGCATTCCTCAATGCAATTTCTCAGAAGGTAATCGATCGAGAAAGTCTATCACGGTTACAGATTGATGTGGTCCAATGTCTGGTCAGCTTCGAGTTGTTGTTCCCGCCATCCTTTTTCAATATAATGACACACCTCCTAGTTCACCTTGTCGAAGAGATTAGAATTCTCGGTCCTGTGTTTCTACATAATATGTTCCCCTTCGAGAGGTTCATGGGAGTCTTAAAGAAATATGTTCGTAACCGTGCTAGGCCAGAAGGAAGCATCTCCAAGGGCTATGGAACAGAGGAGGTCATTGAGTTTTGTGTGGACTTTCTTCCTGACCTTAAGCCGATTGGTGTTCCTGAATCTCGGTATGAGGGTAGGCTGACAGGAAAAGGCACACTAGGAAGGAAAGCAAAAGTATGTATGGACGGGCATTCTTTCTCTCAAGCACACTACACAGTTCTACACAATTCCACCGTGGTGGCTCCGTATATCGTGAGACACAAGAATATTCTACGCTCCGAAAATCCGGGGAAGACTGACTCTTGGATTAAAGGGGAACATGAGAAGACTTTCGGCAGTTGGTTGCAGACACATCTCATGAATGACGACACCGTTGGAGATCAGCTGTACTGTTTGGCCAGGCCACCATCTTCTACTATATGTACTTTCCAAGGGTACGAGATAAATGGGAATACATTTTACACGGTTGCCCAAGATAAAAAGAGCACCAACCAAAACAGTGGTGTCCGCTTTGATGCAACAGACGAGAATGGGCACTGTTTGGAAACATATTACGGGTACATAGAGGATATATGGGAACTTGACTATGGACCTACTTTTAAGATCCCTTTGTTTCGGTGCAAATGGGTGAAGCTGACAGGAGGCGGGGTAGTTGTAGACCAAAAGTACGGTATGACAACAGTGGATCTCAACAATCTTGCGTACATGGATGAACCATTCGTCCTAGCCAACGATGTCGCTCAGGTTTTCTATGTGAAGGACATGTCTACAAAAACGAGAAAAAGAAATCAGCAAAAGAAGACATCGTCCGATGAGCCAAAGCGCCACATAGTTCTTTCAGGGAAAAGAAACATCGTGGGAGTAGATGACAAGACAGACATGTCAGTAGATTATAATAAGTTTCATGAAATTCCGCCCTTCAAAGTGAAAACTGACCCAAGCATCCTACTGAATGATGAAGATTCTCCATGGCTACGACCCAGAAGAAAACAGAAATAATAGATAGGAATGTTGGTGCAATAATGTAATAATGTATTAAACCTTTTATGTAATGCATGATGAAGATTCTCCATGGCTACGATCAGACACGGTTACATGGATGGTTGGATGTGAAGAATTGTATGGATCGGTCATCACCGCTCTTTAGAAAAAAAAGCCGGCTCACTAGTTGATCACTCTAAGATTTACACATATATCTGAACCTTGCAACCATAAAACTTGTCTGTTTTACCTCATTTCTACCAGTGTTGCACCAACATTTTACATCATTTGATCCTTTGTCACAGATCAGTGCGCCAAGGCACTTAAATCTACAAGTCAGAGTAATTCAAACCAAAGACCAAGCCACCAGGAATGGAGGAGTACATCTTGAGGAGCAAGAAAAGCAAGCACGGCAGAAAGTGGCTGGTACGGCACAAGAAGACAGGAAAAACGGCAAAAGCAGAAAAGCCGCTGCCGCCACCAACTTCCCACTACTCCTCTACGCCGCAGCAAGAATGCCACAAAAAGTCTTTAAAAGGAGAGGTCCAGGTTCACTCCCACCATATCCATCTCTCACCTCGCATCCACAGCCACTCCATCCATCCACCACTCCACCAAAACCTTCCTCCTCCATAGTCCAACACAAAAAACTTTTCCACCCTTTTCCCTCTTCTCCTCTGTTGTAACAAGACTGGATCCATGGCGTCCACCAAGAACTCCAAGAACTCCCTCAGGAACCTCAAGAACACAGGATGAACATAGCCCCAAGGATCTGAAGGCCCAGCTCTCCCTCAACCTCTGCATCCTCTGCCGCGACAGCAATTCTTCTACTTTCTCTGCCACGGCAAGCCTTCGGTGACAAACAGCAAATCTCTCTTCCTTTCCCTCATGCTCTGTGATCTGTTGTGTTGATCTTGCGTTGTAAAGCAGTTTGAAACTTGTCTTTGACCTTTGCTATGGTTTGAGTGACACACTCCATTGTAAACTCTAAGATTACTGTGAAAACTGTGTTGCACTTGCTTGATCTGTAGGTGTAAGACTAGTCTCTGCACCTAGTTCCAAAAACATATCCCTGTCTAAAATTTGCTAGTTTGTTCAATGCTTTCTTGTCTGACAAACAAGAAATCCTTGAACTTGTTATGTTAAAACTTCCCTGCTCAAAACCTCCTGTTACTTTTCTGTTTACAACACCAAAAACCCCACTTTTCTGCTTAGCTTCTGGAAATTAGGAAATAGTCTCATTTGTGTTGATCCCTATGGAGACGACTAGAAAAACCCCCCTACAATCTCAACAGATCAAAATTGGCGCCGTTGCCGGGGATCAACTTTTGATTGTTTCCTTAAATTACAGTAGACTAAGCTGTGTAAATACTTGTTCCAATTTGCAATCTTTGATTGTCTGTTTTAATGATTTGTCTGTGATCAAGCTTAGAACTTTTATTAGGGGATTTAGTTCACTAACCCTTGATCAAGTTCTTGTCTGTGATTGTGTGTAGAACAATGATTTCATCTAATCTCCGTGGGAATTCAGTTGATGCAGTCCTCTGAAGATTCTCCACTAGCCCCATTTGATCCTGAGCCAGAGAGGACTTTGTTTGCAAGAAAGAGAGCAGCTTCTGAAGTTTCTGCTGAAGATTTGGAAACCTCTGTCTCAGATTTGGAATCGTCATCCTCAGATTTCAGCATGGGTGATAAGAAGTTGAGAGATTTGTGGATTCCCAAGGACCAGATCAACAATGCAGATGTGATTATGCCTGCAATACAAGCAAACAACTGGGAAATCAAGCCAGCTCTGATCAATATGGTGCAACATAATCCCTTCAAAGGTTCTGCTTTGGAGAGCCCCCATGAGCATATCAGAAACTTTCTGGAGTACTGCAACACTTTGAAGCACAATGGTGTTCCTCCTGAAGCCATCAGGATGCAATTGTTTCCCTTCTCACTGTCTGGACTTGCAAAAGTTTGGTTCCACTCTCTTCCTATTCACTGCAGAGACACATGGGAACATGTTCTTCAAGCTTTCTTTGAGAGATATTTCCCTCCAACCAAAGCAGCTGAGTGCAGAGACAAGATAACAAGATTTGTGCAATATGAAGGAGAAAGCCTGTATGATACTTGGCAGAGATACCAAGGTCTCATCAGGATGTGTCCCAACCATGGCCAGGAGCAATGGCTCATCTTGCAAACCTTCTACAAGGGTTTGACAGAGCAAACCAGATCATTTGTTGACTCAGCTGCTGGAGGTGGAATCATGAACAAGACCCTTGATGAAGCTACTGAGTTGATTGAGAGCATGGCATCACACAACTTCTCCTGGACAAATGAAAGAGCTGTCCACCCCAACAATCAGCTGCAGATTCAGTCAAGTGGCCAGAATGCTTTGGAAGCCAAGTTGGAGAGTTTAACAACTCAGCTTGCCCAGCTCATGACAGAAAGAAACAGCCAAGCTTTGGTTCCTGTCAACCAAGTTACTTCTGCCTGTGCAATTTGTGGAAAAGAAGGCCATTCTCTCATGGAATGTACCTTGTCTGCACCTCCTGAAGCCATGATATCAGAGGTGAACTATGCCCAGAATCAAGGGCCATATTCCCAAAGTTACAACCCCTCTTGGAGAAACCACCCCAACCTTTCTTACAAGAGCAATAATCAGCAAAGTTACCCAGCACCAGGGCAGCAGCACTATGCCCAAGCATCCCAGCAGAGTTACCATCAGCCTGGACAACAAAATTTCAGACCCCAAGGTCAAGTGCAACACCCACAACAACAACACCACCCAGTACATCAGCAAACTACTTCATCCAGCAGTAGCAGCCAATCTGAGCTTGGAGAAATGATGAAGCTACAGAAGGAAATGTTCAGTGGAATGCAAGAAACTATGAAAATGCAATCTGAACTTTTCTACAAGACTATGCAGCAACTCACTGCTGGAATCCAGACCAACAACATTGGAAAACAAGCTGAAGGAAAACTGCCAGCCCAAGCAGAGAAAAACCCAAAACAGTGTGGTGCCCTTTCCACTACTGAAGTTATTGATGCAGTCACCACTAGGAGTGGGGTGAACACTGAACCCTTACTCAAAACCCCACCAAATGTCACTTATGTTGCTCCACAGAGAAGACCCACCGTGCAGCAACAAACACCTCCAGAAATTGTTCTGCCAAGGCAGGAAAAATCAACAGGACAGCCTGCCCAGACAGAAAACCCTGCCAAGGCACAGATCTCTGCCACAGAACCAACAGAGAAGCCTTTGTTGATGAAAGTTCCATTTCCAGAGAGATTGGACAAGACCAAGGAGGAGAAGCAATACTCTAAATTCCTTGAGACCATGAAGGAAGTGCAAATCACCATCCCCATTTTGGATGCAGTGTTGCACATTCCCCTATATGCAAAGTTTTTCAAAGATCTGATCACAAGAAAGAGGAGTTTGGACAGCCCTGAGTTAGTAGCCTTGACAGAAGATTGCAGTGCTGTGATCTTGAACCACATGCCCAAGAAGCTACAAGACCCTGGAAGTTTCAGCATTCCCTGTGTAGTGGTAAGAAAAACCTTCACAACCCTTTGTGACTTAGGTTCCTCTGTGAGTGTGTTACCCTCTGCTGCAAGCCAGATTCAGCAGCTGGGAACGTTGAAGCCTACCCCAATGACACTTCAACTTGCTGATAGAACCTTGAGAAAACCAGTAGGAGTCCTCGAAGATGTGCCAGTCCAAGTTGGCAACTTTGCATATCCTGTGGACTTTGTTGTGCTAGAGATGGAAGACAATGCTGAATCAATGATTCTAGGCAGGCCATTCTTGGCAACTGCTGGTGCCATCATTGATGTCAAAGGTGGAACCCTCAAATTACAATTTGGATCAGAGCAAGCTGAATTCAGCATGAAACATGCCACTCACTTACCCAATGTTCCTGAACATTGCCATTCCATTGATGTTGTTGAAAGAAGTGTGCTAGAAACTTTGCCAGAACCTGAGCAAGAAGAGCCTGAAGCTCAAGTCTTTGTTACTGCTGAAACCACCAATGTACAGCAGCTCTGTGAAGTGAAAATTTGTGAAATTGTACCTGTGTCAAGTGCAAGAGAACCAGCTCATCTAGCTCACCATTCTGTTGTGGAGCTCAAAGAATTGCCTTCCCATCTGAAATACTCATTCTTGGAGAAGGAAAAGTTACACCCTGTGATTATTAGTTCTGCCCTTTCAAGTGAGCAAGAAGAAAGTCTTCTGTCTATTCTGAAGCTGTACAAGAATGTCATTGGATATTCCATTGATGACATCATTGGCATTAGTGAGAAAGTGTGTTCTCACAGGATCCACTTAGAAGAAGGCAGCAAGCCAACAAGAGAAGGACAGAGGAGACTAAACCCTGCTATGCAAGATGTAGTAAAGAAGGAAGTTCTGAAATTGTTAAAGGCTGGAATGATATACCCCATCTCTGACAGTGAGTGGGTGAGTCCTATCCACATTGTGCCCAAGAAAGGTGGCTACACTGTTGTTGAAAATGAAGAAGGAAGGCTCATGACCACAAGACCTGTTACAGGATGGAGGATGGTGAATGACTTCAGAAAATTGAACAAAGCTACAAGAAAAGATCACTTCCCTCTGCCATTCATGGACCAGATGCTAGAGAGACTTGCTGGCCAGAAGTACTACTGCTACCTTGATGGTTACTCTGGATTTCTGCAGATTCCAATCCACCCTTCTAACCAAGACAAGACCACATTCACCTGCCCATATGGAACCTTCGCTTACAAAAGGCTACCATTTGGCCTTTGCAATGCTCCAGGCACCTTTCAGAGATGCATGATGTCCATATTTTCTGATCACATTGAGAAGATTATGGAAGTTTTCATGGATGATTTCACTGTGTATGGAAAAGACTTCGAAGCCTGCTTGAAGAACCTCACCTTAGTCCTTCACAGATGCTCTGAGCAAAATTTGATTCTGAACTGGGAAAAATGTCACTTCCTTGTCTCTGAAGGCATTGTGTTGGGCCACCTTGTGTCTGCTAGAGGAATTGAGGTGGACAAGGCAAAGGTAGATGTGATTGCCAAGCTACCTCCTCCTGAAAATGTGAAGGGAATTCAAAGCTTCCTGGGCCATGCTGGCTTCTACAGGAGGTTTATCAAGAACTTCTCCTATCTTGCCAAGCCACTCACCAATCTCCTGAATCATGAAGTGAAGTTTGTGTTTGATGACACTTGTTTGCAAGCATTCAACCAATTGAAAGATGCTCTCATCACAGCCCCTGTTGTTCAACCTCCTGACTGGACACTGCCATTTGAACTTATGTGTGATGCAAGTGACTTTGCTGTTGGAGCAGTCCTTGGCCAGAGGAAAGACAAAGCTGTACATGTTATACATTATGCAAGCAAGACTTTGGATGATGCTCAGATCAATTACACCACCACAGAGAAGGAGCTGCTTGCTGTTGTGTTCTCATTTGATAAGTTTAGACCATACCTGGTTGGACACAAGTGCATTGTCTACACAGACCATGCAGCAATCAGATATTTAGTGAGCAAAAAGGATGCTAAACCAAGGCTCATCAGATGGATCCTTCTGCTCCAAGAGTTTGACATAGAAATTAGAGACAAGAAAGGGTCAAAGAACTCAGTTGCTGATCACTTGTCCAGAATCAACATTGATGAAAACAGAGAGATTCAAGACTTGATGCCAGGAGAACAGCTCATGGCAGTCAGTGCCACTTCACCTTGGTATGCTGACTTTGTGAACTTCCTAGCTTGTGATATTGTGCCAGCAGATCTCTCCTACCAGCAAAAGAAAAAATTCCTCCATGATGTCAAGAGTTACTATTGGGATGAACCTTTTCTGTACAAACATTGTGCTGATGGCATTGTGAGAAGGTGTGTTCCCTCTGATGAAAAAAGTGATGTGATGTTCCAATGCCATTCAGGATTGTATGGAGGACATGCTGGAGTGTTCAAGACTCAAGCCAAGATTTTGCAAGCTGGCTTCTTTTGGCCAAGTATGTTCAGAGATGTTCATGAGTACATAATGAAGTGTGATCCTTGTCAAAGAGCAGGAAAGATGTCAAAGAGAAATGAAATGCCCCAAACAGGAATCTTGGAAGTGGAATTGTTTGATGTTTGGGGAGTTGATTTTGTTGGACCCTTGCCATCTTCTCAAGGCTACAAGCATATTTTAGTTGCTGTTGACTATGTGTCAAAATGGGTTGAAGCCATTCCCACTGTTAATGCTGATGCCAAGGCAGTTTGTAGAATGTTCAAGACTGTCATTTTCCCAAGATTTGGAGTGCCAAGAGTTGTAATCAGTGATGGTGGTGCTCACTTCAACAATGACCAGTTTGAGAAGCTTCTGACCAAGTATGGAGTGAAGAATCACAGAGTGACAACTCCTTATCATCCGCAGGCCAATGGCCAAGTGGAGTTGTCAAACAGGGAAATCAAGCAAATCTTGGAGAAAGTTGTGTCCAAGACCAGAGGAGATTGGTCAATGAAATTGCCCGACACTTTGTGGGCTTACAGGACAGCATACAAGACACCCATTGGCATGTCACCTTTCAGAATTATCTATGGCAAGGCTTGCCATCTGCCAGTCGAATTGGAGCACAGAGCGCATTGGGCAATCAGGAAGCTGAACTTGGACATTGGCAAAGCAGGAAACATGAGGAAACTGCAGTTGTGTGAGCTTGAAGAGCTCAGGAATGATTCCTATGAAAGTGCAAAGATTTACAAGGAGAAGACCAAGAAATGGCATGACTCCCACATTCTGAGAAGGGAATTCAAGGAAGGGCAGTCAGTGCTGGTGTATGATTCCAAGCTACACTTATTCTCTGGAAAGTTCAAGTCCAGATGGTTTGGCCCTTGTGTGATCAAGAGAGACCTCGGCCATGGTGCCTTTGAGGTTTATAGCTCAGCTGAGGGAACATTCAAAGTAAATGGCCAGAGGTTGAAGCACTACAGGATTGGAGATTTTATTGAAAACCAAGTTGAAGAAGATGATGAACCAGAGGATGGCTCCAATGCATCCTCTACCCATGCAAACCAGTGATGATGAAGCTATAGTCAAGCTAGTGACTTTAAACAAGCTCTCTTCCAGGAGGAAACCTGGTATCCCTTGTATCATATATTTCCCTTTCACCTTTTTATGTTTTTGCCTTGTGTGTTTGTTTCTTTTTGTTGTTTCAGTGATAACTTGGATGAGGAGAAAGATTGCTGTTGATTGACAAGGCAGAGAAGCAGGAAAACCATCAGGTGAACACTTTCCATTTCCACACATTTGTTAGAATCTGAATCAGAATATACTATACTATTGTTTGATCTTGTGTGAAAGTGCTCTGTTAAGAAACGAATCAAATTTTGTTGCTTGAACCTGAAAATATCACTTTGCATGCTATGAAGAACTTTGCTTTGAATCTGCTTATAACTCTTGCAAATGCCTATTTTCAAAGCCAAGTTTCAAATCAGAACCTTTGTATGTCTCTACTCAAAGAACCTGTGAAACATCAGTATATTTGTTAATTGCCCTAAGAATGAAGTTCATGATCCATTTCTTAGCCCCTAACCAATTGCATCTGTTGCATTTTTTGCATTAGCAAACATGATCTCTGGATTGTGATTTGTGAAGCACTAACATACTAACAGAAAGGAAAAAGTTTAGCATTAGCAACCATGATCTCTGGATTGTGGTGTGTGAAGCACTAACCTGATGATGCTAAGTAAAACTTGTTGTAAATACCTAAAGCACTAGCACCTATGATCCTGGGATTGTAGTGTGTGAAGCACTAACTAAGTTGACCCATCAAGCTAAGTTACTAACTGACTAACTTGTCTATGCATTAGCCTATTATGTTCCTGGGAACTGTAATAGGTGAAGCACTAATTTTGCATTACATATTGGGCTATGTACTGGATCTTGAGTTTTCAATTTCAGAGTCAATTACTTTATACTCATGTGTCCATGTTGTTTGATCTAGACATACTCAAATTCTCTTGTGAAACTTGTTTTTGAATTGGCAATTGCAAGATTTATCTGCATTGAGTCAGCAATGTCCCTCATCATGCTCTGTTACATTTTGTTTGGTACAATGCACCATTCTTTACTTGAGGACAAGCAAAGGTTTTGGTCTGGGGGTTTTGATCACTCTAAGATTTACACATATATCTGAACCTTGCAACCATAAAACTTGTCTGTTTTACCTCATTTCTACCAGTGTTGCACCAACATTTTACATCATTTGATCCTTTGTCACAGATCAGTGCGCCAAGGCACTTAAATCTACAAGTCAGAGTAATTCAAACCAAAGACCAAGCCACCAGGAATGGAGGAGTACATCTTGAGGAGCAAGAAAAGCAAGCACGGCAGAAAGTGGCTGGTACGGCACAAGAAGACAGGAAAAACGGCAAAAGCAGAAAAGCCGCTGCCGCCACCAACTTCCCACTACTCCTCTACGCCGCAGCAAGAATGCCACAAAAAGTCTTTAAAAGGAGAGGTCCAGGTTCACTCCCACCATATCCATCTCTCACCTCGCATCCACAGCCACTCCATCCATCCACCACTCCACCAAAACCTTCCTCCTCCATAGTCCAACACAAAAAACTTTTCCACCCTTTTCCCTCTTCTCCTCTGTTGTAACAAGACTGGATCCATGGCGTCCACCAAGAACTCCAAGAACTCCCTCAGGAACCTCAAGAACACAAGATGAACATAGCCCCAAGGATCTGAAGGCCCAGCTCTCCCTCAACCTCTGCATCCTCTGCCGCGACAGCAATTCTTCTACTTTCTCTGCCACGGCAAGCCTTCGGTGACAAACAGCAAATCTCTCTTCCTTTCCCTCATGCTCTGTGATCTGTTGTGTTGATCTTGCGTTGTAAAGCAGTTTGAAACTTGTCTTTGACCTTTGCTATGGTTTGAGTGACACACTCCATTGTAAACTCTAAGATTACTGTGAAAACTGTGTTGCACTTGCTTGATCTGTAGGTGTAAGACTAGTCTCTGCACCTAGTTCCAAAAACATATCCCTGTCTAAAATTTGCTAGTTTGTTCAATGCTTTCTTGTCTGACAAACAAGAAATCCTTGAACTTGTTATGTTAAAACTTCCCTGCTCAAAACCTCCTGTTACTTTTCTGTTTACAACACCAAAAACCCCACTTTTCTGCTTAGCTTCTGGAAATTAGGAAATAGTCTCATTTGTGTTGATCCCTGTGGAGACGACTAGAAAACCCCCCCTACAATCTCAACAGATCACTAGTTCTTTTCCCGTCCTGCTCTTTATACACACCGTGCTGCGTCTTCCTAAAGCGCCTCCCCTCAATGCCAAAACGAAAGCAATGGCACTCCTCCCGGCGGGCTACTACCTCTCCCCTAACCCTGCCGCCGCTATAGGATAGTTAAAATAATTAATTTTGAAAATAGAAAATAGTTTTGAATTAGTTATTAAATTTCAAACACTTTTCATATTAATAGTTTTGTCAAATTCTAAAATACACAAAAAGAATATTAATCAATATAGTTTTAATTGAAAATGGTAAAATAGTTAATAGTTTGGATAGTTAAAATAATTAATTTTGAAAATAGAAAATGGTTTTGAATTAGTTATTAAATTTCAAACACTTTTCATATTAATAGTTTTGTCAAATTCTAAAATACACAAAAAGAATATTAATCAATATAGTTTTAATTGAAAATGGTAAAATAGTTAATAGTTTGGATAGTTAAAATAATTAATTTTGAAAATAGAAAATGGTTTTGAATTAGTTATTAAATTTCAAACACTTTTCATATTAATAGTTTTGTCAAATTCTAAAATATACAAAAAGAATATTAATCAATATAGTTTTAATTGAAAATAGCAAAATAGTTAATAGTTTGGATAGTTAAAATAATTAATTTTGAAAATAGAAAATGGTTTTGAATTAGTTAATCAATTTCAAACACTTTTCATTTTGAAAGTTTTATCAGATTCTAAAATATACAAAAAGAATATTAATCAATATAGTTTTAATTGAAAATAGCAAAATAGTTAATAGTTTGGATAGTTAAAATAATTAATTTTGAAAATAGAAAATGGTTTTGAATTAGTTAATCAATTTCAAACACTTTTCATTTTGAAAGTTTTATCAGATTCTAAAATATACAGAAGTTATTCAATTCAAAATTACAAATTCATATTTGAAATGAAAAACTGAAAAAATTTCAGCATTGGCGCACATTTATTGCACCTTTAGTTCCGGTTGGATCCACCAACCGGGACAAAAGGGGGGGGGGGCTCGGGCGGTTACCGCCCACCACCCTTTAGTCCCGGCTGGGGGCTTAAACCGGGACTAAAGGCCCCCTTTAGTCCCGGTTTAAGCCCCCAGCCGGGACTAAAGGGGGGGTATATAAGCCCGCCCCGCCCCCCTTCTCTTCTTCTTCTTCTTCCACACTTAGCCATTTCGACGCGCGCGAGGAGTTGCCGAGGAAGAACGTTGCGGTTGCGAGGATTCTCGGGCCTCCCACCGCCGCCGCCAGCGCCGCCACCGCACCCGCGCCGGCCTCCCGCGACCGAACCCGCGCCGGCCTCCCGCCACCGAACCCGCGCCGGCCTCCCGGCCACCGCCACCGCGTCGGCCTCCCGCGACCGCGCCGCCACCGCGCCCCGCCGGCCTCCCGCCACCGCGCCCCGCCGGCCTCCCGCCACCGCGCCGCCACCGCCACCCGTTGCTTCCTCTCGCCTCTCGGTGAGAGACCGAGGCCGCCCGCCGCCGCCCCTTTTTTTAAATTTTTTTTGTTATTTGTTAGGTTAAAATTTGTTAGGTTTATTTTTTTTAAAATTTTGTTATTTGTTAGATATAATTATTATTTGTTATTTGATAGATAGAATTATTATTTGTAAAGATAGAATTTATTTGTTAGATAAAATTGTTATTTGTTATTTGTTAGATATAATTATTATTTGTTAGATAAAATTGTTATTTGTTATTTGTTAGATAGAATTATTATTTGTTAGATATAATTGTTATTTGTTATTTGTTAGATAGAATTATTATTTGTTAGATAGAATTTATTTGTTAGATAAAATTGTTATTTGTTATTTGTTAGATATAATTATTATTTGTTAGATATAATTATTATTTGTTAGATATAATTATTATTTATTATTTGTAAGATAGAATTTATTTGTTAGATATAATTATTATTTGTTATTTGTTAGATAGAATTATTATTTGTTAGATAGAATTTATTTGTTAGATATAATTATTATTTGTTATTTGTTAGATAGAATTATTATTTGTTAGATAAAATTGTTATTTGTTATTTGTTAGATATAATTATTATTTGTTAGATAAAATTGTTATTTGTTATTTGTTAGATAGAATTATTATTTGTTAGATATAATTGTTATTTGTTAGATAGAATTATTATTTGTTAGATAGAATTTATTTGTTAGATAAATTTTTTATTTGTTATTTGTTAGATATAATTATTATTTGTTAGATATAATTGTTATTTGTTATTTGTTAGATAGAATTATTATTTGTTAGATATAATTGTTAGTAAATATTTGTTAAGTAGTAATAATTGTTAGCAAATATTTGTTAAGTAGTAATAATTGTTAGCAAAATAATTGTTAGGGTTAGTAGTAAGATAATAAGTAAGATAATAGTTAGAAAATTACATATAGCGTTCATAATTAAAATATAAATGTCGGTTTTTTGCAGAAACTATGGATCCACATAGCAGGAACCTCGAAGAGGAAGAACTTCTCGAAGATATAATCAAAGACGCCCCCGACGTTGAACCAGCTGAATCTCCGTCGTCGTTTCTGAACCCCTCCGGAGATGGAATGGAGGTCGACCGACACGAAGATGAAGCCGATGGGGCAGGAGATAGCTCCAATGACGGAGAAGGGGATAGCTCCACTGATGGAGAAGCCGGTGGAGAAATAATAAAGTCCGGCGAGGTATACATATGAAGTTCGACAATCACTTGTAATATGTGAAAAATATTGGAGATAGCTCTATATTGTATATATATGCATTCATTTGACGAATGTTTCTCCCTCTTAGGCCTCCACATCGAGCAAAGCTACGAAACGAGGCCCGACTAAAAAGTTGGACGCACGAACGCATTACACCTTTGAGGTGATATTGCCTACGGGCGAACCCAAGCTTCCTAAGAATGCTGCTGACACATTCAAGAAGCAATGCGGAGTTCTCGTTAGGGATCACGTCCCGATCAGCGTTCGGGAGTGGAACAAGCGCAAAGGGGCAGCCGATAGTGACTATGTCGCCGAAAGGTACAAAGATAATCTTTGGAATGATCTCATGTTACATTTCAACCTGCCAGAATGTGAGAATGAAGACGCCGCAAAAAAACTGAGGGCCAAAGTCAAGCAGTGGACTCTAAAGAAGATGGCCGAACTGTTCCGTAGCTGGAAGAAGAAGCTATGGAAAAACTATCTGAAGACAAAGAAAGTGCCAGTATTCGAGGGGTATCTAGCCAAGCAGGCGAATCACTGGAAGGCATTTCAAGAGTACAAGGAGTCAGAAGATGCCAAGGCATTATCAGAAAAGAACAAGAAAAATGCCGACAAGAAGAAATATCACCACACGCTGGGGCCAGGGGGCTATGAGACTGCCATCCCAAAGTGGGATAAGAAAGAGCAAGATATGCTAGCTAAAGGCATCGTACCTGAACCCATCCGTGATGAGTGGGAATTGAGAGCAAGAAATTGGTTCCTTGCGCATGGTGGTTCGTACGACGAAGAAACAGGGGACCTCATCTGCAGTGACGGTCTTAGGATACCCAGGGAGAATTGGAAAAAGATAGTGAAAGAAATTAAAGAGGGAAAAAGACAGTTCACTGCAGATAGAGAGAAAGATTTGCTCACACTGGTCCTCGGCAATGACGAACATGGAGGACGAACGCGAGGCTTCGGTCCTTCTTACCCGTGGTGGCTTGGGTTTGCCACAGACCAAGACACTTACAGAAGCCGAGCGAGAGCAAAGAAGCGATAGCAGGATGAGGAGAATGACAAGTTCAACCAGTTGCTTGCCAGGCTTAACGAGCAACAGAAGCAGATTGATGAGCTTAGAGGAGTAGCGCGCCAGGAAGATCCTACACTCGATATTACCGGCGCCCCATCTAAGCGGAAAAGCAGCGTGGCTGAATCTGAGGCCCCGCCCGACGATGCACGAAGAATGATAGAGGGCGGTCCCGACTACCCCGTGGATGGAATCAAGGAGTCAACATCATGTGAACTCCATCAGAAATTCAAGAACATATCCATGAAGGTGGCCGTCGGACAAGCTTTACCTTCTGGCCCTGATGCACGCTGGCATGGCCGTGAGATTCCAGCTAGCTTTGCTAAAGTCGGGGTGGATGAAATCATGGCGGGGTTTCATGATATGGAGCTCGACATGGCTGGACCTGAAGATGAGAGGACACTCGGAGAAGTACTGGGTGGAGTCATCCTATGGGACAAGAACTACATCAAGCTTCCAGGCTCGGCCCCAAGGACAACACCGCCTCCGAGTCGTCGCAGGTCACCTACACCTCCAAGCCCTCCACATGACGACGGCCACCACAACACGAGTCCATCTCGATCACCGCCGCCGGACTTGGGTCGGCCGTCTCCGCCGCCGCCCGCTAAGGATACTAAGCGGAAGCGTGCCAGCAAGAACGCTCCGTCGATGAGTTCTAAGCGACGGAGCTCCCCAAAGCGCAAACTGTCGCCCCTCCCAAAGGTACCTCATGCTAATCTTCCTATCAGACCTTATGATCGTACCGACGAGGAAAACGCCAGGATAGCAAAGGAACATTATGATGCGCAGATGAAAAAGAAGGAACCCGAGCCCCGCCCGGAATACACCGAGAAGCAAATAGCATATGCAAAATACTTCATGACCCTTCCATCACAGTATGACTTGCACCATAAGCCTGACGACTATACACGCACATTGCAGAAGGAAGGGAAAAAGAGCAGATCACGTGCAAGTGCAAGTGGGAGCAAATCAAGTTCAACTACAAGCAAAAAAAGATCAGACGTTCCTCAGCTTGGACAACAGGCCAAACAGTCGATCCCACCCCTCAGGGTGTTACCCGAGAATGTTCCCTCTCTGGTGCAGGGGCAAGATTTGGAATTAGCAAAGAAGTGGGCGGCTGAATGGGGTATCCCGGTTGAAGACGTTCTGGCTTCCCAAGACGACAGGTTACCCAAGGCTGTGGTAGCCCCTAAGCCACAGTTTGTCATGGGAGCGCCTTTGGTCAGCAAAGATAAGTTTGATGATCTCCCAACAAATATGCGTTACTTGCATACATGGTACTTAAGTGAATCAAAGAATGGGAGAACGATGATCGTGGCGCGTGTCCCACGGGAGTACTACGGCCGCCCCGAAGACATCCATATCGACTTTGATGAACTCTTCCAGATGTACAATGCCGACGCCCTCGACAAATCGCTTATGAGTTGCTATTGTCTGTAAGTTTTTCAATTCGTTGTCTACATATAACTTGTTCAGTTAATTCAATTCATTGTCTACATATAACTTGTTCCGTTCTGACTTGTACTCTATTATGCAGAATGAAGATTCTGGAATGTAAAAGTAGGAACATCCTAAATATTGGGTTTATTGACCCAGATAAAATACATATAACGACGCTAACTAATAACCCCAAGGAGACGGAGGAAAACCTTCTAAGGTTTCTAACAGATCAAAATTTCTGTGACCACATACTGTTTCCATATAACTTCAGGTGAGGGTCTTACTCTGTTGTGTCCATTCACTTATAAGTGTAATTGATAAGTTACTGACACATATATATATACATGTGCAGCTACCACTGGATTCTGTTGGACATTCAAATTGATAAGGGAAGAGTTGATGCCTTCAACCCATTATCGAGACCCTTGGAACAGTTCCAAAGCCTGCAGGACATGCTCCAAGGGTAATTTCAATCATTCTTGCGCTCTATCGGTCTTTTTCGATGATTTTCTGATATATCAATTAATGAAAAACTTAGCAAATCATTTTCCTTGTCGGGCAGGGTTTGGAAGCGGTTCAAGTGCGTGACTGACGGTATCGAGCATGAGAAGCTGACCTTTAGAGCGGCTCAGGTAAGTAGTAGTATGATATACTTCTATTTTCAATACATTTATGATGCAAGATTATTATTTTGATTATATATATTCTATTCTCGTAAAGTGCGACCAGCAGCCACGGGGGATGCATCTATGCGGATACTATGTTTGCGAGACCATTCGCACGTTTACCTCTGAGCACAAGGATTACAGATACGACGTAAGCAATGAACATTCACACCTCTATTTTTACCCGTCATTCTTTGTTATCATGATTGATATTCATATTCATCTCCTCTTCTTATATAGTACACGGCCATGAGGGAGAAGTACCTACCAGAGCAACGCGCGATTGCTGTTGCAGAGGAGCTAGCGACCTTTCTGAGGACGGAAGCTATAGATGACAAAGGACGATTTAGTGTAGCTAGGGGCCATTACTGATGTTGGTCCATGTAATCGAATAGACAGGCTCTAGTCCCGATAATTCTGATCTCCATATAATTGTATATATATGCTCGCTTGTAAGATAAGTTAATCTTATATATATGCATAAACTAATTCCCGAACACCAAACAAGGCACCAAACGAGGCATCACGTTAACCCCCCAAACACCTAAAACCCTAAAACCCCTAAACCCTAAAACCCTAAAGCAAAAAACAAAAATCTGCAGATGCCCTTTAGTCCCGGTCTGTGTTACAAACCGGGACTAAAGGTCCTGGCCCTGATGCGCTCGGAGCCGCCCACGTGGACACCCTCCAGTCCCGGCTGGTAACCGGGCCGGGACTAAAGGTTCAGCCTTTAGTCCCGCGGCTGGGGTCCCGGTTTGCAAACCGGGACTAAAGGCCCTTACGGGCCGGGACTGGAGGCCCTGTCCCCACTAGTGCAAGACTGTTGCGTGCATGATGAAAGAATGATCCCCGCATCAAAGCAAGGACCAGATGGTGAGAACGACAAGTGAATTAAAAGAACACCTTTTTCTATACTGTTGAGTTTCTATCCGATATTACTCACAAGAGTCATGGTAGCCTGGTGAATTGTCATGAAGCACGATAGAAGATGTGTCCGAATCCAGAAGGTAAAAATATCAGCATTAAGTGTAATAATTTGAATAGTTCTTAGTGGAAATAGTATATAGTATTATTTTGTTTTTATATCATGCCATTAAATTTCTAACAATCACTATTTTTGATTAGTATGTTGCACATAAAAATCCCGTGCTCGCTCAGTTCACCTAAAACATTACAATATTTGTTTTTAGTATTTCACCTCTTCTTCGTTTTTGCATGTTTTAGATCTGGCCTTTTAGATAATGGTTTGTGGAATACATGCAATAAGAATACTAATATGAGCACTTGCATTCTTTGTAGTTTCACCGGTTAGGTGAAACCGCTCTTCATCTTGCTTGGTCGACTATTGATCTTCGGTCGCAATATACAAAATTAGAGGTGGCTGAGGTAATTCATCTGATTCGTTGCAGAATATGAGTTACATATGTTACATATAGCTTCATAAAAATTAATATAAGAATACTAATACCAGTCTTGAAAAAAATACTAATATGCATGTGACATATGTATTCCTATTTCAGACGACTCTTCGCTGAGAAGGAATCGACTGCTTTATCCACATGGGTTGTTGCATCCATATGAGGATGCCTCATGTTGGAACACGTAGGTATTCGTACTGAGCTCTCCCATCAACATGGAAAATGATTACATGGAGAAAACGTTCAGATATTTCATATATATTGTAAAATACGCTGAGGACTAAAGAACTGCACTATTTCACAAAAAATAGCAGTTTATAATGCTTCTCAATAATTGTGGTTTATTCTAGAGTGGGTAAAATATTTGAAAAGGACATAAGAAATTAGAAGTAGTATTTTGTTTTGACCTTCAAGGATGCATAACAAAATTATCACTCGGGTTGGGTTGTAGGAAGCCACTATAAATTGAATATCATAAACTAACTTGATTTTTTTAACTTCTTAAGACGGCATGTTCTAAAACTGGTATCAGTAAGAACATAAGTACATTAGATGTGAAGATTCAAACAATCTCTTTTCTAGCCGCGCAATTTGTGCGGGCCACCCAGCTAGTTATTATGTAATATAGCAATAGAGATCCATCTATGTTTCTCTAATCTTCTGCCTCCGTAGGACTTGTCAGGTACCCAAGACCTGAAAGATTGATAAAGGTAAAAGGTGAGAGTGGAGATGACTACACACAACTAAGTGCAAATCTCGGTGATAGTAGAGTAGTAGGATGGTTGTGTGCTACTCTTCAGGGATCAATAGTGACATCATTGATATTAATGCTTTGGTCGCTTTATCTTAATGCCATTAAGCCTCACGATGTGGTGCAGTCATGGTTGGACAACTGTATGCATACTGCATATGGCAGTCGCCTCTGGTGATACTAGGACACATTTCCCACATGTACTTACAATCTATATTCATTATATAACACATCTTGTTCTTCATTTTATCTCTGTTATCTCATTTGTGTGTGCATAGCTGCAGGTGAAACATCCTATTTCCATCCATTGACACAAACCACAAAATATAATATTTGGTATAGTAAACAAGTGATTCTACAAAGTTCTTGAAGTCTCGTTTACAGTGATCTTACACCATAGCAGGTAGTTCCCAAAGATTCGATAAACCTAAGTTCTAGATAAACATAGCTATAGTACAACAATAATTTGAAACGAAGGTACATCAATGATACTAGTGGCATCACGCCCACATGCCACAACTTCTAAATTTTGCAAACCATATATGAAATATTTTGTCGGAATATTCCCATATTGTACACACATGTTTACCTTGGAATTGCCAACAATGTTTCCATACGAATTTTTCATTTTCTTTGCACAAACAAATCATTTTTCATTTTTCGAGTGTGGAAAATGGTTTTTTGTGAAGCAGCTACCAAATGTTACTTTGATATCGGACCCACCCAATCTCTAAAATTATCATACCACTTTATATGTACCCTTCTCTAGGAATTTCTCATAATTTAGATAACTTTCTATATATTTCGCTGAAAGCGGGACGAATTTGAGCTACATGTATCACATAGTTTTCTCCTGATTTTATTTGCCAATATTATTTTTAGTTCCTCAAGTTGTCATTTCATGGGAGATATGGTGCGTGTTTTGGTGGATTCCCTCCGACCTAGCCGAAAGGGGCCGTTTCGCACCGCGTCATTTGATGTGATCTCATACTTGAGCACAACTAATTCAAAAAATAATTTAAAAATTTGGCACATTTGTGTGGCATCATTTTTTCTGACATATAATATCTAAAAAAATAACAAACTTGGAGTATAAAATTATTGTGTAAAACCCTTCTCCCTTCCGTCGCAAACATTTCCCACTATCTATTCCTTCTCTTTTTTACCGCAAAAAATTCCCGTTCTTTTCACCTTTAGTTTCCTGCTCTTCGTTCCCACCAAATAATTCCCTCTCTCTGTTCCTACCAAAAAATCCCACTCTCTGTTCCTCCCAAAAAAATTCCACTCGTTTTTCCCACCAAACAATTTCCTAGAGTTTTCCCTTCTTTAATTTCCATCTATTATTTTAGGACAAATTAGGTGTGCTCTCTTTCCTGTACTCTATTTCCTGCAAGTGTTTTCCAACGAACAAAATAGCACCTCAAACTAAAATGCAATGAAAAGGGTACAATGCCCCCATGCCTTGACATAACCTGTCTCATATGATGATCTGTATTTGATGACCAAAAAGAACCAGTATCGATCATGAGTAGATACGATGGTACCGTTAGAAACTTCCTAGGGGTTGCCATATAATTTTTTTTAAGGAAAAATCGGCATGGAACCCCTAGGGAGCTCCCATATTACCCATGTATTTTTGGGCAGCGAATGTGGTGCAGAAGAACCGTCATGGTTAAATACGATGGTAGTCCAAGAAGCTCTTTAGGAGATGCCATACGATTCTTCTAATCTTTTTTACCATGAAACCCCCTAAGGAGCTCCAACGTAACCTACGCACCTAGTGGGGCTATAATAACAAAATAAACAATTAAAGTGTTCATATTCAGTGATGGCCTGTAAAGGCCATATATGTTGGATATACATGACCCTTCTGAATACAACCAGTCTCATCTAGATGATTTGTATTTATTTACTAACATAAAGAACACAACGCTATGAGGGGAAGAATGAGAAATGTGAGGCAGGGAGAAAATGGGAGGAATGCGAGACAGCAGGGAGAGAAGATAACATCTATCACCGAATACTCCTCCCGCTATATAGTGTCATGGGGGTGGACGTGACAGGAAGAAGTGGCGGTAAACAAAGCAGCAGAAAAGAGAGCGGGAAACAAGATTTTTGCCTGAGTGTCTTCCAAAAACACTCGACATTCGGCAAAGCTTTCTTTCATCAAGGCTCTGTCAAATGCTGCCCGGATCTCGCGTCTTTATTGTCTTTGCCATGTGCCACAGCTTTGTCAGAGTGTTTTTTTCTGCCATGTACACGGTATACATAGAGATTTGTTGTGTGTTCAACTTTTACTGAGTGTTATTTCGGACACACTGGGCAAACTCTTTGTATATCGAGTTTTATTGGGAGGAGGTGTTTTGGCTCATAGGACTAGACACCTATTATAAAAAATACATTTTAAATATATTTCAAAATATCTAAAAAATTAAACAAAAAATTCTCAGTGTACATCTGAACAATTCATGTTCACCCACAAAGTTTTGTGGTGAAAAGACATTTTTTGTGACATATGTAAAAAAGACAAAAATAATCACGTAAATAACAATGTTGGAGCACTGAATATTTTTTTACAGAGGCCACAAAAAATGTCCTTCTCTCACGAGACTTCATGAATGAACATAAAATGTCCAGATGCATGTCAAGATATTTTTTTTTGAAATTTTTAAGTATTTTGAAATATGTTTTTTGATAATGGGTGCATCTACACCCGTGAGCCAAAGTGGATTTCCGGTTTCATTGAATGTACACTCGGCTTGCCTCGATATACACAACATTGTTAAGATTTTTGAGTTTTTTTAGAGCTACCACATATTTCATTAACTAGGAAGATTGGCGCGGCGGCATGCCACGCCCGTGGTGGTTACTTCCTAGCGTATATAGATAAGTTTTTATAAATAAAATAAGCTGTAAGACGATCAATAAAAGAAGTTAGTAATATTTTCCTTGAATAAAAGAGGAGAAAAATTGTAGAGTACATCCTTACAGTTACCGTGAAGTGATTAAAATGAGAATATAGTAAAAAAATCCCGAGTAAAAGATATGATGAACGATCCAACAGTGTGACCGTGAGATGATCTATAAAAGAAGAAAGTAATATATTTTTCCCTAATAAAAGAGGTGACTAACAATGATTTTTGCGGAGTTATTGTGAAAGAATGCAGTAGTATTCCTATAGGATGATTGTGGGCGATGTATTAAAGAGGTGACCAATAGTAAAGTGGGCCCATAGGAAGTTAGACAAAAATATGATATGAGGCGATCGATAGAAAAAAGTATGAGACAATAAAAAATATATGTATATATAATACTTTTGCCTTAATATAATATATGTATACAAATGTATATAAGAACAAAAAGCTAATGTGGAAGAAGCCAGTAACTGTTGAACTTGTTGCGAAAAACTACAGTCGAAGGTATTACTGTTTGTGCAACATTTAATTACTATATAAGAACTATCATAAGAAATATAAATGTTGAGAAATTATGATTGATAATTAATGCAAAGAAATTAGTCGATGTGATCAGTAGGAGAAGGTAGTAGTTTTTTTGAATAAAAGAGACGATGAATAGTGGAGTATTTAGTTTCCTGAGGTTATTGTAGGACAATTCAGAAGCGACAACAGGAAAAGGCATTTATCATTGGAGTGTTACATTTGAAAAATTACTGCTAAAGGACGACCGTTCGTGCAATGTTATAAAATTAAAGTTTAGAATAATTACCGCTTGGGGATGACTGTTGAGGCTGAAGATTTGTGTCATAAAGTAACCGCTCATGAATGTTTGGAAAAAAGACTTATAAATTATTGTTGGAGAAGTATGCCTCGATGAAGAATTACGGTTAGATAATTAACGTTCGGAAACAATTGTTAGAACTATAGGTTTGTACAAAAAAATGTTGTAAAATAATCACTTGGAAAAATATAGCGCACAATGTTCACGTGAGGCATTATTAATTTGTGGATACCACCTAAAAAAGTATGCATAACTTAGTAACTACTGTCGGATACTTACCATTGAGGAATAACCGCTGAAGCTAGAGGTTCATACTAAAAAACTACTATGAAAAAATACTCTAAAAAATCACTCAAATTTTTTGTGTTATTTCAGCCATTAGATCTAAATCTAACGTTCCAAACTATGCAAGATACTATTCATGCTTCACATGAACGGTGATTGGCCTACGTGCAGCATTAAGAAAAGGGCAAAAGTGGTTGTCTCTTATAGGATGACCGTGAACTATTGTCAAAAAGATGTGTTGAGAAATTGAATTTGGAAATTTACCGCGAGAAAATTACTGAAAGCGATTAATAGAAGAAGTTAGTACCAAAAAATTATTGTTCATATTGCAACGGGGAACTACTATAAAAAATCAACCGCAAAATTTTAAATAAATGTCATTCAAAAATTATGCTCGGAGAATTGTGCATCATCTAAATACCAGCGAGAAATTACTGCGTAAGCTGAAAAACTACAAAAGAAAATTACTGCTAGAAAATCACTGGTAAAGTATTATAGTACATACTATTCATGTTGTATTAGAAAACTACTTTAAAAATCATCCATTTCTAGAGGACATGAGAAAAAAAGGAAAAATCATAGCCGTGGTATCTATAGATTTCTAGAAGATAGAAGCAAATAATAGATAGACAACCAAAGGTGAAGCACTGTAGATTAGTATGTACTGTAGATGCATCTACAGGAAAAAAGGCATACGTGACCTAGCTAACAGGGCTCGATTTCTCTTGACTTTTATATATGTGTAGATTGAATCAAGTTACAAGAAGAAACATACGTGGATATAAAAGACAAACCAGGATAAAATGGTTATTCTAAAATTTTGTAAATAAAATTATAAGAGACCAAGAAATACAAATCGACCCCTAGGGTTTCCTGCAACCACCGAAGCCATTGGCCGCCGTCCAACTCTAGCGCCAGCGAGACGCGCGCCATAAGAAACGCCGAGCCTCCATCATTGCCAGATCCAAGAGAGCACCATCGCCAGCGAGGCTTTGTGAGTCGATGAACATACCTATTGGACATAGCGAGGCAAAAGTTGTTATGGCACATCGACCGAGGGACGTCCCCGTGCTGTCTTGGACCAAGAACTGTCGCCTCGTATCGACGAAGTCAGACAAGAACGGCAGATCCACCACCTCCGAACCAACATCCTCGCTCCAGAGAAAACACCTCGCCCCAGCCGCCAGCGAAAGCCAGCGAAACACCGAGAAACAAATCTCGTCAGATCTGAAGAACAACGAGAAGACATAGCTATCGATCTGAAGGATCAAACAACACACGTTGCCATCACCTCCGAGGCATAGCTGTGAAGGTCGCCACTGGTGTGGGAGTAGAGGTTGTAAAACGATAGGGGGAGATTGGCGGAATATGATGGATGTATTATTGAGGCTCTCGGGCGAGTATATATAGACGTACAAGGATCAACTTGTAGTACAAGACAAGAAACGTATCTACCTAACCTAGCTATCCTAGTACGTTGTATATCTCTAACTGGAGCGTCACGGATGGTCAGACTAGAGAGAAACCGAAGGCGTAGAAACTAACGAGCTGACACCCCTCCCCCCCCCCCAGTCAGAGCGGGAGCGTCGTGGACGATGTTGCATCGCGGATGCTTGGACTGTAGAGGAAGCCGAGGAGTGCCCATGCGAGGTGATAGCCCTTGTGCCGATGTCGATGAAGCCGAGAGCGGTGGGTGCTGCAACCTTGGTCGAGGTAGTCGTGCAAGGGTTCGCCGTGGTCGATGTCGTGGTCGGGATTGCTGGTGTCGATGTAGCCGCACTTGAAGCCACGGGCGCGTAGCACGCCATAGAAGGATGACGACGCATCAAGGCAGTCATCAATAAGAGCGATGCCAAAGTCGATGCAGTTCAAGCCGTCGAGGAAGAGGTGCGACCATGGCTTTGCCAGAACTAGGCGCACGTTAGGGACAAAGGTATACTCCAGTTGTGCCAAAACCGAGTACGCAAAGACGAACACGAGGACAAGGCGCTGCGACCGAGCTTGCCAGACTTAGGAACGCGTCGGGGACGAAGGCAAGCACTGGTGTTGCCAGTACCGGGTGTGCGAAGAACGGGACCAGTAGAAACAACTTCACGCCATGTCGGAGAGGAGACTAGCAGAGAAGGCCTCCATGACGGTTGCGAGGTGCACAACGGCAAAGGGTGCCGGTGCAGTCCGCGGTTGTCAGAGTAGACGAGCAGGTATAGTCGAGAACGAGGCGATGACGCTGGCAATGAAGTCGTGCTGGACATAGACGTAGAAGGCAGCGAACCAGCGACAACCAAGAATGGCCATGCTGGATGCCTAGACCTGTGAAGAGGTAGTCGGCGGGACCTACGACGGCTAGGAGTGGCCATGCAGGTTGCCTGTGGAGATGCGACGGCGGTGCTCAAAGTAGGAGAGGAAGAACCCGACGGCATGACGAAGACCATGCGTGGACGGCGGCATCCCGCGCCGAGGGAGGTGGCGTGGTGGAAGCCAGCGACGTCCTCGCGAGGTGACGACGATGACTGCGTGCAGCGACGCTACGACCCAATGGAATGGCGAGGCTGCAGGGCGCGAGTCGGTGCAGCGGCGTGAGAACCACCAGCAACGTACATGCCGGAGAAGGCACGTTGGTAGCTGGTGGCAGGGACCAAAGGGGCGACGCAGCGGCAGCCCGATGCTCGAACGGTGGTAGGCACTTGCTCGGGGACGTACTTGGCGGAGACGTGCGCCAGATCGATTGATCAGACTGATGGCGACGCTGCACGCGCCAAGTCCTAGACGACGGCACACAGATCGAAACCCGTGGCGTCGTTGTCAGTGAAGTCCCTGGCGATGACGGTGAAGACAGACCAGAAATGGAGACCGCGCAGGCGTGGAACCGGCAGTGACGCACCGAGGCGTCCCTCGGACGACGCGTCCGACGTTGCCGCACGGTTGGTGAAGGCGAGTCGGCCAGCACGGAGTTGGCACCAGCGAGATGACCGCGGCAGCCTACCGAGGTAGGCGCAGCAGCCGGCCGAGGGACCGTGACAACCGGCAAGAGCCAGCCGAAGCAGCGACGGCGCCAGCACGTCGGCCGCGATAGCCGACGTATGGGTAGCCACCGGTGCAAGGTCGACGCCGAGGTTGGAGTAGAGGCTGTTGGTGACGGCGGCGCTGGGAGACTCAATCCGATCTAAGATCGGTAAACCAAAAAGAAAACACTGGTCAAGCGACCGGTGAGAAAAAGACTGTAGGGAAGCCGATCAACCGATCGGCGGACGAACCCTAGTACGGGCGGCGCGGCCCCCGGTGGAGATCATAGAGATCGACCTCCCCAGGAGCGGCGCGATGCGGATAGAGACCGGTGAGGCAAGTTTATTCTTCCGGACGTCACTCCCACCATCCTAACGACGCATGATAGCAAACAGACCCTAACCCTAACTACTAAGCGAAGGAACGAGGTCCTCCTTCCCTCATGCCACCGGAGCGGCAAGCAAAGAGAGAAGGAACCATCACTCTCACTGCCAGAGATCTGGGGAGGGAGTTAGAGTCAGCCATCGCCTCACACGTGAGGAACGAGACCCTTCTCTTTGATTTTGCTGGCCGTTACGATTTCTGGTTGTGATATCTTGTTTTTGTAGGAGCAATGGCCGGCTTATTTTATACTTGAGGAGATAAACAAAACAAAAACCTAGTCTAGGCATCGTTTGAAACAAACGAAAATATTTTTGAAGGATAGGATTTCTGTAGAAAAAAATTCATGTTGTGTTGTTTGGAACTAAGGAATATGAACACTAGATTCTTTTAAAATTCTTTTGGGACGGGCTATTTCATAGGAATGTTGGAGAAAATTACATAAGATCTCACCTCATGTTTTTATTCTTTATATCTGCAATTCCTACATTATTCCTGCGTGACATCCAAACGGCACTTCAAAGTTTTTCTATAGTTTTAGTCCCTGCAGAAATTTAAGATAATTCCTTAATTTTTCCTATAGGAACGTTTTAACACACCAAAAAGGAAAAGATATCTAGAAACCTCTCCATCCATCCCTTGCAAGAAAAGGAGGAACCTCTCCTGGGCCAATAGAATAAACCCCACAGTCCTCCTAGTGAAACGGAACGGGTTGCACTTGCAACTTTGCAAAGACCAAAGTACAAAAGCTTTGATTAAAAATTGAGGATAAGCTGGCCATACATCGGGAAAGGGAGCCCTCTCTCCCTCGGAGTTTGGAAGCGCCCACATCTGAAGACAATTTTTAAGTGCATCCAATGAGGGGTTTAAAGTGGTTCAGATATGGGGTTTCGAGGTTGCAAACACGAGGCGGGGTGAGTGATGGGCTCAGGCCTGGCCTCCCACATGCACAGCCAGCGAGTTCCAAGTTCCAACCCACCCAGCTCGATCTCTAGCTTTGCGAACTTTAGGGTTAGGGTTTCACACCATGACAGGTGCCGCAAGATCATCTCCCTCCCAAGAGTCTCTCTCATCTCTTCTTTGACAAGTCGCGGTCGTGCAGATCTGCCATGAACAGCAGCAACTGAACGAAGGGTAGCCTTGACTTGCAGCGAATCACTGCCTGTGGAAGCGTGGCACACGGACGGCTAATTGCAGGGTTCTCAGGTTCCAGGGGGTTCTGCATCTACGGAGCAAGCTGATTTGGTAGTTCTAACTGTTCTGCACTTCCAGGTTCTGCAGTTTTTTCCTTAAATGCGTGGTGAACAGTTCCATGCTTGTTTGTTCGATTTTCTTGAGATAGTAGATGTTTGAGTTTTATCTCTGTAGACAGGTATTGGGGGAAGCCTCACACGGAAAAGGCCGTGGGGTTCCTGTGTTTATATAGGCGCTCAGACCAATTAGGGTTTGGTATAAGTTACAGTTAGGTCTTACGTAAATACAATATATACAATCTAACACCCTCCCGCAGTCGCAGCGGGAGGTTCTCGGACGCAGAGACTGGACCGAAAATCTAAGAAGAGTTGACTCGGTAGTCCCTTCGTCATCACATCAGCAAACTGAAGAGCGGAGGGAACGTGTAGGACACGAACTTCGCTGAGGGAGACGCGCTCGCGAACGAAGTGGATGTCGATCTCAATGTGCTTGGTGCGGCGATGCTGCACTGGATTGGACGACATGTAGATGGCGGAGACGTTGTCGCAGTAGACAAGTGTAGCCGTGGCGAGAGGACGATGGAGCTCCTGAAAAAGCTGACAAAGCCAGCAGCACTCAGCCACCGCATGAGCGACGGCTTGGTACTCGGCTTCAGCACTGGAGCGCGAGACGGTGGTCTGACGCTTGGAAGACCAAGAGACCAGACTGTCGCCGTAGTAGACACAATAGCCCGACGTGGAGCGACGTGAGTCCGGGCAGCCAGCCCAGTCTGCGTCGGAGTAAGCCGTCAGAGAGGTAGAGGACGAGGCGCGAAGATGCAGGCCAAAGTCCATGGTATCGCGGACGTACCGAAGAACACGCTTCACCAAGGCGAGGTGAGAGGTGCGAGGAGCATGCATGTGTAGGCAGATCTGCTGCACGGCATAGGAGATCTCGGGGCGCGTCAGAGTAAGGTACTGAAGGCCACCAGCCAGACTCCGGTACTCCGTGCCATCGGGAAGCAAATCACCATCACTTGCCGAGAGCTTGGCATGAGTGTCGACGGGGGTCGCGGACGAGTGACGCTCGGACATGCCAGCCCGCTGAAGAATGTCGGCGGCGTACTATTGCTGAGACAGAAAGAGGCCGTCGGAGGAGCGCGTGACAGCGATCCCGAGGAAGTAGTGAAGATCACCTAGACCCGTCATGGCGAACTCACTGTGGAGCCGGTCGAGAAGCCGCTGGAGAAGAGGCGTAGACGAGGCGGTGATGATGATGTCGTCAACATAGAGGAGCAGGTAGGCCATGTCGTGCCCAGAGCGCAGCACGAAGAGGGAGGTGTCGGTGACGGAGGCGACGAACCCCATGGTGGCGATGTAGGCAGCAAACCGTTGGTACCAGGCGCGGGGAGCTTGCTTCAAGCCATAGAGAGATTTGTGCAGACGACATACGTGCTCAGGCCTACTGGCATTGACGAATCCGGGAGGCTGCTGGCAATAGACAACCTCGTCGAGAGTGCCATTGAGAAAGGCATTCTTGACGTCAAGCTGACGGATGGGCCAGGAGCTGGAGACGGCGATGTGGAGGACAAGCCGAATGGTGGAGGGCTTGACGACGGGGCTGAAAGTCTCATCGTAGTCGATGCCAGGACGCTGGGAGAAGCCACGGAGAACCCAGCGCGCCTTGCGCCTGGCCATGGAGCCGTCGGAGTGGAACTTGTGACGAAAGATCCACTTGCCGGTGACCACGTTGGCGCGGGGAGGGCGAGGCACGAGAGACCAGGTGCCGTTGTCGACGAGGGCCTGGTGCTCATCGGCCATAGCAGCGTGCCAGAGAGGATCCTGAAGAGCTTGGCGAGCCGTGGTCGGCACGGCGTCGACGGTGTCCATGGCAGAGAGGTTGAGCCGGTTGAGCCGGTCAATGGGACGCACGGGGCGGCCGGACCTTGTAGTCCGTGGGGCCGAAGACATGGACGGTGCGGCGTCAGGAACCGCTGCCGCGGCACAAGACGGGACCGCGGTAGGCTGCCGAGGGCGCACGGTAGGCGCGTGTGCTGGCGCGGCAGGGGGCGCCGCCGCGGCAGGGGCGGCAGGCGTGCGGGCTGCCGCGGCGGGGGCGGTAGCGGCAGCGCGTGCAGCGGCCGTCGGCGGGGCCCCAGGCGGAGTTGGACCCCGTATGTCGGTGAAGAGGAAGTCCAGGCGTCGAGGCGTTGAGGGCGCGGGTGGAACCCGAGCCGAAGCTGCTGTCTGAAACGGAAAAACACTCTCATCGAAAATGACATGTCGTGAGATTAGTATCTTCCTGGAAACCGGATCAAAACAGCGGTATCCTCGATGCTGCGACGGGTATCCAAGAAAAACACAAGGAAGAGACCGGGGACGGAGCTTGTGTTTAACTGTGGAGGAGATGTTAGGATAGCAAAGACAACCAAAAACTCGCAACATGTCGTATGGAGGAGACCGATCATGGAGACGGGTGTACGGTATGCGCGAGCCTATGGCCTTGCTAGGTCGTCGGTTGAGAAGAAAGGTGGAGGTGGCAAGTGCTTCAGCCCAAAAAAACTCAGGAAGATGAGCTTGAAACATGAGCATGCGCATTGTGTCATTGATGGTACGAATGGCGCGCTCAGACTTACCGTTTTGTTGGGATGTATATGGACACGAGAGATGGAGTGTCGTCCCGTGTTGGGAGAGAAGTTTTCCTAGTGTGGAGTTAAGAAACTCAGTTCCATTATCCGTTTGAAGAGAACGTATGGTGGTGTTGAAGTGGGTGCGAACATAAGCGTAAAAATTTGCAAGTGTACGGGGCACACAAGATTTCTGACGCAATGGAAAGGACCAATAAAAGTGAGAATAATCATCGACAATCACAAGGTAATATCGAAAACCAGAATTACTAATTATTGGTGAAGTCCACAAATCGCAATGGATCAACTCAAACTTGTCTCTAGACACGGATGTAGAAGAACTAAACGGCAGATGCACATGTTTGCCAAGTTGGCATGCATGACATACAGAGGGGCGCCTAGCTTTATTACACTTAATGAAAGAAAACTTCTGGAGAACCGACATGGCATCGCGACCGGGGTGTCCAAGTCTTTGGTGCCAGAGATCAGCAGTGGAGGAGAGTGATGCCGAGTAAATGACCAGCCCGTTGGGAACCCCAAGAGGAAGGTGTGATGAATATAGCAGCAAGATTTTCCCTCAGTAAGAAACCAAGGTTTGTCGATCAGGAGAGAAAAGAGCCAAATGACTGAAGGTGATACCCGCTAGCTTGCGACAGCTTCGGACAATTTATAAGGCGCCTCGTCCAAGCTTTGCTTTGCGAGCAGCAACGTGGAACCTGCACACAATACAACCAAATACTTTGTTCCCAACTTACGATGAGGTTGTCAATCTCACCGGTTTGCTTGAAACAAAGGGTATGAGCGTATCGAGTGGAAAGTGATAATAATATGCGAGTAAAGTAAATAGTGCGAGTAAAGTAAATAAGTGATAGCAATATAAAGGAAATAGGACCGGGGTCCATAGTTCACTAGTGGTGTCTCTCCATAAGATAAAATAATATATGCTGGGTAAACAAATTACAGTTGGGCAATTGATAGAATAAAGACAACGTGCATATGAAGAGAGGATCACTATGAGATTTACTCTGGGCATTACAACAAGATACATAGACCGCCATCCAACTGCATCTATGACTAATAATCCACTTGTGGCGAATCAATCCGAGAACTCTACAAGTATTAAGTTGCAAATAACAGATAATTGCATTAAGCAAAGTGTGTAATGTAAACAAAGCATATGCCCTCGAGCATATGAATGTTGTTTTTCCCCCTAGTAGCAATAGCACATCTACAACCTTAGAGGTTTCTGTCACTCCCCCAGATTAAATAGAGGCATGAACCCACTATCGAGCATAAATACCCCCTCTTGGAGTCACTAGCAACTACTTGGCCAAGATAGCTACTAACAACGGAGAGCATGCAAGATCATAAACAACATAGAGATAACATAAGATAAATTTCAGTACATCAACTCAAGCATAACACCAATATTCATCGGATCCCAACAAACCAAACATGTAGAATTATATAACAGTGATCTCAATCATGTAGGGCAGCTCATGAGATCTAAACATGAAGCACATGGTGGAGAAGACAACCATCTAGCTACTGCTATGGACCCATAGTCCAAGGTAGACTACTCACTCATCGCTCCGGAGGCAAGCATGACGATAAAGAAGACCTCCGGTGGCGATTCCCCTCTCTAACAGGGTGCCGGGAAGAGCTTCTGGACCCTCCCGATCTTCGGGTCGACGGCGGCGGCGGATCGCGATGTGTTCTGGAAAAGTGATCGGGTCTTTAGGTTTTTCCCGTCGGGGGGTCTTTATAGGCGAAGAGGCATCATCAGGAGGTGGTCTCACACATAGAGGGCGCGGCCCAGCCCTTGGCCTCGCCGCCCTGGTGTGTGGGCCCCTCGTGGCCCCACTCCGTCTCCTCTTCGGTTCTCTGGAAGCTTCGGTGAAATTCTGGGCGACTGGCTTTGGTTTCGTCCAATTCCGAGAATATTTCCTGTGTAACTTTTTTGAAACACAAAAACAACAGAAAACAGGGAACTGGCACTGTGGCGACTTGTTAATAGGTTAGTTCCGGAAAATGCATAAAAGTGCCACGAAGTGTAACGAAACACTAAGCAAATGGTGTAAAAACAAGCATGGAGCATCAAAAATTATAGATACGTTGGAGACGTATCAGCATCCCCAAGCTTAACTCCTGCTCGTCCTCGAGTAGGTAAGTGATAACAAAAGAAATAATTTTTGAGGTGACATGCACCTACACAATCTTGATCATCTATGTAAGCGTTGTGCGCTGGGATCAAAAGAACTTAAAACATGGGCATGAAGACATAATCTTGATAGAAGAAACTTAGCAACCATGTTATAACATAAAAATGAACACAAACAAAAGATCATGAAAATGAAACAATGAAAGTCAAACGTGTGTTCAAATCATAACGAAAAACATACAAATGGTTTTCAGCTTGTCCTTCATGGAGAGCAAAACATAAATGCATAGGACACCTTCAAGTTTAAGAGGGCGACTAGATACAAATAATTTGAGAACAAGTGAAACTAACAATATAAATCAGTCAATGAAAACTTTGGGACAATGCACATTATACTAAGAATGACAACTATGCTCTCTTAATGGTGTATAAATATAGAAGGTGGTGACTCAACATAAAAGTAAAAGAAAGGCCCTTCGCGGAGGGAAGCAGTGATTGCAAGTTTTATAAACCTTCAAAAATTATGATACTTACCGGCTTTGAGCTCTCATTGCCCCCATTATAAGCATCTTGAATGGTTAAAGTTAATGCGAGAACACTCATGCTGCATATGCTTGACAAATCATAAGTTGAAAACCTCGTGTCCTGTGAATACGGGTACCCAAACCTCATGCTACTTTACTTAGAGTCCCAAGCAAGGCTCTTGTCATTGTAAGTATATACGTATCATCGAGAACCGCCAACGGAGTACCTCCGTGCCCGATGACATGGAACAAGCCCACATCAAAATGACAGGACAAGCAGACAATAAACACATCGACATCTCTTTTATTTACCATTTGTATAGCTTTTTATTTTGAGATGCGTCGTCGAATGTCCACTATGGGCATGCTGCAAATTTCCACCATAAATTATGCATGGCTTAGATTGGCGGCCCAGGCGTTTCTCTAACACATATACAAACTTCACGATCCCGCAAGATTCCCAATTCATTTTACACCGCGAGTATCCATAAACAAAAGATCACGATATCAACTCAAATAAAAGTGTAATATTGAAAGCTTGCCCCATGACGGCATGGATGGGCTAATTCCCAACTTACAACTTGCAAGCATAATAACTCAACATAAGAGACCACAATGTCAAATTTTTAAGAACGAGAAAAAGTAAAGTGTGCCTTCCGGTTTGTAAGAGCTTTACTGACCAATTTTTGCATAACACTGGTAAGAGTTTAATTTGAAGAGTAGATAAAAGCAAGTCAAATGTACTTTGGAATAGCAAATTGCTAATAGGTATGTATGGTGGACACTTTGGCAAACTTGATTTTTAGGAGTTGGATGCATGAGTAGAGCTCATACTCAGTACAAGGCGAGGGCTAGCAAAAGACTGGGAGCGACCAATTAAGAGAGCAATAATGGCCATAATCATGCAAACCGACAAAGCGACATTAAAAGAAGCATAAGATGGCATCAAAAGTCAAAAACTAAATGATCATAGAGGCTATTGGCGACTTTGTAAGAGTCTAACATGTGTGAGCATGAGCCAAGTCAACCCAAATAAAGCATCAAGGAGAAAACCAAAATGATGCTTCCAAACGATAAAAACAACGCATGATTTTTTCAAAGGCTCATTAAGCAATCTCAGTTATTTGAGACAAGTCATGCTACAGCAAAACCACTAAGCATACTATCAAAAAGACATCAAGCACGACATGCAAAAGCGTAGGCCGCAGTCTACACAAGCTCCTTCTTGTACCACTATTTTGCATACAACTTTTTCTCTTTTCCAACACCATTCAAACTTTTTATAAACACCTCTTTTGATGAAAACCGATAAAGACCAGAGGCAAAAATACACCTTGATGAAAAGATATAACAAGATCTGAATGCATATCAAGGCAAAAATTGAAAGCCAAACGCAGTTCTAGAAAAAGAAAACACTCGTTGAAACGAATAGAGTGAAAAACGGAGTGTACTTGGCAAATGAAAAGCAAGGCAACTTCTCCAAAAGAAATTTGTTGGGGTCCAACCATTTATTGCCGCAAACAAAATAAAACTAAAATGAAAACTAAAAACAACTGACGCTCCAAGAAAAACACATAATGCATGAAGCAATAAAAATATAGTGTTTTGAAAGGTGACCTGATTTTTGCCGATGAAGAAGGGGTGCCTCGGGGGCATCCCCAAGCTTTGACGCTTGTACTTCTTGGATATTTCTTGGGGTAATACATGGGAATCCCCAAGCTTGAGCTTTTGTCCGTTCTTCAACTCATCTCATCACTCTCCGATCCCTACACTAGAAAACTTCCTTCATACAAAACTAAACACAAATCTATTAGCAACATTAGTATAAGCATAACATAGAATCAACCTCTTTTTGCTTCAGGTTTCAACCTAAAACCACCACATATAAAGCATATACTACTGTATCAACTTCCCCAAAAGTTCTGTGATCAAAAGAACTGAAAAAGAAAGCGATAAAGCGGCAAAAATGAATAGTGGCAGAAATCTGTCAAAACAGAACAGCTAATAAAGGCCGATTTTTTAAGGGGTTTTCTGTTGCTCAAATCAAAAAGTGTTCAACTAATGAAAGTTTGGATATAACCTGGGCCATATGCACAAGAAATCGCAGGTCCAAAAGATATACAGAGAATTTTCACAAATTTTTACGGTGTAGCACGAAAAACTGTTTCAGGACAGCAACATCCCCAAATCTTACCTCGCTCCAATTAGAGGCTTCTCTTGGCACAAAAACGAAATAAAAAGGATAAGGAGAGATCATTACAGTAGTAATAACTTCCAAGACTCAAATAAAAGAAAAAGAACTGAATGTAAAACATTGGGTTATCTCCCAAGAGTGCTTTTCTTTAACGCCTTTGAGCCAGGCGCAGAAAATTGCGAATCAAGTAACATCAAGAGAGGAAGCATCAAGCTCATAATTTGCTCTAAGAATAGAGTCAAACACTAATTTATTTCTCTTTCTAGGGAAGTGTTCCATACCTTTCTTGAGTGGAAATTGAGATTTGATGGTGCCTTCCCTCATATCAATGATGGCACCTACAGTTCGAAGAAAGGGTCTTCCCAAAATCATAGGACATGAAGCATTGCATTCAACATCCATGACAAGAAAATCAACGGGAACAAGGTTATTGTTAACCACAATAAGAACAACATTAATTCTTCCCAAAGGTTTCTTCTTAACAACATCAGCAATAGGAACATCATAATAACACTTTTCAAGCGGTGGTAAATCAAGCATATCATAAATCTTTCTAGGCATAATAGAAATACTAGCACCTAGATCACATAAAGCATGGCAATCAAAACCATTAATATGCATATCAATGATGGGTTCCCAACCATCTTCTAACTTCTTAGGAATAGAAGCTTTTTGCTTCAACTTTTCATCCCTAATTTTCATAAGAGCATTGGTAATTTGCTTAGTAAAAGCAACATTTAAAGAACTAGCATTGGGAGTCAAAGCAAGCTTTTGCAAGAACAAAATAACTTTAGATATATTGCAGCCATCAACATCAAAATCATTAAAGGAAATAGAGCTATCATCTCCCACACTCCGAAAAATTTCAGCACTCTTTTGAGAAAAAGTTTTAGCAGTTTTAGGCTTTTTGACACAGGGAGTGGGAGTTTTCTCTACACCAATCAAAATAAGAGGATTGCTAGCATTAGGAGCAACATCATTAGAGGTAGTAATGGTACATACCTTCATCTCTCTAGCCATCTCATCTTCTCTTTCCCACCTGGCATGCAATTCTGCTAGCATCCTAACATTTTCATCAATTCTAACTTGGATAGCATTAGCAGTAGCAAAAACATTATTCTCTTTCACATCATTAGGCAACACTTTTAATTTCAGAAGTTCAACATCATGAGCAAGGCTATCAACTTTGGAAGCAAGAATATCAATTTTGCCTAACTTTTCCTCAACAGACTTGTTAAAAGCATTTTGCTTACCGATGAAGTCCTTGAGCATTACCTCAAGCTCGGAGGGCGTGGCCCTAGTGTTGTTGGAGGAATTACCATAAGAGAGACCATAACCATTACCATTGGTAGAAGGATATGGCCTATAATTGTTACTAGCAAAATTATTCCTATAAGCATTGTTGTTGAAATTATTATTTCTAATGAAGTTTACATCAACATGCTCTTCTTGAGCAACCAAAGAAGCCAAAGGAACATTATTAGGATCTACATGAGTCCTATCATTAGAAAGCATAAGCATAATAGCATCAATCTTATCACTCAAGGAAGAGGTTTCCTCAACAGAATTTACCTTCTTACCTTGTGGTGCTCTCTCGGTGTGCCATTCAGAGTAATTTACCATCATATTGTCGAGAAGCTTTGTTGCGGTGCCCAAGGTAAGGGACATAAAAGTGCCTCTAGCAGCTGAATCAAGTAGGTTCCTTGAAGAAAATTTCAGTCCTGCATAAAAAATTTGAACAATCATCCAAGTAGTCAGTCCGTGAGTGGGACAATTCTTTATCATAGATTTCATTATTTCCCAAGCTTGAGCAACATGTTCATTATCAAACTGACTAAACTTCATAATATTGCTACGCAAAGCTATAATCTTAGCAGGAGGATAGTATCTACCAATAAAAGCATCCTTACACTTAGCCCATGAATCAATACTATTTTTAGGCAAAGACAACAACCAATCCTTAGCTTTTCCTCTCAAAGAAAAAGGAAACAACTTAAGCTTAATAATATCACTTTCAACATCCTTATATTTCTGCATCTCACATAGCTCAACAAAATTGTTGAGATGAGCTGCAGCATCATCAGTACTAGCACTAGAAAATTGCTCTTTCATAACAAGGTTCAACAAAGCAGGCTTAATCTCATAAAAATTTGCAGCAGGAGCATGTGGCGCAATAGGAGTGCAGATAAAATCACTATTGTTCGTGCTAGTAAAGTCACACAACTTGGTGTTTTCAGGAGTAGCCATTCTAGCAAACTAAAAGCAGACAAGTAAAAACAACTACAAAAGGATTCTAATTTTTTTGGGTTTTTGATAAAACGATGCAAGTAAAAATAAAGTAAAGCAAAACTTAAAACAAAGTAAAGGATGTGCGTGCGAAAACTTCCCTCGCAGAAGTCTTCTTCTTCCTCCCCGGCAACGGCGCCAGAAAATATGCTTGATGCCGAGTAAATAACCGGCCTGTTGGGAACCCCAAGAGGAAGGTGTGATGAATATAGCAGCAAGATTTTCCCTCAGTAAGAAACCAAGGTTTGTCGATCAGGAGAGGAAAGAGCCAAACGACTGAAGGTGATGCCCGCTAGCTTGCGACAGCTTCGGTCAATTTATAAGGCGCCTCGTCCAAGCTTTGCTTTGCGAGCGGCAACGTGGAACCTGCACACAACACGACCAAATACTTTGTTCCCAACTTACGATGAGGTTGTCAATCTCACCGGTTTGCTTGAAACAAATGGTATAAGCGTATCGAGTGGAAAGTGATAATAATATGCGAGTAAAGTAAACAATGCGAGTAAAGTAAACAGGTGATAGCAATATAAACGAAATAGGACCGGGGTCCACAGTTCACTAGTGGTGTCTTTCCATAAGATAAAATAATACATGCTGGGTAAACAAATTACAGTTGGGCAATTGATAGAATAAAGACAACATGCATATGAAGAGAGGATCACTATGAGATTTACTCTGGGCATTACAACAAGATACATAGACCGCCATCCAACTGCATCTATGACTAATAATCCACTTGTGACGAATCAATCCGAGAACTCCACAAGTATTAAGTTGTGAACAACAGATAATTACATTAAGCAAAGTGTGTAATGTAAACAAAGCATATGCCCTCGAGCATATGAATGTTGTTTTCCTCCTAGTAGCAACAGCACATCTACAACCTTAGAGGTTTCTATCACTCCCCCAGATTAAATAGAGGCATGAACCCACTATCGAGCATAAATACCCCCTCTTGGAGTCACTAGCAACTACTTGGCCAAGATAGCTACTAACAACGGAGAGCATGCAAGATCATAAACAACATAGAGATAACATAAGATAAATTTCAGTACATCAACTCAAGCATAACACCAATATTCATCGGATCCCAACAAACCAAACATGTAGAATTACATAACGGTGATCTCCATCATGTAGGGCAGCTCATGAGATATAAACATGAAGCACATGGTGGAGAAGACAACCATCTAGCTACTGCTATGGACCCATAGTCTAAGGTAGACTACTCACTCATCGCTCCGGAGGCAAGCATGGCGATGAAGAAGACCTCCGGTGGCGATTCCCCTCTCCGGCAGGGTGCCGGGAAGAGCTTCTGGACCCTCCCAATCTTCGGGTCGACGGCGGCGGCGGATCGCGATCGATGTGTTCTGGAAAAGTGATCGGGTCTTTAGGTTTTTCCCGTCGGGGGGTCTTTATAGGTGAAGAGGCATCGTTAGGAGTGGACCGAGGTGGTCTCACACATAGGGGGCGCAGCCCAGCCCCTGGCCGCGCCGCCCTAGTGTGTGGGCCCCTCGTGGCCCTACTCCGTCTCCTCTTCGGTTCTCTGGAAGCTTCGGTGAAATTCTGGGTGACTGGCTTTGGTTTCGTCCAATTCCGAGAATATTTCCTGTGTAACTTTTCTGAAATACAAAAATAGCAGAAAACAGGGAACTGGCACTGTGGCGACTTGTTAATAGGTTAGTTCCGGAAAATGCATAAAAGTGCCACGAAGTGTAACGAAACACTAAGCAAATGGTGTAAAAACAAGCATGGAGCATCAAAAATTATGGATACGTTGGAGACGTATCAGCGAGCATGGCGGTGGGCGGCGCATGGTGAAGGGTGCCAGGAAACGTGTAGAGATCCCCTTCACTATTGCAGCGAAGGATCACGCGATGAGTCTTCAGGTCCTTCACAAAAAAACCAAGAGCGTCAAACTCGACAGAACAAAAGTTATCACGAGTAAATTTGCGGATGGAGAGTAAGTTGCGAATTAAACGAAGAACAAGAAAAACGTGGTTGAGATGAAAGAGATGACCAGAGGGAGATCGAAAAGAAGTGTAGCCAGAGGAAGAGATAGGCACGGACGTGCCATTCCCCATGATTACGAAGTGCGGACGAGAGAGAGGAGCTGCGAACAGTATGTTACCCTCATCGTTCGTCATGTGGGACGTGGCACCGGAGTCCATCACCTAGCCGCCCTGCTGGTACAGGCTGTTCAGGGCTGCGATCAGGCCGGCGTTGTCCCATGCTGGTGCAGCGGAGGAGGACGGCGTCGACTGGAAGACGGTCGCGGCGGCGGTGGTGTAGGCCTAGGGGCGCGAGCCGAGGATGCCGGGGCCGGTGTAGGGGGCGCGCCACTGCCCCGCGCCAGGGGAGAAGCACACCCATGGACCCTGGGGCGCGGGGTTGCCCGGGCGAGCGGGGCCGCAGGTGGTCTTGCCGCCCGTCTTGTTCTTCTGCTTGCGGGACTTGCCGGATTTGGAGGAGTCACCGCGGCAGCCCACGTCGGTGCACGTGGGCGCAGGAGGACGAGTCTGAGCGACGAGGGCCGTAGAGACGGCGTTGGCAGCGGCGTTCGCTTGCTGCATCTCCTCCATGAGAAGCATGCTCCGAACGCGGAGGAAGGTGGGCAGCGGGTCCGTCATGGAGATCATGGTGGCCGCAGATGAGAACCGAGGGCCGAGACCGCGCAGAGTGTTGAGGACGAGCGCGCGATCGAAGACGGCGGAGTCGTTCTCGGAGAGGGCGTCAGCGATCTTCTTCTGGCTGCGGCAGTACTCAGTGATGGAGGAGGCGCCCTGGACCAGCTGGCGAAAGTCGAAGTCGAGGTAGATCGCTTTGCTGGCCTTGTTGGAGGAGAAGAGCTCGAGGACGGCGAGCCACAGCTGGCGCGCAGTCTGGTCACGGGCGAGGACCATGTCGGCGACGTCCTCGTCGATGGCGGCGTGCATGACGTTGAGGACGGTGTAGTCCGAGGCGGCCCACTCGGCGTCGGTGGGGGCGGCGGCGCTGGTGCCGTCGACGTGGCCGATGAGCCCGGCGCGACCGAGAGAGGCGCGCATGTAGATCGCCCACTTGGTTTAGTTTTCGGCGTCGAAGGAGAGGACGACAGAGCCGATGTGGCGCGGAGCACCGCTCGGATGCGGGGCGCCGGGGGCGCCGTTGGCGGCAGCAGCGGGGATGATGGCGCCGGAGGTCGAGGAGAAGGGGTCGGGGGCCATTGGTGGCAGCGGAAGGGTGAGCGGCGGCGGCGGCTAGGGTTGCCCCTTGGCGGCGGCGGCTAGGAGGGGATCGGGTGGGGCTAGGGTTTTAGGCTGATACCATGTAGACAGGTATTGGGGGGAAGCCTCACACGAAAAAGACCGTGGGGTTCCTGTGTTTATATAGGCGCTCAGGCCAATTAGGGTTTGGTACAAGTTACAGTTAGATCATATCGTAAATACAATATATACAGTCTAACAATCTCATGATCAATTCGTAGCTATTGTTTACTTCTATGCATTTCCCTATTTGTCAATTCATGTACATGCAGTTAGGACGCTAGCTAGTGACAATCTCCGAAAACGCTCCGAAACAGCAAACTTGTAACCTGCTGTCAAAATGAGATTGAGAGTTGTCTACTGCCAAGGAATTTACTTTGACAATGCAAGCTCACACCTCCGTTAAGATCAAGAGAAGAGCATGCAGGTATGTGAACAAAAACAAGATCAGTGGTAGACAATCCAACGTGGGCATTTGTTGAAACCACGTTGAGCTCACAACAAACAAATCAGTGTGTCATTCCGCATAACTACCACTACTCTCAGTTTGTCATTCAGATCTAAGCTTCAGATCCAAGCTTGATCACACTATTGAAAAAGGATAACCACAGCCCCTGTTAGTTTGTCATGCATTCACCATGACGACAACTCAACCACAAACTCTCAGAAGTCAGAACCATACATTGGCTATGCCTATCTGCAACATTAATTCCTCGCTATGTTCCCAAGTAGCATGCATTTCTGCAAACCCGTCTTCAATTCACCAAAAATTGGTGATGAAAAAGAGAGCATGGGGAAGAAATTTATGCAGTGTGTACTTGGATCTTGGAGTACATTCATCTATCTGTAGATGTTCTGCAATCAAATAGCCATCGGCAGCTGGATTTGCAAGGGTTAATAGAAAATGGAAGTATAGCCGCAAATGTCTAGAATATGATATAACTTGTTGACATCTTAGAAATCACTTAAGATTTTTTTCGATAATGAGAAATCACTTAAGATAAACATGCAAATGTATGTAATTTGGATATATCAAATCAGCTCCATTTCGAAAAAAACATGCAAAAAGAAAAACCAAAGATTAACAAATTGTTTCAAGTTGATTCATGCCAGGCATGCCCGGTTATTGAACCACTCAATTAATCTAGGAGCTTATCTAATCAGAACAAAACATTATGCATTCATAGGCTACATTCAGATTGAATATATACAGCAGGTAGGGCATGACTTGCTATAGTATTCATTATGCAATTGCCGCCTCAGCTTATGTTAATGGGCGAAATTTTAGATTGAATATATACAACATATGCTAGAAAGTAGAAAATACATCTCTTATACTCAAGATTCGAACTAATAGATATATATCTAAACATATTTTAGTGATAGATATATCCGTATTAGCGAAGAGTAATATGGGTCGGAGGGCTTACAGAAACAATCAATATACTATCTTGTCAAATCACATCAGACGACATACATGCTCACATGTTTTCATGCGATACCAAATCTTTTCTGGCCATGAATCAACTTGTGAGAGGAGATAATCTATATCCTGATGCAAACCACATATGTAGATCATGAACAATTGTACTGTGCATCCCAAATCTCAAATTACCGTGCTGCTTACCCCTTAAGATCCCTCGGGGAGATTAATCATTATTTCGATCGAATCCAAGCTGTGGCCATGCTCCAAAAGCATATAGTATCAGGGACACGTCCAATCATACTGGTTGCGTGCCAAGTTCCAAAGCAAACAGGGAGATCGAAAGACGTCTCACTGTTGCACGAGCCGAAAGATGAGATGATGTGATCGCTCGATCCCCCAGCCGGTTTCCCCACACGAGAAAAGTAAGAAAGCACACCGTATTTTTGTCCTAGTCCTCAACAGTGCACCACACCTACCATTTTTTTGTTGTTGCGAAATCACCACACCTACGATCGACAGATCACGCATCACGCAGAGCACAAAAAGAAGGACGAGACGGAGATGGAGCTCTAGGCTTCGAGTTCTAGCAATCTAGCCACAAGAACAACAAGAGCCAAGCATCATAGCCACAAGTAAAGCAGATGTGCTTTCCAAAAAAGAACAAGGTTTAGTGAGCAGATCAATGATCTAGTACAAAAAGGCCTGGTTAAACAAGTACTACAAAAACTAAACTTGGACATCGATCCGTTACTGAAGTAAATAACAACCACAGAGGAATTGTAAACAGCACGGAGGCAAGAATCCATGGCGTTATCATTTCATGCCCAAGAACCTGGAAACGAACAGATCAAGACATAGCACACACAGGGCTAGCTGATAGCACATGTGAGCTAGGTGAAGAAACGAACGAACAAATCAAGAAGTTGCATGCGTAGAGGAGGAGGGAGCACCCTTCAGTCCAAGCAGCGACGGTGCGAGATCAAAGACTTTACCTCCCGCTTCATTCACTCACCTGCTAAGCTCTTCGCAAAATAACTTTGCTCGGCAAGTGGATGAATGAGTCGGCAGCTAATTCGATCCTAGCACCGCCCGTGAGTGGACTGAAGGACGCTCTCTTCCGACCACCACTCCAATCAGTATGAAAATAAGTAGCTAGCTAGCCAAGAAAGACTAACCACAGAAGGCCACGAACAAACATAAACACATCATGGAATTCCAGAGCTTTTCGTGGAGACATGGGGGTCTTTTTTCATGTGGATCTTGCGGTGAGCGTTCTGATGGAGGCGCCGCAGATGGGTTTAGAGAGGGAGGAATACGGCGGCGCAGGGAAGAAGATGGAGAAAGCCATTAAATAGAGTAGACCCACGGTGCGATGACATCGCGAGCACGATGAAAGACGTATAAAAATAGCAAGGAGGTGGCTCAAGGACCGGGCCTTGTGTCATTTCCATGGCTTTCTTCTCCCTTTGCTCGTAAGCAAAGACCACGAGCCTCACGAGGGCCGACCAAAGGGGTCCAAAAGGCCAAACCCTAACAGGTACCATGACATTATGCCAACTACGAATATTGTGGTGGTAGCTAGATCATCTCTAATGGTGTTTTTTTTTAATCTCTGAAGGTGGCTGAGTGGTTGGGTGATTTGCTTCCGGTGATTACTTGATTAGAGATTAAGCTAGCTAAAATGCTGGCTCAGTTAACAAGCTATAGTCAGAATAGCAATATAGCAACTTTACGATGCAAATTGATTCGATGGATTCTACAAATACTTGTTAGTAGAATCAACAAGTCTGAGAAAGATGGGAGACACGACAACAAAGCTTTATGACTATACCAATGTCTCAAATGTTCACTTCATTGCTAAACCCATTACTTCTCCTGAGATCACTTTTGAGTCCTTTGAAGTTAGTCATGGATTGGTTAATCTTATATGCAAGGATCAGTTTGGTGGCCGTAGTGCTGGTCAGGATGCTTCCATGCATCTTCATGATATTTGTGAGATATGTGATATGCATAAGTTTAAAAATATTGATAACTTCATTGTGAACCTAAAATTATTCACCTTCTCATTAAGATGAAAAGCTAAACAATGGTCGTTGTCTTTACCTAATGGTAGCATAAACTCTTGGGACAATTTCTTGATTTTACTAGTTATGGTCCTATGATTTTGCAACCATACAAAAAAATTGTTTGATCCATCCGAAATCGTGATTCTGACACACTTATTTGTTTCAGTTGATATTGCAATATAATTTGTGTTCAATAAATTTCCTTAAATTCAATAAATACTATGCTCAAAGAGGATTATAGAATGTTTAAAGCATGTATCGATTGTAAAAATATTAAGGGTCTATTTGGATGTCGATATTGAAAGACTTAGAATTGATTTGTGCTCAAATACCAAATCAATGAAGAACTGAAACTAGCCTAATTCCGGATTATGTGTTTGGTTGGTCACTAAAATCGCTCATGGAATCCTAGTAAGTTAGCATCCTAAAATCATGTTTGGCTGGACACTAAATTGGCTCATGGAATCCTATTGGGCTAGCACTTACAAGCAGTTTCCATCAAATTTCAAGCCTGCAACCTCGGAACGTTGGGGTGGGTTGCACAAGTGTTGCAAATACCAGATGAAATTTGGGCTAGATTCCAAGTTACAATTCCACGACCACCCAAACAGCTGAATTGGACAAGAACAAATACCATTTTCGAATCCCTTGCTTGAATATCGACATGCAAATGGACCCTAACACAAATAGAAAATACACTAGAATAAAATAAGAATAGAAGTGCAAAAATTACTGCAAAGATAGAATTCTTTTGTGGTAGTTGTTTCAACACAACACTGATACACATGAAAAACATACAACAGTATTCCAGTCCAAAGTGGATAAAACTCTACACGACCCATCAGGTTCGAACAGATTTTTTTCGACGGAAAGCCTTCATGGCACATTATTAATTATCAAATAGGTTTACATCATCTGTTAATTGACCAATAATAAAATTTGATGGATTGCTAGGAGATTGACTGAGAGGCTTCCGCCTTGCTAGCTAAAATATGTGCAACTTTATTACTCTCCCTCAGACTATGACTAAACTTGACATGAACGAAACCTCTCTGGCCAAAATGGAACATTATTCGTAGGTTGGAGCGGCAGGACCCAAGGAGTTACCTCCCTCTTGCATCACGGCAATGACATCCATAGGATCACTATTAACTTCAAGTTGTGAGCATCCAATTTGTCCCGCCAAAATGAGACCATCACGAACTGACTTAGCTTAAACCAAGACCCACCTATCTCCAACAAGAAGCAATCACTTTGTTTTTAGTTGGTGAGAAAAGCCTTCCTCCTACATCTACGAGTAAGGGGCAACCTTTTGAATAATTCAAAGCTAAGGCAAAGCGCCAAAAAGTGGTTAGAGTAGATATAGAAACCTACATACTCTTTTTACAAAATGTGTAGTATCTTTATGGAAGAAAAAAACACAATAAAGACATGATAAATGGTCTCATCAAGTCGCCACAACTATAAATGTATGAACTATAAGAATACTAAATTGAGTATGAATTAGTGAGGATCTCGCGACACAAAAATTGTGTATGTGATTTCTTTGGATGGAGAACACAACAAATCAAACAAAAATTTGGGGAATTGAAGTGGTACAAAAAGAAGTGCATTGTACTTTTCGAATTAAAAAACAAGATTTGAGATCACTTTAAGATTTTCATTAAATTTATCAAAATATTGAATTTGTAAACACCAATCTTATATCTGAATGACCCTTACTAAAAATAGATCTTAAAATTTGAAATGTTTTAGAATTATGATGAAAAACAACGATCTAACAAACTAAAACACGTATACAATTAAAATAGAGCCTTTCTCTTGGATATCCTATGCACCAAACGGAATCCTACGCAACAAATACTAGAGAGGTTAACAAGTATATATACTATCACAACCATCTATAGCAATCGTAAATTTGCTGAAATGCAAATCTGATATGTGGATCAAATATCCCTATGATTGAAGCTTCACAAAAGTTTGAATCGAAGTTTGGAAACAATGTAAAAAAATCATGAATATAATGGAGAATAAGTAGAAATGCCCACATGTAAAATTTTGTAAACATATAAATTAACGTAATGTTCTTATTACAACTTATCATTTTGGTGTGAAATTATTCCATGTAGCTAGCTAATGATTTATCCATATAGCTTCCTAATGATCCATGTAATACCTTTGGTGATAATTTTGTAATAAACTTGATTGTGTGTACCAATCAATGCAGAACTGGGGAAATCAAATTTTATGTGGCGTATGTGTCTTTGTTTGTCTTCTACAAGGATGTTTCTAACATATTTTTTTTCAATCTTTCAAAGAGGAATATGCCTCAACGTCTAAATCAACCAATGCACACAAGAATTTGTGTTGCAAACTTGACATCCAATATTGCGGTTTCGGACCACATAAGGTAGATAAATAAAACATCTGGCAAAATACTCCCTCCAGATCAGATTAATAGGCACATACATAGTTTAAGAAGATTTTGACCTTTAATTTTAGTCAATAAAATAAATATTATATATCATAAAAAATATATCATTGCAAAGTTCTTTTCAAGATAAATCTGATGGTATAATTTTTTTGAAGTATTATGCATATTTTGTTGACCAAGATTAATGGTCAAAGTTGTTTTTAAATTGCATCCATACCTGTTTAGCTGATCTTGAGGAAGTAGAAAGAACATGTGTATTCCCATGGGAGCACTCTATATTGTGGCATCGAGCGTTCGTAGGCTTACTCAGCTCCATATCGACTTCTTTTATTAACTTTGGCTTGAGAAATTGCTACTAGAAAGCAAACATAGCGACGTCTTTTATTAACTTCTCGATATCCTGTACTATGGTCTCTTTTTTTTTGCAGTAGCAATTTCTCAAGACAAAGTTTGACAATTTGATATGTATTTTTTTTGCCACACTTTAAAATTATCGCATTTATCATTCATATGATTCACCTATTAACTGTTTTTATAGTCAAATATTTTCTAACTTATATCACATTATGTGGCTCCATTATATTAGCCAAGTTTTTGTGGTCGTCATACTTTTCAAAGGTAGCATCCCAAATCATGTCCCATACGGCGTCCGGCAATAGCCCATGGTGGCCGTATGGGGCGTCGATAGAACTTGCCGCGTATGAGACGCGTCTCTCTAACATGCGCCCTTATAGGTGGGCCCTTGAAGTTTTCACTATTTTCTTTGAAAAATTAATCAATATTTATCTAAATTGTATAGATTTTAAGTTTGAAATGATACAATTCAAATAAAATAAAATCCGAGAATAATTCAAACAAGCATTGTGCAATAATTGATAAAATTCAAACAAATAGTTTAACTAGAGCAGGACTCAATGTTTCCTTTATAACAAGAAATGCTCAACTAGATCAATTATTTCCTTGCTTTAGCATGCTAGTAACCAGACAGTATATCTGATCATTTCCTTGCAAAAGAAGAAGAATTCTACATCTGATCCAGGTTGAGAAAATTCTCTCTCGTAAACATGGGTGATTGGGGGGAGAAGCCGACATGGCCAAGTCAAAGAGCGTAAAATCAGAAGTACTACCCCAGGACCAAAGGTACCCACTCTTTCAAGCCACAGTAGCTGCCACGTCCAATCGAACAGCGCCTGAATTAATAAAGCCTTCCCGTTTGCTGTTGTGTACCAAAACGCAATACACACGGCAACAATGACGTTGGGCCGTCACGTGCATGAGTACTTCGGTGATGGTGTGCAGGGGATGATGAGATGCTGCTGGCTTTGGTGATGAGCAGACGGTTGGAATGACGGGCGACGTGAGGGCTCGGAACAGGCGGGGGCAGCGCAACAGTGCGCGAATATACGGCGCCTGGGCTCTGTCTGTCCGGGACAGCTCAAATCAAACACCGTCAAGCCACACTCAAATAAAAGACCATCAAGCCGCGGCGGTAACGGCATCCAACCCATTTCAGACATCAGATGTCTTTGTATTGTTTCGTTTGAATCATCCCACACATAGAAAATGGGGAGCTGTCCTCCTCTAATATGTTTAGGCTGCGAGGGGCACCTCGCAAGGCAACCCATTTTGACAGGTGCTGGTCAGTTTTTGGCTGCATATTTCTCATTTTAAATAAATTAGACCAATTAAATAGAAAACTATATCATATTTCACATTTAAATAAGTGAGCATAATCCACAAGCAAATAAACAACATATTTCCCAAGCAAATAAAAACAAATAAATAGTGAGGAGATGGCTAATGATTAGTTGTATACAACGTGAGCACGCATATGCTCAATCAAATGCATTTGAAGATGATGGTGGTTACCTGATCATGAATCTCATGATGCACATGAGTAAAGTTTTTAAATGGTGCTACCGCAGAAGCTCAACCAGTTTACCCTAAAAATTGTCAGTGTCGATCAAGTAGGTCATCATCATACTTGTCCTCAATAATCATGTTGTGCATGGTCAAATGAATAGTCATTACCTCCCACCTGGTTTTGTGGGTCCATTTTTAACAGGGTGCCAAACAATAGCTCACCGAGATTGGAGCGAACCAGATGACCGCTCTACATCATTCCCACATGCCTCTTGTTCTTTTGTAAACCTCCGGCCTTTCTCCTTACTAGGATTGTGTATTGTCCTCACAATTAGTTACCACTTGGGATGGATGTCATCGGGTAGATAGTACATGTTGTCATATTGGTGGTCAATGATCTTGTAATTAACCTTTGTAGTTGGTGGTCAATGATCTCGTAATTAACCTTTGTAGCATTGCCTTTCGCAAACCTTGAAAATACCGGAGACCGCTAGAGCACGTTGATATCATTGTTAGAACCTGGCATGCCAAAAAATGAGTGCCAAATCCCAAGATCTTATTATGCAACTGCCTCAAGTATGGCAATGCATCATTCCGCATGCCCACTATATTGCCACTGGCAAGCAAAACAATAGCTCTTCCACTCCCAATGTACGCAATATATGCTTTCAAGCATCTGATACGTGCATTTTGCATCACCATATTGTTGGGGTTTGTAGCAGAAAAAAAAATTCCTATGATGCTATTCCACGATCTATTCTATGTAGTTGTACAGTAACGGAGTAGCGATGGTGTTCATACCTTTAAAGATCGAGAGTGGGGATTATGTTTCTGCACAAACCTTGCCGATGAAGACAACCGAAGCCGACCTCAAGGTCGTGTAGTCGAACAGGTCGATGAAGACAAACACTAGTAGAGAAAAGCTTATAGCCAGCAGGCTTATCGCCGGCGCATCCGAATGTAAATCGCCGGTGGTAATATTACCCCTGGCGCATAGCCTAATATTCGCTGGCGATAAACAGTTATCGCCGGCGCATAGCATATTCATTCGCCAGCGATGTGGGTTGGGAGGCCCACCAACATAGGTAAGACACATAAGAATATTTATCCCCGGCGCATATAGCCCTTATGCGCCGGGGATAGACGTCTTACCGCCGGAGAATATATGTTGTGTGCGCCGGGGATAAGGTGGGCTGGGGCCACCCCCTTCCAGGGTGATTTTTACCCCTGGTGAATTTGCCACTATGCGTCGGCAATAAAGGTTACCCCCGGCGAATTGCGACAATGCGCCGGCGATAAAGGGGGTTATCCCCAGCATACAAGCTTATGCGCCAGGGATAACCTGGGATATTTCCAGCCAAACTCTCCACCTACCACCACCACCACCCATCTCCCTCCCCCCCCCTCACTTATTGCAACTCGAGCCAAACCACCTCCAAACTCATTTCCCCACTTCCCTCCTCCCAATTTAGCTATTTTAACCAACAATATTTCATGTATCTTAGCCAATCTCTTTCTACCCACATGCATTCACCCTCTACCAAATTAGATCTCTCCCAAATACATGCATGCTTATAGATCTAGATCTAGATCTAGATCTAGATCTAGAACTTCATAGTAACGGTTGACACGTCAATATACGTACCGGTCTAATAGGTACGTGTATAACAAGAGAGAAAGACATAATGGCATGAGAATGAGTTGCCGATGTTTTGCCGGAATGTTGATTGACTTCCATTCCGGGGAATTTTCGGCTCTTCACGTGACCTTTTTAGGGAAGGTCATGCCGAAATTTTTCATGATAACCGAGACGATCGTTCTAATCAATTCTCTTGTTGTAACAGGCAACAATGGTGTTCATGATGAGAGAAAGCGATGTGGATAGATACGTGCAACGTGCGACGGCCGAGATGCATTGAAATAACGACATGTATATAAGGTGTCCGTGCCGAAGATGCAAACTAGGGTCCATGTTCACCGCCTCTTCAGGCACGGTGAAGGAGCACCTGCTTAGGTATAGTTTCATGGAGGACCACACCCAGTGGATGGGTGATGATAACCAAGATGATAATCATGACCAAGATGGGGCGGCGAGATCAGAAAATGAGGAAGACGGCAATGAAGACGACGAAGAGGATGCCGCCCATGACGATGAAGAAGAAGAAGAAGTGGAAAATATAGAAGTCAAGGACAGGAGTACCCCGCTAACCGCAGCCATGCGGGACCCTCACTTTCAAGAACTTCTTATGAACAACATATCGACTGGCGCCAGAGCTGGCGATAGACGGAAATCTAAGCTGGCGCAACTGGAGATAGACTCGAGAACTCCATTGTACGACGCACCTGGTCGCGAGCCGGAGGAAAACCGCTTGAGAGTAGCTCTCGATCTTCTGGAGATGAAGGCAAGACATGTTTGGTCCGACTCGAGCGTGGACGACCTCTTCTGATGGCTGAAGAAGCGCTTTCCTAAAGATAAGACGTGTGCCGGTAGTCTAAATGAGGCCAAGAAAATTGTGTGCCCTCTCGATTTGCCGCACACAAAATACCACGCCTGCGTCAACGACTGCATAATTTATCGGAATGAGCACGCGGACGAGACCACATGCCCAGTGTGCGAAGCTAATCGGTACAAGAGAGGGACCAAGAAGGCTCCTCGAAAAGTTGTGTGGTACTTCCCGCTAAGGCACCGTCTGCAGCGGTACTTTGTGGACCCCAAGGAAGCAAAGCTCATGCTCTGGCACGCGGATAGAAAGGCGGCGGTGTTGCTTGATCCAAAATGGGTTGAAGAGCCAGTGCTGACGCACCCTTCGGATGCAAGTCAGTGGAGAGCATTAGACGAGGAGTACTACGAAGAATTCGAGAGAGATCCAAGGAACATCAGGCTTGGCGCGAGCACCGATGGACTCAATCCGTTTGGGAACCAAAGCAGCAAGCACAGCACCTGGCCGGTGTTTGTATGGATGTACAACATCCCCCCTTGGTTGTGCCTGAAGAAGAAGTACATACACATGAGTATGCTAATTCAAGGGCCGACACAGCCAGGGAGCGATATCAACCTGTATCTCAAGTTGTTGAAGGAAGAGCTAGACACCTTGTGGGAGGAAGGGGTAGAAACATGGGACGCCCACAAGGAAGAAACTTTCTGTCTCAAAGTCGCGCTGCTCATGACGGTGCAGGACTATCTTGGATACGGATATATTGCATGCCAGGTGTGCCACGGACACAAGGCTTGTGTGAGGTGCATGGAATTGACGCCATTTCTACAGCTGGGTAAGGATCCCGGATCTTCGAAAACCATCTACATGAGGCATCGAATGTGGTTACCCAAGAACGATCCCTGGAGAAGGTGTGGAGATCTTTTCAACAGTAAAGATGAGCTCGAAGGACCTCCACCTAAGAGGAGCGGCGTAGAGATCAATATTTTGTTGAAAGATTGGAAAAATTGCCCTGCGCCGGGAAAGATAATAAAGAAGCGAAAGCGAGGTGAGAAGAAGAACAAGGCTGAAGTGGAACCGCTCATGGGTGTATGGAAAAGGAGGTCCGTGTTTTGGGACTTGCCATACTGGAAGATCCTCGGTATGCCTCATTGCCTTGATGTCATGCACATCACGAAGAATGTGTGCGAGAGCTTGCTCGGCACTCTGTTCAACATGCCGGATAGGACCAAAGATGGGCCGAAAGCGAGAAATGACCTCATGGCCCTAAATATAAGGAAATAGCATCACTTACCGCCGGCGGAGGAGATCAGCAAGGGAAAATCATGTAGCCTCGCCCCCTCCTGCTTCACTCTAAGTCCCAACGAGCTAGACCAGATGTTCAAGTGCCTCCTGGGAGTCAGATTTCCCTTAGGCTACGCAGGGCTCATAAGCAGATACCTAGACCCAAACAAAAAAATCTTCAGCGGGATGAAGTCTCATGACTGTCACGTCATGATGACGCAGATACTTCTGGTAGCAATCCGAGGGATAATGGAACCGCACGTCCGTCAAACACTTACTGGGCTCTGTCACTTTTTCGACATCATCACTCAAAAGTCGATAAGCGTGAAGAAACTAGGGAGGCTGCAGGAAGAGATCATCACCATCATAAACGAGCTTGAGATGTACTTCCCGCCCGCATTCTTTGACATCATGGTCCATCTGCTTGTCCATATAGTGGATGATATCGAGGATCTCGGGCCTGCATTCTTGCACAACATGATGGCATTAGAAAGAATGAACGGGATCATCAAAGCATACGTTCGTAACAGGGCACATCCAGATGGAAGCATCGTCCAGGGCTTTCTCACCGAAGAGTGCATCTCTTTCTGCAAGAACTATCTAAATGAGGAGAACACACCGGTTGGTTTGCCCGCAAACAAGCACCTTGGCAGGTTTGAGGGAGTAGGCCACAACACTGGCAAGAGGGCAATGGATGTAGACTGCTATGGTCGGAGAGCCAACTTCAACAGGGCCCACCTAGTAGCGCTACAACACATTGAAGATCTCGAACCTTGGGTGGAAGAGCACAAAACCATGATCAAGAATAGTGCACGCAAGCCGATGACGGAAGAAGGGATATTTAGAGCACACAACTCCTCTTTCGCACGCTGGTTCAAAGACCAGATCGATGTCAATCCCCCGCCAATGACCTCTGAGAGCGACAGATTGTTACTCGCCTTGTCATATGGACCCGCGCCCAACCTCATGACTTATCAAGCATACGACATCAACGGGTACACATTCTACACGGAGGAAAGAGACAAAGGAGGCGATTATCAGAACTCGTCTGTAACGATGGTGTCTTATACGGGTGAAGAGAAGAAAAGATACTACGGAAAGATCGAGGAAATATGGGAGCTCGACTACATCGGTGAGAAGCTTCCGATGTTCCGTGTCAGATGGGCTACAAACATCACAAAAGAAGACAAATATTTCACCACTATGTGTATGCCCGAAGCCAACAAATCCAAGACCAAGAACCCTACCGCGCAAAATGAGCCATGGGTACTGGCTAGGCATGTGGAGCAATGCTTCTTCATAACCGACCCGTCCAGGCCTAGTCGTGTTGTTGTAAGGAGTGGAAAAAGGGCCCTCATCGGAATGGATGGAGTCGCCGACGAGCAAGACTTCGATGGCCTCGTAGGAGACCCAATGATGGAAGAATCCGATGAAGACGATGCAACATACACCAAAAGAAGAAGCAGGACCACGCTACCTAGGACAGGTGTTCCATACACAAGAAGGAATCATGATATGGGGGTCAAGTATTCAACAATGACGACCAAGAAAGGCAATTCACAGAGACGAAGATGAGTGTGATGCATGTAAACGCTAATAATATGTATCGATCTCCAATTAATGTTGTATAAGTTTACAACACATATGATTATATTTATCAATTATATTTTCGTTGTCTTATGCCCATATATTTATTAAATATTTCTTAGTCACAAAGCAAAAGGAAAAACAAAGAAACACAAAAAAAGCAAAAAGAAAAAAACAAAGAAACGCAAAAAATAGAACAAAAAGAAAAACAGTGTTATTTTATCCCTGGCAAACCGCACCCTAAATTCGCCAGGGATAAACTGACTGGCGGGTCCCAGTGTCGTCTTATCCCTGGCGAACCGTGGCCTAAATTCGCTGGGGGTAAGATAGGGGGGCCCACATGTCATAGGGACAGGTGTTATCCCTGGCGAATTGGTGGTCTAATGCTGTATTCGCCAGGGGTAAGATAGGGGGGCCCACTCTATAAGCCCTATACCGGTTGGCCCTCTCCCTCCTCGATCCCCATTCCCTGTCGCAACCCTAATCCCCTACTCTCCCCCGTCGTCAGAGCCGAAGGAGACACGCACCGGAGCCGAAGGTGATGCCACCGGAGCCCACGAAGACGCGCCACCAGCCGCAGCGCCTCCGTCCTCGCCGCCAGCCGCAGCGCCTCCGTCCTCGCCACTAGTCACAGCGCCTCCGTCCTCGCCGCCAGCCGCGACCACTTCGACTCCGTCCCCGTCCCCGCCAACTCCCCGCACGGTGGCCCGCAGCGAGGTGAGAAAACCCCCCTTACGTTATCCCGGCTAGTCCTGGTGTGCGCGCGCATGGAGAGGCAGGAGATCGATCGAGCCGCCTCGCCTTTGATCTGGAGCTTCTGCTTCTTGCTTAATTGCATTTCTTCGATCTGGTGCGAAGTTCTTCCACCTCGCCTTTGATCTGTACGATTAGCTACCTGGTTACTAGCATCTGCTACTACTTTCCATCTATGCTGGACATTCATATAGCATTGCTCTTGAAAAAATAGAAGAACTTGGAGGCATAGATGATTACTGTATCGCTTGTTCCAAGGCTGATTGCTAGATCAGCAGGATTGCTCAAAGTTAAGCCTACATAACCATATACATCAGGGATACAAAAATACTCTCATAAATTTGCATTATGTAAAAAAAAATGTGCTTTATATTAGAACATTGTTTGATGTGAGCGAACAGACATACCATATGTTTTAAGAGATTCATATGCAGAAGATAAAAGAACTTGAAGTACCTGCAAGGCTATTGGGGTTGTCCCCAGACCATTGAACAACCAGACAATTGCTTGTAAACTGAAATCTGAGAAAACATGAAGAATACAAGCCTATCATTCTCACAAGTTGGTTATGCATATGATCAATGACTAAAAAGTTGATATGGGGTACAAGTGAATGTTCATATTGTTTTACTTAAAAAACCAATTGCTACCACATTAGCCCCATTGCAAACAACATAGTAGTAATCAGTAGTTCGTTCATACAACCCAGATTTGTAGATATTTACTCTTAATGGTAGTGTACTAGACCATGCTACTGAACAATTATGAGACAAAGACATGAACAAAATTTTAGACAAACAAATTAGGTGTAAGCTACCTCTGGACAAAATAAGGAGCTAAAGTTCCAGCTATCCCACATATAGAATTTGGCCCTTTTTTTCAAGGGCCAGTGGTCCGCTTAGGTGGTGAATCTTTTTGCTCATCTCCCACATATAGAACGAAAATGGACAAACACTTTCCTTCTCTATTAAATATGTCCCAATCCACCTGTCAACCATGTCTTCAGAATAAAGAAACATTGTCAGGCCTTGAAACAAGGCTCGAGCAGAAACTGACCAACTGTGGGATGGTGGTTAGTGTTCCTTTGGCTGAAATTCAGAATGACTTGATTCTGTATAGGTGACCATAAACCGTCAAATTCAGAATAACTTGAGCATGTCGTTTCAGTAGCACTGAATTTATTATAAACCGTCAGCATCAAGTCTTGCATGAATAGATTGTAGTAACACATGTTTCAGTAGCACTGCTGTTAACTTGACCATAAAATACAGTTTGGCATTTTGTTCTTGGTTGTGCAGTTTGGCATTTTGGACGATTCTGGTTGCTGCTGGTAGCTTTTGCTGCCGCTAAGCTTGTGCTGCTATATGCTGGTTGCTGCTGGTAGCTTTTGCTGCCGCTAAGCTTGTGCTGGTAGCTTTTGCTGCTGTTATGCTTCAGCAAACAGACTGAACTGCTGCTATGCTTGTGTTGCTGCTATTGCTATTTGTACTGGGAACATGGTACTGCGAAGCTATGTTTATGTTGTGCAGGTACATTGAGTGCCAATGTTTCGCCGGAATGTTGATTAACTTCCGTTCTGGTGAATTTCTGGCACTCCGGCATGACCATTTTTAGCAAAGGTCATGCCAAATTTTTGCCGTGATAATTTGTGCCTCTATCTAAAAACTCTCATCTCTTGTGTAGCCATGTCGTCTTCTGGAAACCAGAACGTCGACGGCGATGTCGCTGGGTCATCTTCTCGGCAAATAGATATGGAAGAGCACTACAGGCTCATGGCCCTGGAGTCGCAGCATGAAGATGGTGAATATCGGCCTAGTGACGATGATGATGCCGATGCTGATGACGATGCCGAAGCTGGTGATGACTATGAGAGGAGGGTCATCGACCAGGAAACCACCGATAGTGGCGCCGGCGCGGGTGGCTCCGAGACATCTAGCCAGGCGAACAGAAGAGTTCGGAAGAAGCGGCGCCCAAACCTTGTTGCCGCCCAGCGGGACACATTCACATTGGTTGACCCCGCTAGTGGTATTCCGAAGGAGCTAGTAAAATTCGCGAAGGGGTACGGCCTCCAGCTAGCAGCAATCCTTCGTGACGTCGTCAACGTCAATGAGACGAACCTCCGAAGTAAGGGCCATCTGCGCGTCCAGCTAATCTTGAGGCTGCACGCACCGTATGAGTTCCCTCCGGAGTACAGAAACCAGGATCTGAAGAAGAATATTGTGAACAGATATGCCCTCACAAGGTTCACCAAACACCTTAGCAGTTATAAAACTATGCTGAGGGAAATGATTGCTGATCATGAGCCTTTCGAAGAGGTCCATCGCCACTTTCCGCGGATGACAGAAGAGGACTTCAAGGTCTTCCTTGCGAATGAAGCCGATGATTTCACCAAGGCGCAAAGCAAATGGGGGAAGGACCTCGCGGAGAAGAACATTGGGCACCACCGTCTCGGTTGCCGTGGTTACGACGGCAAGAAGCCAAAATGGGACAAGGAGGACCAGGCATACATAGAGCAGGGCATCGAGAACCCCTACGAAAGGTATGCGGACCCGCTGTTTAGGGCATTTGTCAGGTCCCGGTACCGTAAAGAAACAGAAACCGGGAAACTCGTCATGGACCCCAAGGTGGTGCAGGGTGTAGTTTTGCGCACAGACCGAAAGGTGGCAGAAATCGAGAAAGTAGTGGTAAGAAATTTACAAGATTGTTAAGTCCATTGCAAGCTAGTAGCACATAATTCTAAGATTGTTCATGTTGTCTCTTCTGCAGCAAGCACAAATACAAGCAGCTGAATCCGCCGGCTCCTCGTCCCAGACGTCGACAGGCAAAGTCCCGTGGGACAATCCTTACGTAAGGGGCATAAACATCGCAAAGGAGCAGCTGCCGTTGAAGAGGCCGCACTTAGGCCGTGTCACCGGCGCGAGAGCAGGTCGCAAGCACTCCGCCTATGGCTTGGCTGAGCCTAGCACAAAGGAGTCGCGACAGGCGAAGAAGAACCAGGACACTTCAGAGACGGAGGCCCTCAAGAGAAAGATCACAGACTTGGAAACAAACATGGAAAGGAGGGTCGAGGAGAAAACTGTTGCGAAGGTCAAAGAAATCATGCCCGACCTCGCCCAGAGGATCGCCGCTTATATCGCGGGAGGCCAAACAGGGCCGTTACCATTGCTGAGCTTAGGTGCCAGCAAGTCGGACAAAGAGGCGCCGCGGGCTCAAAGTGAACCACAACATGATTCACACGCTGCAACGGTGACTCCGGAGGGCAGCAACATAGGTGCTGGCCGTACGGAGGACTCGCCGGCTGTGGCGGCTAGCAGCCCCTCCATCACTTGCATGCCCGCCGGTCCGTCGACGCTTGCCGAGCTTGACGCCCTCATGGTAATAAATTAAGCCTCCTCTGCAAGCAGTCAATTACTTCACCGCCGCCACTCTCTATTGAAATACGTGTTGTGTTTCTGTAGGAGACCTCAACACAATGCACCTTGCTACTGAAACTGGACAACCAGTTCAAGGACGTGGCGAAGGTAAACATCTTGATGCCACTCAGCCGGCAGTACCACGGCAACCCTATGCCCGATAGCGTGCACCGGGTTCAGGTGGCACATGTGTTGCCGTTCTGCCATGACTTGTATCCTCCTAACCAACCAGCGGATGCCGAAAGCGAGCTGAAGATGGGACAACTCAAGAACCACATCTTGCTATGGCCAAAAGCCCTGATTCGGCTAAACACCGCCTTAAGGTCAGAGGCAAGCCAAGAAAGGGTCACTCCACCGGTTGCATCGGCGGCGCCGAGCCAAGGCAGGCCCGACACTCCACCCGCTTATGATCCTCCCGAGCATGATGGCGCAATGGATATTGACCAGGCTCCCATCGATACTTTTGTCGCTGATTTGGAGGCCGACGATGCTCCTCGACATGTATCCGATCAAGGCCGTGGTCCTCTGGTGAAGAAGCTAATGTTCAGTTCTCAGGAAACGCCAGAGGAACAAGCTGCCGCCTTCACCGCGCCGCCGCAATCTATGATTTCGCTGAAGACACTCTTCGTTCTAACGAAGGAGGAGATGCAACAAAAAGGCACTCCCTTTTGCAATAAGAAGAAGGAGAGGAAGCGGAAGAAGAAAGGTGAAGCGGCCTCTACCTCTATGCGCCCAGCGGCTCGGGTTCTCGACAGGTTGTCGACCCCTTGGAGGAAGATGCATTATCTCGGTTCACCGATGCTGCCGAGTGAGATTCTCAAAGATATGGGGGCCAGCATCAAGGACGTGCATGACAGCATCATGTATCTGGAGGACCAACTTCTCAGAGAGAAAAATCCCGGGTACCCGGTACATGTGGTCAAGGTGCCCACCAATGTGGGCTTTGTGGATGGGTACCCAGGGGATCTTTTCTTTATTAGATTCGAAGACATCTTCAGGCTCTTGCACATGTTCCAGATGGACAAAAGCTTGGTCTGCCTGATATCGCTCAGCATGGCGCACGATATCATCGTAGAGAGGAGAGGGAGGCACATGATAATGGACCCCTTCTACATGGATGAGCTATTTCTCGGCGCCCCTGGGAATCAGGCGATTGTCTCGAAGTACATCGAGGATTTCATGGTAGCCAACAAGGATAAGGACTGCTTTCTCATGCCCTACTTCCCCGAGTAAGCAGTCCTTCGCTGCCCGTTGGTACATTAATTCTTCCGTAAATTTTATTTATCTAAGGATCACTTGTTGTTTTGCGCAGAGGAATTCACTGTACCCTCCTCCTCATTCACCCGTATGAATCGGGAGTGGTTTACCTGGACTCGGGGAGTGCGAATCGTAAGGACTACACCGAGATTAACGGTGTTCTTGATAAAGCCTTCAATGGCTTCGTCGCTAAGGCCGACCGCCCCCTCAAAAAGCAGAAAAAAGTACGAGGATGCTTCACCCTCTTCCACCAAACCGAGTTCTGCTGCCACAAGCAGGCTGAGCCAGATAGTGGGCTGGAGGCCTGGTACGCCATCCTACATATGAGGGACATGATCAAAATAGAATAAGACCTCTTGGTGCCAGAAAGACTCCGAAAGGCTAGCATAGACATGGCGAACGCCACCGATGCACAAGTGCGAGCTGAGTTCCGTGCCATTCAACGGACCATTTGCTCGATCATTTCGAGGGATGTGACCAAGAAGGGTGGCTTGTTCCACGCCGGCTTCACACCACCGCCAAATTCAAAAATCCAGACCCGCTTAGAGTTGTGCTATGACACGAGGACATTCAACATGCTCGACGGAATCCATCCCTTCCCGCCAAAACCTAAAACTTAGAGTTAGTTTACAAACCGTATTTATTGCACAACTTTCATGCTTCATTACTTAACCACTAACTTTTTCCTTATGTGTAGATGACGTGGTATGTCGTGTACAAGGGCAAGGTTCCCGGAGTCTACGACAACTGGGAAGAATGTAGGAGGCAGGTATACCGTTTCAGCGGCAACAACTATAAGGGATACAATACTTTGGCGGAGGCACAAACTAGATATGCCAACTATCTAGCGCGAGAGAGGACGAGGGAGATGGAGAGGAGCCGGATGACCACCTTCCTCGTGATGATGCTCACCGCCGCCACTGTCTTTATTTTCTATGTGTTCCTTGTTTAGCTACTTTGTGTACTCTCCCGAACAAAACTTGTAAGTCTGGATCGAGAATTGGTGCAACTTGTGAATAATGGAGTCTTGAACACTTGTGTGTAATATTGGAGACTTGTTTGTAATATTGGAGACTTGTTTGTAATATTGGAGTCTTGATCACTTGTAAACATAATTCCTTGTTTTGCTGCTGTTATTCTGTGTATTATGTGCTGTATATCTGCTGTACAAAATTTTATTTTTTTGCTCCTGTAATTATTTTGCTGGCGCATAGAATAGTTATTCCTGGCGCATTGCGAATTCGCCGGTGATAACAACTACTGCCAGCGCATAGCAATATTCGCCAGGGGTAACACATTACCCCTGGCGAATGTTGCTATGCGCCGGCAGTAGGTGCAGTTATCGCCGGCGAATTTGCAATGCGCCAGGGATAATGCATTACCGCCGGTATTGGTGTCGCTGGCGAGTTGTAATTCGCCGGCGGTAAGCAAATTTGGTGCGCCGGCGGTAGGCTTTTCCCTACTAGTGAAAGTACCGCAAGTGCAGCACCTTTGTAGTATTACACATGTTCGGTGTATAAATGTCATCTAGGCTCCATTCCAGCGAAGCAGCAAAAGAAGAAGGACTCGGAGTGGAAATCTAGCAGCGCGACGATGTCCGGTGGGTGGAGTTTACTCTAACTCGCGGGCACGACTCCAAACATGGGAGTCAAGCCAGAGAGAAGAGAACTTGAGAGATGCATAAATGAGCCAAGGAGTGCCAAGGGGTGGGTTTATATAGGTGGAGAGGGCATGTGGCACCTCCACCAGGTAGCCCTCCCCTAGGTAGGCGCCACCCTTGGCCGTCGGCCCCTAGGGAAACCCTAGGGCGCCTAGTGCCTTGGCCCTGGCCGGCTGGCCCCCAATGGGCTGCCACAATGATGGCCCATCAGGGGTTAGCCCTTTATTTTTATTTATTAATTATTATTTACTTTCCCTTTAATATTTAATTACAATAATTAAATACAAAATACATTAAATAATAACTCCTTGGTATTTTCTATCTCACCAGAACATTTCTGCTATCATTGGAACCCTTCCGATATTATCCGGAACATTTCCAAATAACTCCTTCCTATTTCCAATAACCACGAATCGATCTTTAAGCATGTATACCCTTAAGCGTGACACCCTACGGGTCGGAAAATACTCCAGACATGATCGAGACACTTCTCCGATCAATGATCAACAGTGGGCTCTGGAAAGCCATGCCGACCCCTATGTATTCTACGGTTAAATCATCATTGATCCGTAAACATCATATCCTATTCCCTTTGTCTTGTGATACTAGATCTTATCTGAGATCCGATCAACAATATCTCTATATCGTGTTCAATCTCATTACCGACAAATCTATTTACTCGTTCTCATGATATTGCATCTTCCGTGACCGAGTCACATGATTGCAAGCTTCATAGTTGTAACTGTCACCAAATGGGCCCAGTAAATCAATCCGTCACACGGATGGACAAATCCCGCTCTTGGTGCATGTCGACCCCGGGAGTAGGAAGAATAATCACAAGTATGTATGAGGATCTCACGCACAGGGTTTCTACGAGGGAAGTAGAGTCCCCTCAGTAGGCCTAGATCCTAGGCAGGCATAGCGGACACACCAGCTATACACCCCCATACGCGAAATAGCCCCCATAGGCCCAAGTGCGATCTCCAAGCCCGGGTGCCGCCCTTCTCGTGCACTTCATAAAACATACACGCACGGTGCACGAGCAGGGTTTGAAACAGTCCAATATCACAACATGAACATGTATGACACAAAAATCGGAAAGAAGTTTATATAATCCAAATGCCATACATACGGCAAAATATCCAAATGACACATCAACATACACATGTCCCAAATCATTCATACATCAGAGCGAAAGCGAATATAGGTCCGAGTACGGACAAGAGTACAAATTGGCCTAAGAGGCCTAGAACATAACAACGTGAAGCCCATCCACGGTCCAAGTCTCCTGCCCGGAATCCCTGTGCCTACAGCGTGTCATCGTCCGGTAGCTCAACCCAGAAACCTGCAGAAGTGTCGAAGCCATCCGTACCTAAAGGGGTTTGATAAAACGAGGGTGAGTACCGAGGCACGTACTCAGCGAGGCTAGAACTAGGCTGTGCTCGCCGGGCTTTATGGTGGACTTAGCGGCGACAAAAGCACTATACTACAGAGACACAGTACAACTTCCGTCTATTTAGAGAAGGTAAGAGAGCGCATAAAGTAAAGAACTAGAATACTACAGCAAACATAACCCAGCCGATGAATCACCTCGTTGTTACCACACAAAGAAGCAATTTCAAAGGCACTCACACGGTTAACAATTTTATAACAGTTTAATATTAAAGTAGAACTATTTACTATGCCACTTTTTATCATTAATTAGGTGCAAGTTGTTCTATGATCGAGTAGAACGGCTCCAAGTCGTCCATAACCGCGGACACGGCTTTTCGAAAAGATTTACCCTGCAGGGGTGCACCAATGTACCCATACACGCTCGTTCAATCCAACCTAGCAAGGGAAAGATATCACGACAAGACTGTTGCTAGTTCTACAAGAGAGTTTAGGGGGGCCACCCTACTAAGCTACCCGCAACGAAGTCGGCCGAGCTCCGAAGACGGACCCAGAAGTTTGCGACGGCGTGAAAGTCTGAAAGAAGGCTCATCAGAGAGACGTCGTCCAGCTTCCAATTCGACCCGCGGGCAAATAAACCTGTCAACCATCGGAGGCAACACAACCACACCCATCGGAGGGGGGCTCAAAACCTAGAGCACCCTCAGAGGTAACTCAAACCAACTCCAGATCCAAAATGTAAATACGGTGTTGTGGCCCCCGGTAAACTAACTCGAGAAAAAGTAGTAAGTCAAGGGAGACCCCATGGAATTTTCCGCGAGTGGTTAGCGCGCTCAGCTTAGAACAGTTCATGCGAACTCGGGGTCCTAGGGGACACAAGTGAGCCGTCGTAAAACAGGCAAAATGACTCACCGATGCCTCTGCTTAATTCAAGTGTAGTTGTAACATAATTAAATCATGTTTTTATCCAACATCTAATATCCAACTTATCTCCAATTCATAACCATCTCATATATCAAGTAGAGCATGTGATAAACTTCCCAACAACCCGATAAGATAACTTGAAACAACCTAAGCATGCCTACGACTCGCAAGGCCAACTCCAACAACAAGCGAACGGTTAATAGGATATATGGAAGGATCTATATCTTAACTTTGGGTAACAGGTGGATAGGACACGTGACTCGAACAAGCATCGTAACACAAGGCTAGAATATAGAGCGAGAGCAATAAATGTAAAATGGGTAGAGAGAAAAGGGCTCGCCTGTCGAGTCGAGTGGGGTAGTACTCGGCGCGTAGACCTCCGGCGGTAAGTAGTCGTACTCTCCCTCGAACTCCTCGGTCTCGTCTAATCGCGAAAAGCCAAACATACATAGAAAGGAACATACTCAATCACGGCGATGCAATGCGCAAAAATGATGATATGACAACTAGTGTGCAAATGGTCCATGATTGTCAAATTTTAAGTGGCCATTGAAATTAAAAAGACAGAACATAAATAGCACACATTTTAATTAGATTTTATTTGGTTACTCCATTTGGCCGAAGCTAGAAGGGGCTATGATGCATGACATATCAACCTTCAGATTACTTGAATTTTCCTGATACAACTCGATATAAAGTTTGCTGAATTTAGAATTACCAAAAAGGAGTTATAAATTTCCAAAGTTTTCAATATCAAGTAATGCCATTAAATAATAAACAACGTGCAATTCAAATTAATCTAGTATGTTGTTCCAGTGTTGTAGATAACAGGGTGCAAAACAGTTTACTCTAATTGGACGAATTAAAACGCTCGCACAAGCAAGCAGGCAGGCAGCCTGCTGGATTGGTTTCTGGATACACATAACGGGCTAGCTGAACTAAACATTAAACTGAAAACTGGCTTAAACATTGAGTATTCGGCTCCGGTGCTGGAATAGGATAGACTGCAAAACTGGAGCAAACAACGGAGACCAGATAACTAGCTAAACAACAAGCTGACAATGGACTGAAGTGAGGCCTTGTTTGAAACCTGAAGCTTGTGCAACTGTTTGATTAAGAAGCTGTACTGATGAATGGATGTTACTGAAACGATAAAACTTTTGGGACAACTGGTGACGGGACTAGCGATGCTGAACTGCTATGAAACCTGGAGCTTCAGACAACGTGCACTGATCAGCAATACCAAAACGAGGCGCTATTTGTGTATAAAAGATTCAAACTTGGACTGCTGGAGCGTAGCAGAGGAACTGAACTACTAGGATACTACTTCGGTTTTTGAATTAATGGGGTTGCCCAAAATATTTAACCCAACCGGAGATCCCCAGCTAGTAAAAGAAACAGACAAGCCAACATGATCGATCAGTTGAACACATACCGCGCACAACTAGCTAGCAGGCTAGCAGGTGGGTCGATTCAGCCAGCTGTTTTCCAAAGGAAGCATGCGCGGTGCTAAAAGTGAGGAGACGGACTGGGTTACGTGCTGCAGGCTGGCTTGCGAGGTGTGCTGAGCAACAGCAAGAAGCAGCACAACTGCCAGGAGTCGAACATGCTCGTTCATGGGTGACCATGGCGGCGTGCGGCCGGCTTTTGCGCCGCAGCGGATACAGAGCATCAGAAGAAAAAAAAAGGAAGAAAGACAGAGCAGGAGGCGCTGCTCACCCTAGGTCTGCTGGCGAGCTGGGCAAGGTCGAAGTCGATCAAGACGCCATGTAGATGGTGGGGACCGAACAGACTCCGAGAAGAACTTGACGCTGCTCGCTCCTGGATGCTCCCGGGTTCAGCTCCTTGCGGCAGAAGATGCGGAAGATGGCGGCGATAGGATCCCCTTGCTCAGCCCGGCGCGGCGGCGGCCATGGCGAGCACAACGACAGGAGAAGCTCCGGGGATTTCTCTGGCTTGCTCTCCGAGAACGTAGAGGGAAAAGGGACGGCGGCGGCGGCGATCGAAGCTAGGGTTTGGTTTTGGGGGCTGGGGTGCTTCTTGAAGAGGAGACTCGGGAGACACTGTCGTCCATCACAGAGCTTGCCAACGTGGACTACTTGGATGCACCTCCGTACAGAAGCTTGAAGAAGATAAACAGGGTCTCGGTGGGCTTCTTAGAGGAGAAAAGGCTAGCTGATTAAATGGGCTGGTTCAGACATGAAGGTTAAAAGGGACTTATTTTATTATTATTTTGCAAAACCTTCTCATATTTTCTGTTTTCAAACCAACTCGAATTGATTCAGGTTTTGGACTGATTAAGAAATTATAGAGTGAGAGAGAGAGGTAACCAAATGATAAACATCTGCAGGTTTTGCACACAAAGCTGTCCCAATGTTTGGAAAAAAAAGGATTGAATTTGATTCAAATAGAAAAAAAGAAGGTTGCAATTAAATAAACCAAGTTTTAGGTTATTGTTTGGAACATCACAAGAGAGGTAGAAACCTGGGAGGTAAATAGAGGAAGATGCAATGCAAAATTGAATTTAACAAGAAGTGGCAAGAATTAAAGTGACAATTTAAATGAGACTTAAATTAAAACAATGTCATGATGCAAAAATGATGCCATGATGATATCAAAAATGCAAAACACATAAAAGGGAAAAAGGGGTTACTCTTGGGATGTTACAACTCGCCCCCCCTCGAAGGAATCGCGCCCCGAGATTCGTAAGGAGTGTTGAAGAGTTCGGGATACTCAGAACGGAGTTGATCTTCGCGTTCCCAAGTTGCTTCTTTATCGGAATGGTGTGACCATTGCACCTTGAGGAACTTGACAGAATTGTTGCGAGTGCGACGTTCCGCTTCATCAAGAATGCAAACGGGGTGCTCCTTGTAGGAAAGATCTTCTTGTAGATCAATGGTCTCGTGATTGACTGCACGGCCAGGATCTTTGAAGCATTTCTTGAGTTGAGAGACGTGGAACACATCATGCACTTTGGATAGCTTCTCAGGAAGCTCAAGCCGATATGCAACTTCACCACGCCTAGATAGAACTTTGAAGGGGCCAATGTATCTTGGCGCAAGCTTGCCCTTGATACCGAAGCGATGTGTACCCCTCATGGGAGTGACACGGAGGTAGGCTTGATCACCAGGGTTATAGATCATGTCCCGGTGCTTGCTATCATAGTAGCTCTTCTGACGAGACTGGGCTATCTTCAAGTTCTCACGAATGATGCGAACTTTCTCCTCAGCATCTTTAATGATATCCAGCCCAAAGTGTTGCCTTTCGCCGGTTTCAGACCAGTTTAGAGGCGTTCTGCACTTTCGTCCATAGAGAGCTTCAAACGGTGCCATGCCCAAGCTAGCTTGATAGCTGTTATTGTAGGAGAATTCCGCAAATGGGAGGCATTCTTCCCACTTCATGCCGAAGGATATCACACATGCACGAAGCATATCCTCAAGGATTTGATTGACTCTTTCCACTTGACCGCTTGTTTGCGGGTGGTAAGCTGTGCTAAAGAGCAGATTTGTTCCCATAGACTTCTGAAAGCTTTCCCAAAATCTGGAAGTGAAGATGCTTCCACGATCTGAGCTTATCTCCAAGGGAACTCCGTGAAGATAGACAATCTTCTCGGTATAAAGCTGAGCAAGCTGACTTGCGGAGATTGACTCTTTGACAGGAAGGAAGTGGGCGACCTTGGAGAGACGGTCGATCACTACAACGATAGCATCATTTCCTTTGCGAGACTTTGGGAACCCGGTGATGAAGTCCATCTCGATGTTATCCCATTTCCACTCAGGAATTTTTAGAGGTTGGAGAACACCAGCCGGTCTTTGATGTTCAGCTTTGACTCGGCGACAGACATCACATTGGGAGACATAGCTTGCTATCTCACGCTTCATTCTTGTCCACCAGTATGTTGTCTTGAGATCATGGTACATCTTGGTGCTACCAGGGTGAATAGACAAAGGAGTGTCATGAGCCTCTTTCATAATCAACTCCCTCAAGCTTTGCAATTTTGGAACAACAATGCGGCCCTCGAAGAAGACAGTGCCTTGATTGTCAAGAGAGAAGCACTTGTACTTGGGCTTATGCATGTTTGCTTTGATGTTTTTGATTAAACCATCTCGCAATTGTGCCTTCTTTATCATTTCCACCAGAGTTGGCTCGACGACCAAGTTTGCAAGATAGCCATGAGGAACCACTTGGAGATTCAACTTCTGGAACTCTTCGTGGAGAGGAGATGGAGCTTCTTCCACTAGGAGGTTAGAGCAATAAGCTTTGCGACTAAGGGCATCATCCATGACATTAGCTTTGCCTGGAGTATAGTTGATAGACAAATCAAAATCTTTGATGGTTTCAATCCATCTCCTTTGACGAAGGTTGAGATCAGGTTGAGTGAAGATATACTTGAGGCTTTGGTGATCTGAGAAGATCTCCGTGCGATTGCCCAACAAGTAGTGACGCCATACTTTCAAAGCATGGACAACAGCTGCAAGTTCAAGATCATGTGTGGGATAGTTGAGCTCATGGGTGCGCAACTGCCGAGAGGTATAAGCCACAACTTGGCGCTCTTGCATAAGAACGGCTCCCAAGCCCTGAAGAGATGCATCGCAGAATATCTGGAAAGGCTTGGAAGTATCTGGAGGAATAAGAACTGGTGCAGAAGTGAGCTTCTCTTTCAGCACCTTGAAGCTTTCTTCACACTTCGGAGTCCAAAGGAATTTCTTGTCTTTCTTGAGGAGATCAGTGATAGGCTTTGCGATTTTGGAGAAGTTCTCAACGAAACGGCGGCAATAGCTTGCCAAACCAAGGAAGCTCCGGACTTGTTTGACGTTCTTCGGTGTAACCCACTAGATTATGGCTTGGACTCGCTCTGGATTCACGGCAATGCCTTTGGAAGAGATGACATGCCCAAGGTACGAGACTTCGGGAAGCCAAAACTCACACTTGGAGAACTTGGCGTAGAGGCGATGTTCACGAAGCTTTTCGAGAATGAGGCGAAGATGCTCTTCATGCTCTTCTTTAGATTTGGAGTAGACAAGAATGTCGTCAAGATAGACCACCACGAATTTGTCGAGATACTCCATGAAGACATAATTCATGAGGCGAGAGAAAGTTGCTGGTGCATTGGTGAGGCCAAAGGACATGACGGTGTATTCATAGAGACCGTACCGAGTAGTAAAGGCGGTCTTTGGAACATCCTCCTTGCGAATTTTTATTTGATGGTAACCGCTTCTCAAGTCCAACTTAGAGAACACTACGGCACCTGCAAGTTGATCGAAGAGATCTTGGATGCGAGGAAGGGGATATTTATTCTTGATTGTTTTTGCATTTAGAGCTCGATAGTCCACGCACAAACGATCTGTCTTATCCCTCTTTTTGACAAATATTGTGGGAGAGCCCCACGAAGAAGTGCTAGCCTGGATAAAACCAAGCTTTTCTTGCTCATCTAGCTGTTTCTTGAGTTCAGCTAACTCCAAAGGGCCCATTTTGTATGGCCGCTTTGAGATGGGAGCTGTTCCAGGTTCTAGTTCAATGACGAACTCAACGGCTCTGTCAGGAGGCATACCCGGAAGCTCTTCAGGAAAGACATCGGGGAAGTCGCAGACCACCGGTACATTCTCAAGATCTAGGAGTGGTTGTGCCTCTAGGGCAAAGAGTTGAATAGAAGGTGTTTCTTTTGGAGAATAGACTAAGTGGCCATAGGGTGTAGGTAGAGTAACAGAGTGATTGCCACAATCAATTATCGCATTGTTGGCCTTTAACCAATCCATGCCGAGGATGACATCAATGCCATTAGAGTTGAGCTCGATAAGAGAAGCTAGGAACATTTGGCTTCCAATGTAGATTTGGTTGTCATGGCTTATCTTTGTGGCTTGTAGTTGACCTCCAGGAGAGCGAACAGCAAGACTACGATGTAAGTCTTCTAGGCACAAGTTATTCTTCTGAGAGAACTTTCGCGACACGAATGAGTGAGATGCTCCCGTATCGAACAAAACTGATGCAAGGATATAGTTTACAGGTAAAGTACCAAGCACGACGTCAGCAGACTGCTCGGCCTGCTCAATGGAGACGTTGTTGATGCGTGCCGACCTTGGAGCTGGCCTGGTGTTGTTGTGGAAGGCACGGGCTGGTGCTGGTGCACGCACCACCGCAGTAGTCGATGTCGAGCGAGGTGGTGCGGCCTGCCTCTGAGGACAATAGACGGAGATGTGACCTGGCTCCTTGCACTTGTAGCAGTAGACGGAACGCTGCCCAGTCGGTGTAGTCTGGCCTCCGTACACCGGGCGTGGAGGTGGAGGAAGCTGCCCGGGTGCCACCTGAGGACCGGGTGGGCGTGGTGCATAGCCTCTCTGTGCCGGCACCAAAGCTGGCCTCTGAGGTGTGGAAGTGGGTGCAGTAGAAACCCACATCCGACGCTTCTGAGCGGCAGGTGGTGTGGAAGTAGAGCCCAAGTCTCTAGCATGCTTTCTTGACTCCTCAAAAGCTTGCCTGCCTGTCTCCTCCTTGATAGCTGTGTCAACAAGCTTCTCGAAGGTCTTGCATGGAACATGCGTGAGCGCGTACTTGAGAGCTGGGCTGAGGCCATTGCGGAACCTCTTCTGCATCTTCTCGTCAGTCGAGGCCTCATCTCCACCATAGCGGGCAAGGCGAGTGAAGGCCCTGCTATACGCGGACACAGTCTTGGAGCCCTGAGTAAGCATGCAGAATTCCTGCTTCTTCCGCTCCATAACGCTCTCGGAGATGTGGTGCTCCCGGAACGCGGCGGTGAAGTCTGCCCACATGAGCGGTGGCGATCCTGCTGGGCGCATCTCAAGGTAGTGCTCCCACCAAGCAGCGGTCTCACCCCTTAGGATGTGTGTGGCAAAGCCAACCTTGTCCTCCTCAGCTACTCTTGCATTGTTGAGAGTGCGGTTGACCTCACGGAGCCAATCATCAGCATCCAGCGGCTCGTCCGTCGCCTGGAACGGCCTCGGGTTCAGACCCATGAAGTTTCTGATCGTCGCCCTCCCCTCGGGCCGACGTCCACCCTGATCAAACTGCTGTTGCTGGTATTGCTGCATCTGTGCAACCAGCTGGGTGATCTGCAGCAGTGCCTGTCCCAACTCAGGTGGTGGCTGCTGGGTCGGTGCCCTTCTCGGAGGCATCCTGCTTAGGATAAGGCGTTAACGCGTTAGACGGGTAACATAACCGAACAAGCGATTTGGAAAGAATTAAAGAGTGCACACGATAAGATCATGAACCAGTCATTAATAACATCGAAATGCATCATAACAACACGAATAGCATGACAAGATATCTGAACAAGACATAGCATTCCACAAGGTACGCCGTGCATGGTTTGAGTACACAAGAGGATGCAAGGAAAACATCTGGCTTATCCCACTCGTCACACAGGAAGGTGGAATAGCTGAACTACAAGCAGTCAACCGACAAGAGAAGCACGACGACCAATGCTGGACGGGTAGGAAGGAAGGCGAAGCCTGTGAGTGCCATCGAAGTGAGCATCGGAACCCTGCTCCCCGTACAGAAGTGGACCCGTGTGCTGAGGATCAATCGAAAGGAGCGGTCCACGCTCTGGCGTGTAGCCACCAACGTCTGGCAAAGCACAACTCTGTGGTAACTCCAGTCTCTGGGGGTAAGTGTCATCTGAGGGCTGCAGGTCGGTGTAGGCGGACAGGCGATGGAGAGCTCTCCAAAGGTGGCCGCGAACTGTGTCCAGCTCGTAGAGAAGAGCCTGAGTGACCCTGTCGTGGTGCTGTACAAACTGAGCTGTATAGCGAAAGCGATCGTCCTCCCACGCTGGGCCGCTGTGGTACAGAGTGAAGTGCTCTCCAGTCTCAGGGACGATGTAGCCACAAGGAATGTAGCTGAAAGGTGAAGTGTAGAACTCTGGCCGCTTGGCCCTCAGCACGTTAAGACCCACGTACGCCACCCGCTGAATAGCCATCTCAATGGTGTATCCCACAGCGGAAAAGTTGTACAGAGCAAGGCGTCCTCGACCGTCCGGGATGTGCAGCTCAGCCCTGTAGCACTGCTGGTTCCACGCACGAGTGAGCTCTCGCACGCGGTACTCTGGGTGCCAGGTGTAGCCGAGGTAGATCATCATGTCTCGAAGTAGAGCTGGGTGACCAGTGGTGTGCTCGCACCGAGTCATGCGGATGACCTGGTGGATCGCCATCTGCATGAAGATAGAGGATTGATTGTAAGGCGCCGGATCAACTGAAACTTTTGATAGTATCAAAATACTAACAAGAAGTAAGATTTTTGAAGATGATATCGAAGCAACTTTAAGTAACCCAAAACAAACTGACAATTTCCTAAGGTACTATGAACGATGGCCTCCGCGTGAAAACCTAGTTTGAAATTGGGGAAAGAATAGTAAAACTCGTTTCTCTCCCTCACCAGAAAAGGGCGGGTGGGTGGGATAAGAAATAAAGTGAAGAATTCCTACTCTCACGTTTAGTTTTCCTGAATAACTACTAAAATACTTTCTAGACACAACAACGGCCGCTGCAAACGTAGGGTCCTAGGGCAGTTCCATGCTCTGATACCAAGTCTGTCGACCCCGGGAGTAGGAAGAATAATCACAAGTATGTATGAGGATCTCACGCACAGGGTTTCTACGAGGGAAGTAGAGTCCCCTCAGTAGGCCTAGATCCTAGGCAGGCATAGCGGACACACCAGCTATACACCCCCATACGCGAAATAGCCCCCATAGGCCCAAGTGCGATCTCCAAGCCCGGGTGCCGCCCTTCTCGTGCACTTCATAAAACATACACGCACGGTGCACGAGCAGGGTTTGAAACAGTCCAATATCACAACATGAACATGTATGACACAAAAATCGGAAAGAAGTTTATATAATCCAAATGCCATACATACGGCAAAATATCCAAATGACACATCAACAGACACATGTCCCAAATCATTCATACATCAGAGCGAAAGCGAATATAGGTCCGAGTACGGACAAGAGTACAAATTGGC